>VZTJ01003210.1:208862-287540 GCA_013397795.1 Orthonyx spaldingii
GAGGGGACGAGGGGGGGGGGGGGGGGGGTGGCCTGGATTCCTTCAGCTACGGCTTTTGAGGTTCTGATCTGATAGTTTTCTGTGTTACAACATCACTGTAAAAAATAGAAAAATTACCCAAATAAACACTAGGAAACATGACACTTACAAACATCAGATGGGTTAGTGGTGGGGAGAAGCACCTGGCTGGGGCTGCTGGCTCCCACTGGTATTTTCCTGGAGACCAACAAATCAAACAGGAGGCCAGGTAACCCCTTTAATTCTATGGGTGCATATATTTCAGTATAAAAAACACACGCTATTTATGCCTTACATAGGAGTGTATGTGCAAGTTTTCATGAAGAACATAACACTAAGTTTTTTGTCTGCTTCCTAAGGAACATGTGTTCTGCAGCACTGTGGATCCCAACTACGCTACTACAAAGGAAAAAAAAATAGAAAATCCCATACATATACCCTCTTCCTCTAAAATCTCTGCTCTTAATGTAACGGTTTTTTGTGTTGTTAAATTAAATAATCTGCTTTCAAAACTCCATGTTTGTCCAGGTAGTGGCTGTTTCTATAACCAGTATCACTAAAGAGCAAGCTTCTATTCAATATAACTTATATTTAAGTTATATTCACTTAAACCCATTTAATTCCAACTTTCATCTTTAGTTTTAAATCAACATCCCATTTTGTTTTATTTCTAAAATAAAAAAAAAAAGAAAAAACAACAAAAAAAGAAAAGTCTGTTTTGGGATCCAGCAGCCGAGCAACCAGGTTTCCATAGCGTTCTTGCTGTGCAGAAATCGAAGAAGAAACAGGCTGAAGTCAGACTGCTGGGCAACAGGAAGAGAAGCACCTCCTCTCTCTTGAACCCCAGTCTTCACTCTGGCTCCTCTGGGGTCTCCTTGCCACCTCTCACGACTGCAGCTGCAGCACAGCCTGAATGCGGTATTAACTTCCACCATCGCTCTGCGGAGCACAGTTCAGCCATCCGCCTCCTTTCTTGCTCTCCCTCTCTCTTTCTCTCCTTCACTTTTGCTTTCCCCCTCACTTCATTTCTGAAAGATGTTCTGGCTGCTGCCACTTTCTTAGCCCTGGGGGAGGGGGCATGTTGGATAATCTGTCATTTATTTAGCATTATTCCTGGTTTTTTATTATTTTATACAAACAACATGTCTTTTTTTTTTTTAGATTTAAAAACACCTTCGTACAGCAGAAACAGACATGATGGATCCATGGAAAACAACAGAAAGGCAGCGCCCGGAGCATCAGATGCATGCAGGGTTTCGTGCATTTGGCTGCTGCCTGTTTGTAATTTGTATTTATTTTTTTAACGTCAAAACAGACATGACCATTGCTGTCACTCAGGCACTCCAGAGCTGCTTGCTAAGAAGATATCGCCCTCCAGCTGAGTATCTCCACAAGTTGCTGCAGTCAGGAAGTGGTAGAGTCCACCCAGAAAGGAGAGGGAAGAACACGATGGAAGATGAAAGGAAATAAAGCCAAACATTAGCTGTACACAATTTAAAAAAACCAAGTTTTCTATAGGCTAATTATTTGGTGTAGGTAGAAACCCCTGACACAAGACAAACTGGGCTCATGAGCAGAGCTCTGAAGACAAGAGCTATTCACTTCCCTTTCCAGGTGGCTGAGTGTGCCAATGAAAAGTGAACTAATTGCTAAAATGTATTACATGCTGCTCTGGAACAGCCCTGGGCCCACTGTCTCATAGTGATGACCCAGAAGTTGAAAAAGTTTCCTAAGGAACAGTTTCTGCCTCACTTTTCATTGCCTTCTGCCTTGAACTGAAAGATAATTCTCCTTTTCTTAGGGTTTTTATTTTTTAAATTTTCAGTAATTTTGTCTCTGAACTTCCTTAATTAAACAATTGTATGACCTTTTCTGCAGTTTTGTGAAATTGTAGCCCTAGTGACTGCTTTTAGCAAAGGCTCTTCCTAGTTAATCTTCATGTGCCAAATTACTGGATTTATTTTCATCAGTTTTAAGTCTGGGGTTTTTCACGTCTGTTTAGAATTACCCTGTCATGAAAGCACAGCCAAAACCTTCTTTCTACCATTTCTTAGTTTGCAGATCTTTGTAGAATCTCCCTTATTAGTCTTCTCCCTTCTTGGTTCCTACTCTCTCCTTACACAGAAGTCCTCTGATCAACATCAAACTTCTTTTCTGGCTGCAGTTTCCCTTTGAGATGATTTACCCAGAACTGAACTCTGCCTTCCAGGTGAGAAGAAACCACTAATTTCTATTTAATCATTCTTCCTCACCTCATTCATTCTTCATCCTTAGCTTTCACTGCACATGGGACAACACTTCTCCAAAATGCTTCAGTGCATTCAGATGGGTGCTGCCCACATGGACCCTATTCCTAATTGCATGTGGGTACACCTCCTTCAGAACCCAGAAAAGCACGCAAATACTTCAACTTCTATTAGTTTACAGGGTATTTTAAAATATTGTTTTAACCAACATTTTGTGGTTTGGAAATAGCTTCTGCTCTGCAGTTTTCAGAAACCCTCCAGCACATACTTTTGGAGGGCTTCAGCATTTCCACAGCCAAGAAACATACCTCTTCTGCAGCAGACTTTCCATTCCTAAACTTCCTCAGAACTCCTAGGCATAGCCACTGAGCCACACCGATCTGTAACTTAATAATTTCTTCTGCATCTTTTTTGGAACTAAACCCAGGACAGACGTCTCCCTCAACATTTCTGTGATGAAATTTGATGCAGGTTTTTTTTTGTTTTCCTGCAAAGGCTTTATCCTTCTCACTGCCTTGCTCCCTGGAAACTCGGCTGATTTTCCAGATGTCTTGAAAAGCTTCCCTGCTTCTGGTGCCCCCAACTGGCTTTTGCTTTTCAAATTCCGTCTGTGACCTCTGCAGTTAGCTTGTGATAGTTCACATTCCTTTCCATTGCCTTCAGTAGCTTGAATACCTCACAACACATATGAATACAGACTGCTCTTGGCTTAGCCCCAAGTCGTTCGCAGAACTAGGACTCAAGTAGCAACTATGCTTGAGTGGTTCATCCTTAAATGACCACATTAAAAAAACCTTGCCTCCCAGTGGTAGATGTTTGTTGTGTTTGCCCTTAAATAGAAAATCTTTAGTAAAAAGGTACTCAGATTAAGAAGCTTAGGTCTATAAAATGAATGTGACATATATTTCAGCATAAAACAAAAGGACGCAGAAAAACTTTGTACATCTAACTAAAAGAAACCACTAAGGCAATAAACCAGAATGCCTTAAGGCTGAAGAAGTAAATGGATCTGACGCCCTTTAGGAACAAGCAACGATCATTTCTTCATGACAAATTTTAGATTCAAAGTTTCTTCCAATGCTGAATTTTGGCAGGTTAATAGGGGGATACTTTAAATCCTCTGATATTATTATTTGTTTAGATTTTCTTCCCCTCTGGGTTTTCTCAACATGGTATATTAAATAGCTTTTGCGTATCAAAAAATCAGTAGTAAAATTTATATGAATAAACCTTTACCTCTTATGGCATAGAAATTTTTCTGTATGGATTCTACAATATCCTTTCTAGAATATGACATACTCATCAAAAAAGTCCTCTGACAGCACCCCCAGCAAAGCTAGATGTGAAATGGACAACCTGTGCACAGCATGAGATACTCTTCCTCTCTGCTCTGGATTAGCTGTTTGTCCAAGCACAGACCTGAGCACCTGGGAGGAAGCACAGCTGCTACAAGGGTACCTATGCCCAGGAACAGCTGTCTGGCACATGCCTCCCATTTGCCAGGACTGGCAGATAACCCTACTGAGCCCAGAGGACTGGAATTAAAGGAACACCAACTACAAGCTGAAGTTTTCAGCCTACAGACAGCTACATATGGTTCTCTCACAGCCAGCTAAACAGCCTTGAATGCTGAATTCCCACATACAGCAGCCTCAGCCACGTGTGTGATGTCCTCCTTCCCTGCCATTCATACCCGCATTTGATCCTCACTGGAGAGGTGCTGCAGGTGCTCCAGAGCAGTGGTAGTGGACGTTGAGCCACTTGCCGTCGCGGCGGTGCCAGACGCGGGTCTCCTCGGACTGCGTGGTGCGGGGCCGGCCCTGGCCGTCGATGTACTGCGTCAGGCGGATGTAGGCGATGCAGGCTGCGTCCTCCCCGATGACGTGCACGTGCGGGTTCAGGATGGTCGTGTGGATTGGCTTGCTGTTCTTCGACAGCACTGGCAGGGCATGCAAAACCATCACACTTGTTTTATCACTAAGAAGGAACAGCGTCTCACATTCTCCAACCTCTTCTACATTCTACTCTCCTTCCACTGGATTCTGGAGTACCACAAAAATTGCTCCTGCAATTTTTCAGGCAAAATCCAAGCAATTCTTTCCCCTATCACCTGTTGTTCTCCTTAGGATCTGCACACTTACTGCCTAGAATCCCCTGGCTCCTGTGCTCCCACTTCCTCTGCAAAACATACTTGCCACTTTTTCAGTATCAGTGCTGCTGTGTCCTCAGTTACAGAAAAAGATCTTTCACTTACGGAATACTGTTGCAAAGGAGTCAATAATCAGGAGATTTTTAAGCTAGGACAGCATTAAATATGAACAAACCTTGGAGATGTGTTAAAATCACTCCATATTAAGTTGTTGAGAGAGACAAAGTCTCTGCATACTTAGAGAACTACAAATTGCCCATACTAAGGACCTTGACCTAACCCCCAAAATAAAACAGATTGAACAGCTCAGGATTTAAATTTCAATTATCTCATCCTGTGGAGACATCCAGGAAGGGAGACAAATCCACTGGTATAAATGATAGCATTTCTCCCAACGCTTTCCTGCCCCAGGCTGACAAGGTGACCCTTATATCTATGTAAAAGGTTCATTAGGTGTTAAAGATCTGAAACCATCCAGGGAAAACTCAAAGCAAAAGCATCTTTATGCCTGACCATTCAGTATGTCTACGCCAAACATACATGTTGATTCCATCAATATCTGATCATTTTTGCCATTTTCATATCAGTAAGAAGCCCAGTGCCTCAAACTTTTAAAGCTCCTGCAGTGCATGCCAGGTACAAAACATTTCCACTTGGCAGATTGTGTGCCTAGAGTGAAGGGATGTGGGGGTTAGAATTGAAATTATTGCTGAACAGGCTTTCTGAGAGACAGGCTGCTGGCTTTTATGAATCCATCATAACCCAAGCACAATCAAGTTCCTGCTGATTCTGATAACCAGTAAGAACAAGGCCAATTTCCCTCCCAAAATGCATGGATTCTACATAAAGGAAGAGTAGAGAGAAAGGTGTTGGTGTTACCAAATCTACCCACTCACAGTTTTCAAAGTAAAACTTATGGAAATCCATTCCTTCAACCAGGTTCCCCAGTGCTTCAGGTTCAAATGAGGTCAAGCCAGGATCACAGATTTTTCTGCAAAGAAAAGCAGCACAGGCTTACAGTTTGCATTTGAGCCCAAGTGCTATTCCCACAGTGAAGTGCTGCCATTTGACTCACACCCTGTGTCCACCTAACTACATCTCCCTACTTCAAGAAGTAAATTTCTGAAGACCCAGCCCTACTGGAACTCATGGTGCAAACCACATGGCATTTCACATGAAATAAGCCTCTACGTTTCTGATTTCTCTTTTATTCTCTTTCTGCTCTTCTCATTGCCCTCCCCTGTACTTTTCTTACAAACCCAGGACATTTTCCTTTTGTTGCTCCTGTTGCTGTTTGATACCTGGCTTGATATTTCTTTAGAGCTCTACTACTCCATCCCTTACTCCTAATTGATGTAGGCTAAGAAGGATAAAACCTTTTACCATCCCTGACTGCATGACAGCTCCTCATACCCAGGAGTCAGAGCATCACTTGCACACAAACTGATAAATAACCTGTCAGAAAGCATCTCTACTTACGTATAAGCCTCAAAATCTCCATTGTTGATGGCCTCTATCAGCTGCTCTGTTATCTTAATGATCTCTTGCTTACGCACTGTGAACAAGAAGAAAGAACAATTTAACTGTGCTGAAGAGTTCAGTAGAAATATGAGGCTAGTGGGTGCTTCCTACAAGCAATGTGTAGAGCACCATTAGTCTAGATCTCATAGGATGCTGCTCCCTGCATTCTGGAAATATGCAGTAAAGACCATCATCCACATGAGAGTAAGGGGGCAGTGGTATGAAAGGGAAATGGTGATCCCATAATGCAAGGAGAAAGGAAATAAAGAGATCATATTCAATTTTTTTTTTCTTCTAGAAAGGTCTAAGGCACCAGAGGTATCTCCTGAGCTGCTTCTGGGGAGTGTGACCAACGAATGCCAGAGACCCTGCCCATGTGAAGTACTTGTCTGGCAGCTTAAGATGTGGGAAACCTTCACCACTGTAGTCATGTACAAACGGCCACCACATAGATCAAGCCAATTGGAAAGAGTCTCCCAACAACTTGCCTATCAGCATCACCAATACCTCAGCTATTGTGAATGCTGCAAACAAGCAACTGGGACATGTAGGGATGGCTTCTGAAAGCTAGAAAGACAATGGCAACAGGATGGATGAGTTGGATGAGCAGGTCCTAGCTATGTCCGAGTGCGCACTCTGTTCCTCAGGCAGTTACCTTCTGCCAATCCCTATGGCACAATTCTTTACAGCACTCTGACAGCATTGGCATTAACGCAGCCCAGCACACTGGACTTCAAGATGAATGAAGACAAGGGCTGTCTGTCTACTATTATTTGCACCCATCTGGCCAGCACCTCTGCACTCTCTTCTCTTGGCTCCCCATGGCAGACTGACCAGGCCCCATCCCCTTTGCAGTGTTCCATCATCCATGCTAGTCTCAAGAAGCCTTAGTATTTACAAAGTTTGAATCAGGTTAAATAACACAATTCTAGTTCTATGACTGTACGTGCACCATACCTATGTCTGAGCCTATATGCACAACCTCACATTACTTCAGCCTTCCCCACACCTGTAGGTAGACTCTTCTGCACATTATACAGGCATTTAGGAGGTTCTCTAGCATTATCTTCAATGTTATCAGATAATATACAATTCCTACCACCAAATGTGCCATCCATGTGCCCTTTAGCATCTAAAATGTAGGTGTCTGAAACGGAACCAGTCCCCTGACTGTTCCTCCTTTAGGCCTTGAAAGAAATTGGGACTTCTGGAAGTCTCACATGGGCATCTCAGACGCCTATCATTCGGGGGACAGTGTTTGTTTAAATCCAACCTACCATCTTTAGATGTTCAAGTCAGGGAAGCTGAATTCCACCCTAAATGCCAGAAGATGCTACTCTGAACTGCTCTCCCCCTTGCCAGTAAGCTTTCATCCACATGCGCACCTCACCCCACCATTGACAAGTGCAGCTGAAGAGCAACAAGATAATAATCTCACTGGCTATGACATATGTCTGTACCCACTCTGGAAACCAGTCAAGAGAATTTTACTACTGAGCCAGCCTCAGAAACCCCTCAGATAGGGGACAGCTGGCTCGTAACAATAAGGGGGCTGGTTTTGCTATGCAGGCTGTATACATTTCCACACGTGAAAAGATGTATACCGGGAATGGGTCAAAACAACACAGTGGGCTATGTCCGTTGTGAAAAATGTCCTTACAAGCAAGTTGTCTGGGATTACTTCCACATGAGGAAGGGCTACTTGTTGGAACTCCAAACTGTGCACCACCAAGGTCCATTAGATGGTGTCCATGGGAAAGGCTCCATTTGGGATGAGTAAGAGAGTCTGCAGACCACAGTCAGAGTGTCCTGGCTCATCTCAAGAAAATTGGCACTCCCTTCTGAAGTGCCTTCATGCAGTGCCATCAGGCCTGTCCTTCAAGACTAGTCCATCCCATCAGACTGTTCTTGTCTCCTGGCTTTCACTGCATGTCCCGAGCTAGAACCGGCACACGGGAGGCGACCACTCTGTCCGAAGGACAGAGAGCCTCGGGATGTCAGGGGGGACAGCATTCGCGCCTGCTCTCCCGGTAAATCCGTGGGGCCTCCAAATTGTCACGACAGAGGCACAAGCTGGAGAGGACATGCACCAGCACGGACAACGAGCACCGCCCGCGGCTGCTCCACCCAGCTTTGTACGAGCCCAGGAGGCAGCCCGTTCACAGCAGCCACAGCGCCGGCCGCGGAGCGCTGCGGGCGCGTTCAGCGCGGGACGTTCACGGCCCAGGCAGATTTTGGGGCGGGCTCTGTCCCCCCGAGCGCGGGACGGGCCGGGCTGAGGGCGGGACGGGCCGGGCTGAGGGCGGCTGCTCTCCCCGCCGTCCGCGCGTGGCGCCCCCCGGCGGCCGGCGCCGCTCCGCGCACCCGGCCCCTGCGGCCGCGCCTCCCGCCGGGAGCGATGGCGCCAGCTCGGAGCCCTCAGCCCCGGCCGTGCTCGGACGGACCGGGTGAGGGGCAGGGGAGGAGAAAGGAAGGAGCTTTACATCTAGGGGAACTGCATGAGTTGCACTACTCCACTACTGCTACCCAGCTGCTAACTTACACGGTGCTCGGTTAAGTACAAAGGGAACTACTGGAGTTAGCAAAGGCTCCGACCGAGCACGCTCTAACTCCAATGTCTGCCCTGGGCTGTCCCAGGCATGGAGCTTCTCTTCACAAGACTGTGTAGCTGCAAAACAAATGTAAGCGTTAAAATGATAAACAAACAAAAATTAGAAAGTAAAATAAAAACCAACAAAGAAGTACAGACACACACAGCCCCAGCCCCGGTTGGCACACAAGACACATCCACATCCCAGTAACTTCTACCTGCTCTCCTGCCTCTGTCACTTCATTTGGGCCAGACACTGCTTGGCAGGGGCCACATGGGCACTGGTGCAAAAAGCACAGCAGGAATTACACTAATGTTAGAGAAAGTTTGAGGGCGACCTAAAACAGTGGTCGGAGTAGTGACAGAGCAGCACAAGGGCAAGTACAAGATGGGGTTAAAGAAAGTAGGGATATCCAAATCACTGCAAATCTCAACTTGGAAGGAAGTGAAGTGGGAGAACACTGACCCACTTGGCAGAGAGGTGATTTGGCACTCCTCAGTGTACCAAGCAGGGCCTTGCTTTGAGCAAGAGGAAGGAGTTAACAAGAGAGCAGTGATGGACAGCTCACAGCAAAAAGGACTTCAGAAGAGATCATTTCCCTTCCATTCTGGCTAGGCAAAACACCCTTCTCATTGCCCTTACAAAACATCCTTAGAGCTACTTCAAAAACAAGTAACAGAGATGCTCCAACTGATGTGTCATATGAGATACTGGTGCTGTGTGTAGGAAACCAGGGAAATATGATAGAAAGAGACAGAAGAGGGCATGCCTGTTCCTTCATTCCTAGACTGACCTGAACAGAATCAAATACTCCAGATGTTCCCAGTTCACACTAACGATCCTTCCACTATTGCTTTAAATAGCCAGGCAGCTAGTACAGTATGTCTGTGTAGGGGAAAGGCTGTGAATTCCACCTACATTTTCTCCAACCTACTAGCTTTTTTCATATGCATTTTCAGAATTTTTCAGCCACAGGCTCCTCTACAGAGGTAGCCAATTCAGGAGCTATCAGGTAGAACTTACCATAACTCACAGACTGACCATGGTACTAGCTAACTGAGCTAGCAAGACAGACACACAAGGTAAAGCTCACGACAGACAACATTATCCCAGGATTTTTACTCAAAACACCTGACAATAGATTCAAAAACGCTTTGAGATCTTTCAGGAGCCACAGCCTCCCTTTCAAAGTACCTTAAAGTAGTCTGAAAAAACTGGGTTTTGTTCCTTTGGTACTTCTGAGCACCATCCATGTCTAGGGTCCTCAGAAGGTCTGACAAGTGAGACTGAATTTGGTCTTGTGCATCCCCTCCATAAGCAGACCTGCAGCACTGACCCCATTTACCACAAGGAAAACTAAGAGATGCAGTGACTTGCCCAAGGAAACCCCAAAAGGCAGTGTCTCTGCAGAGAACTCCACATCTCACCCAGATGAAGGCAAGGGAATGAAATTAGCTAGGATGAGGTTCTGGGGGTTTTTTTCAGAAAGGGAAGGAAATGTTTGGAAAAATTCAGTGTGCAAAGGAGGGTATTTTGCAGGAAGGGAGATGATTTCTTTTTATTCTGGAGTACTGGAAATGAAAAACCAACATTTTGGAAGGAAGTTGAGGAAAGGAAAAATCTTAGGTAAGGAGAAACGGGAAGGGTGGAGAAAGGGGTGGGAAGAAGATGCTGTGAAGCACTGCACCCCTGGACTTACTGGCTGAGAAACAGAGAGAAAGCTGGGACTGCATGGACTCAGTCTGTGTTTTGCTCTCACTGTGCCTCCGTCCTTCAAGCACTGAGCTGCCGTCCCCGGTGGAGAGAGGGGGAGCTAGCATGGCAGGGAATTAAAACACAAACACAAACAAAACACGCAAGTTCAGTAAATAAAAAAAGAGAAAGGAAATAGGAGAACATTAAAGAAACCACAATGCTGGGCACAAAACATGCAGGAGTATCCTCCAGGGCAAAGCCAAGTAGACAGCTCTACAACATGAACCTGCTACGCAATTTAGAATGACACAAGGGCAGGGGGGCGGGGGAAGAACAACAACACACACTGCCTTTAGCCCCACCACAGTGGAAACAACAAATCCCTGAGGCAACTGGCACTGATGGATGAAGACAATGTCTCCCACAGCACAGCAGAACTGATCTGCGTCTATTTAAAATAAGAAGTTGGCAGAGGAACTGCACAAGCACTTCCCTTTTCCGAGAGTCATGGCTATGCAGAACACTGAGAACTCCAACATTCCCAAACTTTTTGGTCTACTTAGTTTTGCTCAAGTGCTTGCTTATCTTAAAATGTGGAAGGGCAGGAATGGAAAAGAAACACTGGTGAACACTGCTACACTTAAAACTGAAGGACTAAAATTACCAGAGCTGGCCACAGCACAAACCACTACTGTGCAAACTCTTTCCTTCCCAATCACCATTCAAATGCTCCCTTCTATAAAAATCATAACAAAATTTTCTAACCTCTGCCAAAAAACCACAAAACACAGTTTTGATCTGTAGCAATGTAGCCCTATACAACTCTATACACTGACCAGCTGCCTTCCTTCCTTCCCACCTTCTGTTCCAGTCCTAGCCTTCTTTTCCTCACAGAATTTGTATTCCTGACTTACAACACCCGTTGTCTCAGTTGGCTCAAGCACGGGACCTCTCCAGAATAAAAAGTGCCACAGGAGACAAGGTTCTGGACAAATACCTGTTCTGGATGGCTATCCAGCAGAGATTAGATAAATCAAATTCATTACTGCACTACGAAATCCATTCAGTTCCCATCCCTCAAAGCTAGGTTTTTAAACCACAGATTACTCTTTGGCAAAAGGGTGGGAGCTAGAATACTGTCCTGTAATGAGTCCAGGTCTTATCTGAAACAATCTGTATTGCAGAGCTCATTCACTCACTGGCATGTGTTTCTGCTCCCTGTGATTCCTCAGAAGAGGAGCAGCAGTTTGTGATAAGCCACAGGAAAACCATCAGGAACTAGCCCAGCTGACAGAGGTGACATTGCTGCTACATCACAGGATCAGCACTGATTTTTCCCTGGATATGTAATTCAGATGAACTACCAGGAGAATGAGAATACCTCTGCCTCAAAATGCAAGCTATTAACACATTTGTCTCAGAATGCAAACTACGGTCACCCATCCCAAGCTTGCTTACTCAGTTTGCTCATCCTTCGTTAGGGAGATCAGGCAAAAGACAGCTGCTCAAACAACAGGAGCACATATGGAACTTGGAGCTCCTTCATTTAAAGAGTTTTACAAGCACAGAATATTTATGATATGGTCACTGAAAGGCATGAAATCTTTTCTCAGCCTCTCCCTCTACTGATATCTCAGTCAAGGACAACAGGCTGAGAATGATCTTGATCTTAGAAACAAAAATAGACCCAAAGAGAAAAAATAACAAGGGAAGTTTGTGCATGTCACAAAAGAGATTCCCAAAAAGGGATGAAAAGGGAGACTGAGCAGTAACACAGAGGTTTCAACTCCCTGTAATCTATAGGGAAGCACAAAAAACACAAGCAGAGTCCAAACCTCAAGGGACTGGTAGGGATTTTCCACACCTAGAAATGGACTGGAGATGAATTGATTATGATAAATGAATGAAAAGAACTCCAACTCTGAGATAAAAACAAATTAGCTCAGGGCAAACAGTGTTTATATACCACAGAGTCCAAGTCAACTGGTTCCCCAGTGCACGGTCCCACTGTGACAGGAATAACAATGTCATGGCGAATTTATGAACTGAGTCAGACACAGAAATCTGGGAAGCTAGTTCAAGGCAGTGATTGAATCTCTAGAACCCCTTGCCTACACTTAACTGTATTAGAAATTACAGGCAAAATACCTACCTTTCAGATCCTCATCTTCAGTCGTGGTGTTACAGCTCTCTGTGGAACCCTGCATGGCAGAACAGAGCATTACCAGGCATCAGCAGTCAGGAGCATGAGCAAATAGTTTGATTTCTTTGTGAAGAAAGATGAGGAAAAGCACAAAAACGCTGGCAGGGATGGCAGGGAGAGGATGACACAAGGAAGATTTGGATGAAAGCAGGCCAAATACAAAGCAAAACATAACAGCATCTTTGTTTAGCCTTTGCATGTTCAAGCTGTTAACCCAGAACTTTTACAAATATGGAAGTTACCAAACTCTGTCAAATGAAATTCAAGGAGAGTTGCTTCTATTTGAAAGAATAGCCACAAGTAGCTAAAGAAGGGCTCCTAGGCCTTCTCAGAGGAAGTGTCCATTTGCAGAAGAAAAAAATGTAAGTGCCTATATCTTCTCTTCCATCCCACATATGAAAGAGAGTGGTGGTTATACACCACAATAGGAACGAGATGTTAATATCTGAGCAGTTGTCTTTACTCAGCCTCTTCCAGGGATCCACAGCCATATAACACAACCCTCTTAGTCTACTGCCAGCAGTATTCAGGAGCATGCTACAAACCGGACGTTGGAAAGGTAGAAACTGAGTTAAGACACACGAAGACAAGAACAAGAGAGAAGCAAAGGTTTCTCTGGCAACACTCCCATCCCTTACCTTTATGCCATCTGTAGCATTATGGACAACAGTTGTTTGAGGCTCCTAGGAAAGGATGGAAGAATCATTAAACTCCAGTTCCAAAGCATTCTCTCATTTACTTTCACTCCCCAGCAAGTGGAGAAAAGGTGACTGACATTAAAAAAGTAAAATCGAATCACAAACTCCAAACAGCACACGTGTGCTTGCGTGTGTGCGCACACACTACCTGCACAGGCTTCGTTAAGAGAGAGGCTGCACTAAAAGCTACGGTCGCAAGGAGACAAAGCCCCCAGCTTCCCCGCAGTTGCCCCCAATTCCTAATTCACTTCCAGTGAACCAGGCTGGCACAGACACCTGAGGGCAACCAAGCAGCCAGTCTGCACCCTCTGCAGACGTTCCTGAAGTAATGACCCCTCAGCAGCATCCTCACTAGAAAATGCTTCAGAAGAGGGAAAGGGGGAAGAAAGGATAATATGGGGCTAGGGCCTTTGTCTCCCAGATTTTTGGAAAGGTTGCTGGATATTTTACCCTAAAAGAGGGACATTCATAATTTCCATAATAAAAAAAGGATGAGCCAGACCACCTCAATGCCTCTCAGAGAGGAGTTGCTAAGGAACTGTGAAAAGGCACATTTTTATAAAAGTCTCTGAAATGACTCTGAAATGAGTCTCCAATTTCAATAATAACCATATTTAATAATTTAGAAAGGCTCCCTCAATATCAAAAACATCATGAACAAAGCCAGTGAAAGGAAAGTGGAAAATTATGAAGTGTCCCAAGAATCCTTCATCCTACAACAAAAAAACCCAACACCAAGTCCCACCTTTCCACCCCCCAAAAATGCCAAATCCAACTCTCCAGAGACAGACAACAAAGAGCAGCAACCAGGCCTATAGGTGCTAACTAGCTCCTGCACTCATCCCTTCATTACCAGGAGAAGACTTCAGGATCCTGCACCATCTCCTCTCACTGCTGTCATTCTTGCTGGGTGGCTCAGCGAGGGCATCAGGGACAGTGCTGGGCAGTGCTGTACACTCACCCATCTGCCTCTGCCACCCGCTGCACTGCTGCCTGATCTTCCATGGGTACTGAGGCAGGCCACACACCTGAGCTGGGCAACTCCATGGACTTGGCACTGGGCACTGTAGAGCCTGCACACAGCCCAAAGAGAAAATGCCAGCCCAGCAAGTCAGTGAGCTGCAGAAGATCAGCCACTCAACTGAGCAGGCCAATAGGCCAGCAAAGGATTCTTCTAAAAACCCTTTTTCTGCCCTTTCTTCTCTGATGTCCTGAAGTCCGTCCTCCATTTCCTGAGTGTTGGAGAGTGGATGGAGCTTGACACTCATCTTCAAAACTGTCCTCCCCAAAGCCAGCAGGAACAGTTGAACGGGACACACACAACTATACAGGGGTGGCACACTGGGAAGTCCAGGCAAGCTGCGATCCCCACATCCAACCACAGCTCTGCTCAGCACCCCCATCCCAAAGCCTGTGAGGCTGTGATCAGGCCCACAGCAGCACAGGGACACAGACAGAACAAAGCCAAAACATAAGCTGAAACAGAGCAGCACAAGCAGCACTCGGGAAGGGGTTTGGGGGACAAGGCGAGAGGACAGAATCAAATTAAACCAAACAGGAAAAAAAATAGCGGTTGGGGAAGATACCATGGACGTCTGCACTGGGGGTGTTTCTTTTGCAGTGCTTACTATACTGGTTTTGTTGTTGCTCTGTGGCTGAGACAGAAAAACATAGTTTTAGTTCCCCTGCTGGGCAGCAGAGACAGCAAGAAAATGACAGTATTGCTTCAACCCCAACCATCTCCTCAGACCCGACCCTCCCCACAGGCTCAATCACCAAGAAGAGGGAGGAAGGAGGAGTGCTGCCTGGGTTGCCGGACATCATCCTTCCCCCAGAGGCAATAGAAGTTGTAAGGGATGTACCAAAATCCAAATGTGAATGGACTGCTAGAGCTATAAGGAAGGAATACAGAAGGGAAAAAGGCAGCAGCACAAAGAGGTGGGGAGAATCCTTCAATGAGGACTAACAAATATATCTGGTGAAGGAAAATGAGAGATGACAGCTGTCCCGAGAGAAAGAGACTACAGAAGTGAGAGACACAGAATAGTCATGGTCTCAAACAGGGCACAAATGGGAGTTAAGTCTGACGTGTCCCAAAGTGTACAGAAACAGTTCTAGGTATGTGATAATGCTGAGGGTTTCAGGGAATCTATTGATCCAAGTAAAAGTGTGTTCAGCCCTAGAAAAGGTAGAGAAAAGGTGATGTATGATGTGTTGTATCCCTACTGTGACCTGAACAAAGAGACTTCAGGACCAAAATATGGAAAGGAAGGGGGTTGGGACATAAGGAAAAGGCCATGTAGTTCCACAAGTAGGAAGTTCTCCGAATGGTGCCCAGCAGCTTTTCATTCCCCTCTTCAGTCGCTCTTGTAGCTGTGGTAGAAGAATAAAATCTCCATTTCCTGCATTCATACAGCACAACAGTGAGGCCATCACCAGCTTGCTGAAAAGAATCATCCCCTTGAGTCATGTACGTCAGGAATGAGCCAAGTCCATGTTTGTAGGAAGCCAAACCTGTGTCCATAAATACAGAGTTCCTAGCCCACAAATCCAGCCCACATGTGACCCACACCAGGCTACGTCTCTTTCACTGCTAGATGCCAGCAACAAGGTCAGAATTGGCACTGCAGGAGCCTTACTCAAACTCCTCAGTTTACAGATCAGGGCACCCGATGGGAGTTCACAGTAGTGTGCCTTCATTGCAGTGGCTCTCTGTCCCACTGTGCTCAGGGAGTGCAAACTCATACTGAAAAACATCAGGCCCTCATCACCACACCACAAATACCACAAAGAATGCAGAAGTCAAATGCTGAGCTGGAAAACATCTGCCAAAGGTATAATTATGTCAACCAGTGACAGATCTTGCAAGACTGAGACTTAACAAACACCTACTAATAATTCAGTTTTTCTTCACAAGCAACATGTCTTGGCTTAAGGAGAGAGGAGAAACAAAAGAGGAGGATGGGGCAGATGGAAAGGGGAGGAAGTAGAAGAGAGAGAGGCAGGAATGAATTTTTTAGAAGTCCATGGGAAAAAAAAAGAACATATACACTCAAACTCTGAGCTAAGAAAGGAGAAATACTACATAAATTACTGTTTTCTGCCTCTTTCTATACATCCCTGCATTGTCCTAAGACTTTGGCCTTCCAAGAGTTTTGTTTCATGCATATATTTCCAGCCTGATGGCAGAAGAGATGACAGGACACTGTGAATCTCAGAGAAGAGCAGATCAATATGAAAAAATTAATCCCAAGCTATTTTGCAGCATAAACACAATGAAACTTCTGACAATGGTCCACCTCTCCACACAGCACTGAGGCTCCTGTACTTCTTCAGAAACAGTGATTCTAATGCAGAGATCTATCTCCAAACCTCTTCCAGTGAGAGGAACGTAACCCATTTTTCTTAGTCCACTGGGAGAAGAAGATAAAATTAGCATGAAAGAAGTTATACAAAAATAATTCCAATGTTTCGGAAAGCTTTATAACTAAGGCCAAATGAGAAAAAAAACCCCAAAAACCCAAACAAAGCCTAAACAAACATCCAGGAGACCACTGTTCTGAAAAAAAGTTGACAACAGCTTGTTAGGTGTGTTATGTTGCCTTATAAAGTACAAACCCCCACACACCCAAAGTACACAGCCTACCCTCCAGGCTGCACTGAGCACCCAGTTCACCCATCATATTCTTCCCCAGCCAGTGGGCTGAAGAAGTCCAAGTATCATGTTTGCTAGTCCAGAATTGTACAGCATGTTACTACAGGATGGAGTCCCAATGAAATCAGAGGCAGCTTAGCCTATGCATTTTTCACAGCTCTTTTTCAGGTGAAGGAAGGTATCAGACATATTGAGCTTCCTGCACACACTCATGTCACATGACCATCTAACCAGGTGCCCTTCCCTGGAAAAAGCCTGCCTTCCCTTCCCAGAGACACAGGCAGCCCAGCCAACTCTTACCCCTCCTTCCCCCTGCTGCCAGTCAACAGCAGTCACTGGCCAGGGTACAGTCCTTGGTAATTCTGTACAACTCAAGTTAAAAGAGGCCAATTCACCTAAAAAGGTGCCAGGCCCTTCTTAAGATCTGTAACACCATTAGTTTTGGCACAGCAGTTGGCAACATTTCCTGAGTTCACCATGAGACAGACAGGCACAAACAACACAGAGGGTGCAAGAGAAAGAAAACAGACCAGTGCTCATATTGTAGGGACACACACATGTAGCCAACTAAAAGAAGGTAACTACCAACACATGGGCTGTCTCTGGTTATTCAGCCACTTTCACTGCTTCCATGTTTTCAGAGGCTGATCCTTACATGGTTTACATATCCCAGCTGCTTTAAAACAACATGCAAAGGGAATTTAAATATTGTTGGCAGTGGGCAAAAAAGAAGGGCAAGAAAGGCACAGTGAACTTCTGCCCTGCATAAAGGCAGGGCTGGTGAAAAGTTAGTCACTCACATCAGATTTTCAAAGCAGTACTTTGGGATTACTTTTTGTATGTTTTTTTTACATAGTTTTAAGGTGTCACTGAAGGAGGAAGAGGAGAAATATCTTCCAGGTAGTAATGCAAAAACAATTATTCTGCTTTCTTGGTACTGTAACATTCCCACTTCTATCTGAAACAGGTGAGAAATCTTTTCTGTTATTTTTCTGTGTAAAGGAGAAAATACAATGACTGATTTTTGTACTTTAAGTACTGTTCATACCTTGGTGTCAAAGTGTGTCATTGGGCTGTGTATGACTCCTGACAATATGACACTGGCCAATTTCCTCTTTGGACCCTTGAGAGTGGATTTGACTATTTTTTTGACAAGTTCTATAGATGTCAAACACCTTGATGGATGAAAAAGGAAATGAACAGGACAGGGAGACAGTTACTGGGTATTTGGTCATGCTGGCATACATAAACAAGATCAGGACAAAAGGAAGTTTTGGATTATAAAGGCTCTGACAAACCTTTTCAGTAAGTATGCTAAAAAAAGAAGGGACCAGCAGCTCTGAGCTGCCCAGTGGTGCTGTGCCCACACATTTCATCCGAACACTGGAGCCCATCAGTCTCTGCCACGTTTGGAGTGACTCCCAGTTTGTTCTACACTGCAAAGCTCCTATCAAGGATGACAGCACCAACACCAGGCAAAGCACCTGTTCCTCTTTTGGCACCTCTGCAACAGAATGACAAGGCCTCATGTCCAGGCAAGGCACACACCTGCTCTGCTGAGCCCAGGAAAACCACTGTCTTTTTTTTGTTTCACACTCAGAGCAGGCAAAGTCAAACTGTGTTGCCAACAGTTGGATTTTCTGCACAAAATGGGAGCTGTATGTGGCCAGAGGATCACAGAGCCCTTTTCGTGAGGACATGGACCCTTCAGTGCACACTGACCCCCCTGCCACCCCCCTGCACGGACATGCTATGTAGGGTGATGAGCACAAGCCGAGCGTGCATGGCATGGAAAATGGCGGAGGCACGAATCGCAGGCAGCTTACGGGAGGTGCTCACCATCAAATGCACACTGGAGCTCGACTTCCTTTTCTGGACACATCATTGAGAGAGGGAAAGAGAAGGGAAGAGAGGAGATGAGAAGAAAAGCACAGAAACTATTCACACATTAGTGTGCCAGCAAGGGCCCCCCTGCCAATAATGCTCCCCTGAGGCAGGTATAAGCAGCAGCAGAAATGCACAGACACGCAAAAAGGAGCAGAGAGACCATTAAAGCACACGACTACACACCAGGGGAAAGGGCAGGGCTGAAGACCCTCATCCCCTCAAACACTGAGGTCAGAACATAGGTGCCCCACACACTGATATAAGGAGAGAAGAAGAGAGAGCTATATATATGCACAAGATGTGGGATGCAACGGGGTGTCTCTCTGTGCTCTCCCACCTCAAAAAATGGGGCAGCTTCCCCAGCCAAACTGAAGAGGTAGGCAGAAACTCCCTATGTGTTCACATTTGGAGGATGCAGAGGTATGTTTGCAACTCAACTTACAGGGTAGGGAGGAGGGCACAACAGAAAGGCACCTATGGGGGCTAAAGAAAGAAGAGGGAACTTCTGTGCATGGCATGGGGAGGAGAAAGGCTCCCTCAAATAGAATTTGGGGTTGATTGGAGAGGTAAGATGCACTAATACTCAAACAAGAAAGACAGAAGCACTCAACAGCCAGAACACTTTGCACTCTCAGATACTGGGAGAAGAACAAACAGGTCCAAACACTACTCAACTTTCTTGGACTCTACTCTTGTCCAACAGCATCTTCAGTCACCTTCAAAGACACCTTCACACCAAACTGCACTCTCCAGTAACAAGGCTCAGCATGCACTTCCCTCCTCTCTCACTAAACTCTTAAGTGTCCTCCAGTCCAAGTTGAGCCTGGCAGGTCTTTCAGCATTACAGTGCTACTCCTTTCCCCTGCTGTCTCCACATACATTTACCATCTGCCCTTCTCCTTTGCTACTATCTAG
Organism: Orthonyx spaldingii; assembly: GCA_013397795.1. NCBI lineage: Eukaryota > Metazoa > Chordata > Aves > Passeriformes > Orthonychidae > Orthonyx > Orthonyx spaldingii. Next base: position 228,441 of record VZTJ01003210.1, read on the forward strand.
GCTATTTCTCTGCTGCTTGTTACAGCCTAGCCACGGAGTAGTGTAGGACAACATGCCTCAGATAAACCCACAATGGCGTGGGCTCAGTTCTGTAGCTCTGGACTCCTGCACACTACCACAGCCCCCTGGAGCAGCCTGTGAACACAGCACAGGCCATGGGGTTGTACCTCCCCATTTCAAACACTTACTGAGCCTTCACAGCTCCTACCTTGAATATTGCCTTCATCCCTAGTATCCTCATATCAGAGCTCAAAAGCACACACACAGACTGGCATGTCCTTGAAAGCAGAAGTGCCCACGTTCACTTCATACCCAGAACCACATTCCTAATCACACCACACAGTCCACAGTCACATAGCCACTGCACAAACAGACTCAAACTAGCAAAGCGTCTGCCTCATCTGATCTTTAATTCCAGTACAGACAGACTCTGATCTGTTCAGCGTTTGGTTCACCAATATTCTACTTCATGGAGGCACAACATAGGGCTTGTCATTACATGGTTTACAAATTTGTGATTCTTCTCATATTCTTTCAGGACAATTTAGCTTCTCCATAGGATTTTCCTCAAGCTAGAGCTAAAATAGGATATACTACCAGTGCATGAAAACAATGCTTAGACTGCCAACAACCCAGAGGAATTCTTGCACCCCTTCACAACAGGGAATTTTTAACTGGGAAAAATGGAAATTCACACCAATGAAAAACTTCAGGTTTTACTTTTAATGTATCCTGTAAGTTGCAGCAGACAAAAAGAGACTATATGAATACTGAGGTAAACGTGTCTCTAAGAAAGACAGTCTTGTTTGAAATTCATACAGATTTCCAGTAAGTTACAAAAGAAAAGGGGACAGAAAATGTTAAGTTACAAGCAAAAGTTTCAATATGAAAAGAATCAACCAAACCATGCAGAAAACACACACCCTCCTATACAGAGGCACAAGTAACACTGACAGAGGAGGAAACAGAATCCTCTGCAGATCAGAATTTAGAGTACAAGCTAAATTTAAAACAGTGTTAGTCTATTAACAGGGCATGACGTAGTGTAGAAATCCCAGAAAGCACATTGTTACTGGCTACAACAATAAGAGAGAAGAAAGCTAGGTTGGCAGTATGAAAAGGGCAGGGAGTGAGGTCCGTGTTATGACTAGAGCATGAAAGTACTATTAAACACAAGACAGATTAGATAATGCCAACATGAGGCACTGGCAGTAAGTGCTAAAGCATCAAAACTTATTAAGTCAAATCATAAACAAGGAAGTTACTGAAACCAGATCAATCTCCCAATACATCTTAACAGCTGCATCAGAACCATCTATGTTACCTTCCCAAGGTGACTAGCTGAGTGAGCAAAACTTTTTGTTCTTCTTGTAATGTGACTGCAACTTAGCAAAGTAAATAAGAGAACAGAAGTTTAGTTATAGAGTTCTCTTTCCCTTCCATAACACAGATAGATCTCTAAGAACTACTAGGCAGAGCAGAGGTGTCCTAGGGAATGAAAAATTTCTTAAAGGCAGACAGCCTATGGTAAAGTACCTCATTATACCTCAGTGACAAAACATTCTCCCAAATCAGTACAGACAACAAACCTGGGGATGAATGTTTGTTACAGTTCTATTTTTATTATGTGTTTGAAATTTAGGTGTTCATCTTGAAAGAGGAGCAGATTCTCTACAGTGAAACTTAAGGAAGAGTCTTACTTCAGGTAACAATAAATAGAAGTCAGCAGGTGACAGAAGACAACCTGAAGAATCACTGTCTCTTCAGCGTAGCAGCAATACTAGAAATGGTGAGTGTAAATCATTCCACAACACATACTAAAACATACTATAAGAAGTACAGATTCCAAGCAAGGTCCCATTCACAGTCCTGGGAACTTAACGTGGCTATTTTCTTTATGACAGCTTTTTGTGCTTCTATCTTCTACATGCAGTTCTCCCCCAGCTTGATATTGACAGTATTTATGTTAAAATACCACACTTGCAGCAACTCATATTCCTGTGGAAAGTATAGTCATTCCAGAACTTAAGGTAGGAAAAAAATGTTGAACAAAAAGCAGATCATCATAGTGAGAGTCATCTTGAACTAGTAAATTTGAGGTCCTGTTTCTACTTCTGCTTTAGCCCTTTTGTGTGATGCTGAGAAAATAATTTAATCTTTGTCAATCCATCTTCTCTCTTGCCCTTTTGTCAGCTTGTCTATTTAAATTGTAAGCTAAGAGGCAGGGATTTTCTGCTTAGCCACCACTAGCTAAGCACACTGGACCCTTGATCTCAGTTGGTGTTCCTAGGCATTACAACAATGCAGTAAAAAAACTGAATGCATCAAAGGTGGCTATAATGTGCTACTGGATGTCAGCACTTAAACAGATCCGAAGCATGCCCCAGGTGTCTTGCATAAAGCAGTTCAGCACAAAACTCTGCTGTTCAGATGAAGCTGGGTTCACCATAAACAATCTTTGAACAGTATGGCTTTAAGATTATAACAAGTTCAGATACAGAGATAGGAGCATTAACTCCTGTTGGTCACTGTGTGGGAGTTACTTGACCCTTGCAGATTTCATAGGTTGCTTCACCTTGCTACTATGCCTTCTCTGTTTAAGGCATGCTTTCACCAACTGCTTTCCCAGCAGCCATGTCAGTCTACAGAGTGTCCTTTCTTGCCGACATACTCTTTACTGGGCAAAGGGCAGGGAAAGCTGGTACCCATCAGGCATAAAATGTACACTTACTGCAATATTCCTTACAAACTACAGTACAAATGGTATTTGGTACCTCTTTGCAGTTATGTAATATAAAGGACAGGTTTTAAAACATTAACCTTGTTAAACTGAAAAAATGGATTTTTACTCTTTCAGTCAAGTTCTCTTTTCAGCTGTGCTATTCAGCTTTTACTGGGAAAGAAAATACAGTGCATGTGGCAAAAAGACAAGGTAGAAAATCAACAGATTTTGCAGATCATTGCAAGTGAATGCTGTTAAAATCTGCATCCCACAGCATATTTCACAATTTACTATCTACACAAGAGTGTTACAGTGGGGCTGAGGAACATTACTGATATAATTTTGTACTTCCTAGTCACAAACTCAAGTGGTCAGATGTAAACAAGAAAGAAAAAAACAAACAAAGACAAAGAACTTAGAGAAGGACCAATTTAAAAATAAGTACAATTACGTGCTTAACTAAAAATAACGCTTTGTGCATTAACAAATTCTGATTATAGAAATGGGTCTGACAGGCCCTGCTAGAACTGGAAACACACACAATCTCTCATACCAGCAGGAAATCAAAAACCCCTTTGGAAAAAAGGGAACACAACTCTTTGAAGTGCTACCCAGAGATAAAAACAAAAAAATCAGCAGTAGGATGGTAACAGGGAGCTCAGACTCTGACAAGCTTAGAGGAAGGACACTCAGCATAAAGTGTCCTTAATCTTCATCCAGGTGTTTGCCCCAGCCCATCTCTCACCTTGCAGTAGATGGCAAATCCAGATTACAGGCAGGAAGGGGAACAAGAAAGCAAATAAATTTGATGTGAAACATCTAAAGTAAATTTTAAAATGGTAGCTGCACAATATCGCTCATAAATTTAGAATCTTAAAAAAATACCTGGGACCTACAGTGATGACCAAAAGATGTGGTATATTACATGGCTCTGCAACGTGTCACTCAGTATCTTCTAGCCTCACTTTCTGCATTTGAAAGCATAAAAGCATATTCCTTGGGGATAAAACTTGGGCCTTCCTGCTGCTACTCCAACAGCTTGGACCCACATTCTGCTTGAAGAAAGTGAGTGCAGCACTGCAAAGGTTTGGTGAGCAGGCAGAATTTAAGATTCAAAGCAGTTTAAATCATTCATTATTTAAGATAATGGAAAAGTTCTCAAGTGCCAAGCTGATGAACTATCTACCAATTAGCAGAATTAGTACTTGAAATAGAAGCAACATTGCAAAATGAAAACCAGGAATGCTTCAAATAGATTTTGGAAAGGAATTTGCTAGAGGAGAGGGTCATATCCATGGAAATTTATCAAAACAACACCAGTGTGGACACACTAATATTGGAATTAAAAAAAAAAAAGTTTCTTTCCTGTCCTCCCCTCCTGATTTAAGCTTCTCCCACTTCCTTCCAAAATGGTCTGATCCAAGTAAAATGCATGCATCCTCACTGCCTTAGTGCTAGATTTTCTTCAGCAAAGAATTTGAGCCTATTGCTAGAGAAACAAAAATTGTGCCTTTTTTTCCTATATCAGCTCAACAGAACTCACACTAGATGCTCATATCACCACATATGACTATTAAATCATTCCTCTCTTATTTATGCTAAGTCAGCAAGTACATGCTATACCTTGCATCAGAAATTCACCAACACACATTTTCATGGACTTATTGGGAACAAAGCATGAGAAAGATGTATATGTCTCACTATGTAATAGAAATTCCTACTGTACTTGTCAAACAAGGCAGAATTCTAGCACAGACAGCTCTGAATACCAGCCAAAAAAAATGGGAAAGTTACCTTGAACAGAAAGTAAATTAACACAAACTGTCAATGCTTTTTTCTCAATGTCTTTAAAGCCATTAAGTTTTCCACCAGTGTAATAATTCATTTGTGGAAGAAATACTCTTTCCATTCTTATCCACTTTGTGGATATCTGTGACAACAGTCTCATGGTGCATAGTCACTCTGGATCAGATAAAACCAATGAACAAACTGAAATATATTTTCTCTCAAATCTCCATAAAGAGTTGATTTCCAAGAAGGTTGTAAGAGACAAACAAACAGAAAACTCGGCCATCAAACAAACCAGTCTTCTTATCTGGAGGAAACATGAGAAACAGCCTAACCAGATGGCATGTGGTCAGCAGCAGACTACAGTTAAAACTACAGCATGCAGTGCTTGTTCTAAACCTACATCTGGTGTAGAATAATTTATACAGGAAGTGGGAGTGAAAAGGTTACCACAAAGCTGAAAATCTGGTTGGTGTTCAAGCCACGGTATTTGTGATCTGCACTACCGCAATGGGCAGAAAATCATCATTGTTTGCCAAGTAAAACCAGATGCTCTTAATTCAACCAGACATTGCCACAAGTTGTTTGTCAGAACTGTGCAGGGTGAGAAAGTGAGTGGAGCCAAAGTTACAAGTTTCCTGCATAAGAAGCAACACATGACAAGTATGCTGGTCACAATGGTGAGGCCATCAACCAGACAGTGACCAGCACAGAGACTGTCCCCAGCAGCCAACAGGTTAGTAGTGCTCCAATAAGCAAATGCACATGGTAAAAGTCTACACTTCTGTGGGATGACTAGTGGGATGCAGCACCCATTACAGTAGGGCAAGGAAAGAGAGAAGCATGTAGACACAGAAAACCTACAAGAGAAGTGTTAAGGATGTCATACAAACACACACAGACCACTACCCACTCTCTGTCTTGTCCAAGCTTAGCACTGGGGGAAAACAACTTGTACTTTTAAAAGTCTGTATTACTGAGCAGAAGAGTAACTCAAAACAGGAGCTTTAATAAGAAATACATGATTTATTTCTGAGTTTTAACACTTAGAGAAATGAGAACTCAAAAGCCACACCTGAAGATAGACACAGGGAAGAAGGGAAGCTTAAACACTTCTCCTGGGGGCCCTCAGCCCAGGGTGAACATGAGCAAAGCACCTCATGGACAACACTGGGGTTCATACTGCAAAGCTAGACTGCTGTAACATTTTGGAGGGAGGAAGCTGCATGCAGACTCCTGACTGCAGGCCCCCAGTGTCCTGCAGAAGCAGCAGTTTCCAGGGGACAGTCTCATTCACCATGAACAGAGAATGCTATGCTCTCTAATATACCTTTCACTCCATCACAAGTATTCAATTACACATATGAGGAACAACATATACTGCAAAGAGCTGAAGAAAAGTAAATCCAGAATTATCCTTTTCACAGAGGAAGACACGGTATACTCCATGAATCGAACACGAACAAGCTTTCTATGGAGCTAGAAGTTTCTAATATACAGGGTCTCCTTGTAACTATGACCAGGAAGTTGTGCCTCAATGCTTACGTGCACATCCTTTGTCCATTTTTTGAATATTTTGACCCAAGATGTGATACTCCCTGAAAGCTTGTTGGAAATCAAGAATCCTAAGAAGGAAGCCTTTTTTTTTTCTAAATAGGTAACAAAACTATGTAGATGGGTTGACACCTGCTGTTTTTTTCAATTATTTCTTCCCTGTCTCATTGGGATTTTGAAGCAAGCACCTGTTGGTTCTCAGTTCACAACATTTGGGATAATCCATTCTTATTCCACTGGAATTCTACCATAATGTTTCAATATCAACAGATGCAATATAACTAACACACTGTAGCAGTGTGCATGTGTTCAATGCATGTCTATACAAGAGGCAGGCTGGTGCAGTGGCCAAAAGCTCACTCTTGCAGGCACATTTCAAATACAAGAATCCTAGGGCAAGAACAGCATGGGGAGAATGAAGACTGCCCACAGTGCTAAACCAGGAGATGAACTGTTCCACCTAAGAGTTGCAGATAAAGGTTTGGACATCAAAGGAAAATGCAAACAAATAAACCCAACTCTTCTTTTCCACGTGGAGGACAATTATCCTTTGGAACAGTTAGGGGAGAATTGTGCTCTAGCCTATAATTGTCTCTCCTCCAGTACCAGATGGTAAAGGGCTGCTGCCTGCAACAACAGAGCCTTGGCAAGGGCCTATGTGACCTCCAGAACTAAATGATGACCATGCAACACAGAGTGGCATTGAAGTGGGGAAAAAGTAATTCCCTTCAGAAGGGAACAGGAGAATGCCTCGATTTCAGGCACATGAACTGAATGAACTCTTATCACAATACTCAGTTTCCATTCTGTTCAAACATAAATATTTGGAGGCTCCTCCTTCCCCACCCTTCTTCCCAGCTCAACCTTCAGCATCTGTCCAAGGGAGTAGACCAATAAACTTCCATGGGGTCTGCTGGGTATATCATCAGTCACTCACAATTGCTCTGTCCAATTTTCATAGTTAGAAGCACTCTGCACTGAACAGAACAGACTAGTCAGACACAGATGTGTCACAACTGAGCAAGTCCTTGGTCTTTCTAATCCAGTGCTGACCACTTCTCCATACATCACAGAGAGGGGAAAAGGAATTCCTGCTGCTACAATAGTGCACTTAGCTAGTTGGATGTAAGGAACACTAAGGTCCCACCCAGGGTTCCATAACAAGACACTGATTACAGCAATCCCAGCCACAGGACAGGGCTGTGGTTTTACCCTGGAAGGGGATGGGCACCAGAAAGAATGGCTGCCTTCTGTTCAGATGGTGGGAGGGACAGTGAAATGGCAAAGCAAGAACTTACCTTCACTCCATCTGACTTCTTGTTCAGCAGGCTTTTGGCAGCTGTGGAGAGAAGCAGAAGTAGGTCAGATTTTGGTTTCAAGACTGTCTTCTCTCTCTCCCACCCCAGGTTCCCTCAAAAAATGCATGAAACTTTAGAAGGACAACCATCCTGCTAATTCCTCTCTAGCAGCAAGAGACCTGGGAAACAGGACAAGTCACTCATCAAATCCATCCTGATAACAGAGGGTCATCTATCCTATCTATTGTTCACCTATTTAGGCAAAAATACATTCACTTTTACCACCTTAAGAAGACCAAGTCTGAAATGGCAATTTAGAGCTTGTCTGAAAATCCTCCACTCACACACTGTGACCCCATCCAGAAGTGTCAGCAGTTACAGCAGGAAAAGCGTAAGAAATCTGTCAGATTTTTGTAACAGGGTAAAGGCTGCACCTGTAAGTGCAGCCATTCATATAACAGATGGTTTATAAAGGGGGTACTGATAACACAGAAGCCTTCTAACTACTGTGATTCACAGTTACTCTGGGATAGCTGGATAGCTAAAAGGAAGGGACTGAAAAAGTGCAAAAGGCAGCATCTGACAACTGTTAAAAAAAGGGAGAATGGCAAAAGAGACAGGCAACTAGGCTGAATTTCTTCACTGAAAGATAACGATGCTCTTCCATGCTCAACCTGAACAACTGGCACTACCAAGGAAACTCAGAGAATGATAAGCACACACAGAGAGCCCACAACAAATGCGTGGCAGAAGGCACACTAGGGAGTGATGAAGGAGCTTCTCCATCTATTACAGCAAAGTGATACATTGACAATGACTGTCAACAGTAGGACCCCATCTACAACTTCAACAGATATAAAATATATCTTGTCTACTTATGAAGAATGTATTCAGTTGTTTCAACTTCTGTAACAGCATGCAAGACAACTACTGTACCAACACATGTTATGGCTCTCCTAAGCAGCTGCTGGGAATTTTCTGGGTCTGGGCACCTCACCTGGATTTTAGGTGCAGCAAAGAGGAGGCCTAGAGAAAAGGCAAGTCCTAAGACAAGGCTTATGTGACTGTTGAAATGTTCCATTCCCAAAGACATACTGACCAAATTGCACAGAGTGCTCAGTCTCTCTAGAAGCAGCAATATTAGGCAAAAAAGGGTTTTGCAATACCTAAGCAACTGTTCAAATTTTATGTTCACTGCATTTTCCACCCTGCCTTCCCTACAAGACCCTACAGACATGGATTAACTACACAATATTAGCTGAGTTGGTGCAAATGACTCCAGCATCTCCTCACAACAAAGAGGTGGCACCCCATATAAGCTTACTAGAATTTCTGTTTTGGTTTCCTAATTCTACTCCCTAATGCAAGCATAAAGCTAGATTACAATTGTCTTTTCGTTCTAGTTCTCAGAAACCAAGAACTGGAAGAACCTCACACACAGGTTTGCTGAATGTGATGTGTCAAAACACAGTGTTCCGATGTGCATACATGAAGGTGAGCAAAGTGACCTAAGCAACTCATCTGCCCTGCAACAGTCTCTTTGCTGAGTGAACACATATTAAGGCATTGCAAGACTGCAAGGCAAATAAGTTCTTGCCACCTTCAAGGCATGACAAAGGCTAGCTTGATTCTACATGCAAGTGAGAAGCAGAACAATATGACTATGGGGTCAAAAGGGGTCAAGTGTTAATACCACACATGCATCAAGGCATCTCACACAACAACTGCTGAAAACCAGAAACTGGTACGGCCTTACAACACTTCAGAAGGAGTAAAGGATTCTGCAACTTAACAAATATGCCAAATGAGACACCCTTGAAGTGAAAAAAAACCCACCATCAGAGAAGCGAAACAGTACCACCATACCTTCTGGGAACGACCCAGAGACAAGCAGGGAAGCAACATTTTTCACACTTTCTGCGGTATTCCCACAACCTCACATTGGTCTTTGTGGACAGAAGACAGATAAAATCATGTTCTACAACATTAAGCAAATTCAGCTTAGAGTCCCTCTGTGCAGCCCAGCACTATGTGATGTTGATCCGTGTCCCCTGGTGCAGCCTGCCCATCCAGCCTCCCCATCCAGCCTCCTTCCCTGACTGGCACACACTGCTGTCCCACAGGCCTGACAACATCCCAGTACTGTAGAAAATATACCACAGACCAAGTTTCTTAGTTCATGCATCATACTGTGGTTTACAAGGACAGTTGGAGAGCTCATGAAATGCATTCACACACAGAGATGACTCAGACACCTGAGACAAAAGGGAAGCATGCAGGTCTACCCACAGATCAACCTGTACATGTTACATGACAGAAATTAAAGGTGATGCAAGAGGAATTTCTGCACAAGCAACAGACAAGACTTCCTGTAACAATAATCATTTTAGAAGACAGGCAGAATAACAAAGAGACAGGAGGGGAAAAAATCCAAAGACACATGCAGGCAGATTCTTTACTGTTCCTGAAATGGTCTTGTACCAATGCTCTACAGTTTTCCAGGCACGAGATGCTATTATTAATTTTTTCTATCCTTCACATTTCCTCTACATATTAAAGGGATTAAATTCCATCTTCTCAGTGAATTAAGAGTTCTTCTAGGATAATGAAACACAAAAGCACATGCTGCTAACCCAGTAACTTAAAAACACAATTCTGTTCGGGGCTAAACAAGACGCTGTTCAGTTAATCTCTGAAGAGAAACACAAAAGGCCTCCCCTGCACATATCCCTCCCTCTTGCCACATTTCTCAGTTTTGGCCTCCACAGTAAACAGCCTGGGTTCTGGACCATGCTCCTGGCAGAAACGTAAATCCCTAATGCTGAACTCATCAGCAATAAACACCAGACACTCTGGAGGTACCAGAGCCAAGGGGGACTGAAGAGGAATTGAAATACCCACTCCAAAGACAGCCACAGATAGTGCCTTCCTCACCGCCAGCCCCACTCCTCCTCCTCCAGAGAGAGCAGCCTTTCACCCAGCCTGCTGCTGGGTTTGCCCTGTCCTCAGCTGCCAAAACTCAGTTACATTTCTCACCTCCGTTAAGCTTCCAGAGAGTTCTTTTTTGGGATGCAGGAAGAACATTGAGGTTGCTCTTATTAAGTCTAACTTAGGATGCTAGTCTAACAGACAAGCCAAGTTCTGTCTCCTGAACACAAGCATTTATACCTGAAGAATTCTGGACTTTAGTGAGACTTGATAAAAATTGTATCATACCAACACAGTCCTCCCAATGACACAGAGCTGCAGCTTGTCATCCTCATATTCTCAGTTCAAAGAAAGTCATATTAACTATTTCTCAACTTGATGTCACTTCTGGGGTCACCACAAATAAGCCATGAGTCAGTGTACAGTGACTAGAGGCACTTATGGCTACCATCACAAACAATGCCCATGAATGCAGTGTAACTTCAAGAATATCTATTTATTAAGGACAAATACCACAATAAAAAGTATTTACAGAGTTTTCCTGAACTTTAGGGAGAGGAACATAGAAGTAGAAGAAATTATTATAATCATTTACATCCACTTTTAATGAAAAAGTAGACTCTCTGGCTATAGTGATAAACACTTAAATGCAGTAATGAGATCCATATCACTCTAGGAAGTTGCAAATGGAAGTTACTTACTGAAATTCACTACTTCGGCAGGTCCACACTGTAGTAGTTGAGCACCATTCACTAAAACCCCTTACTGTTTCTTAAGAAATGTAGTAAATACAGAGAAAACACTTAAAACCAACTTAATTTTTCATTAAATGTGACTACATCTTCTGCTTGGGAAATGTGGTTTGCAGTGATGATTTATTTAGTCAAAGCTCTGGAAATACCTTAACAATTTTTCCCTCTTCATATTTTCATCCTTTGGATTCATACCAGGAGATACAAATTTCTGGTCCTGAATCACTACCTACCTAACACAGCACAGTAGAAACTTCAAATATATTATTCATTTCAGTTAAAGGAAAGAACTCAAATTTCAACCTGAGTATAACTATATATATGTACATACACACACAAAAAGTAACAAAAATTCAGTTTCACACACACTTCTGGAAGGGAGGTATAACAAGACAGCAAAATATTTCAGTACCACTCTAGTACTTGTATTATTTCCTCCTTCTTGCTCTTTAGTCAACTAAAAAAAGTCTCTGTATAGGTTACACAAAATACGCACAGGCATATTTGGGCTTTCTTTACTTTGTTAGAAAGAACTCTGCTTCTTAAATTTGTCTCCAGCCTCTCTCAACCTCACCTATCTAGGTAAAAACCCAGACCTGCACATCCAAATGTTAAGAAGGATCTGTAGAAACATGTAACAAATTCCAGTTACTGTCACACACTGCTATATTATCTCCCTCACAAAACTGACTTGAGGAAGCAGTGACAATTACCCAGAAAAAAGCTCAACATCAGTTAAAAATAGAGATTTCAGGCAAAAGGCTTAATTACCTGCAATGTCTGCCTTAGGATCTATTTTGAACACAGGACTTGTGCTGAACCACGTGATAGAAGTGAATTTCACAGTGTGAAAGCTTGTTGAACAACTCCCCAAATGAACAGTTCCAATCCACTTAGGAAAACAGTACTACGAATTTCACATAGGCCACTTGTAAGTTGTGCATAAAATTCAACTTATGGAGAAAAGCCATTTTCCAGCATTTTGTGAAGCTGGCTGCTCCTAAGATGAAAACCAGGATTTTTTTCCATCCTTTCACTCAGTTTATAGCATGCTTATTTACAGAGTTTTATCTACATAAATGAGTCCAGGCACCCTTAAAAATTGCAGGAATCTCTGAAAACTTTGCCAACTCTCTCCTAGTAATAAATTTACATTTAATTCTCAGAAGATGATTTAGGAGTTTCTTGCATATGATCTAATCAGTTGATTTACCTGACTCCACTTCTGTAATCTGTAAGTGAATGCAGATCAGATCAGTGTTTGCTTGGATCATCTCAACATCAGAAGCCCCAAGTGAACACCCAAGTAATCCTGTGTATACCCTGGTGTGACCCTAACAATCCCACAGCAAAACTTAGATTGTATTGTTCTCTCTTACAGCTGAATTAACATCCAGCAGAGTGTGGAGAGAAGCTACAAATTCCTTATTATAACCAGGTTTCAACTACCTGACTTATACTGAAAGGAGTGCAGCTGTACCTCCTTTTAACCAATAGCCTACAGTTGGCCTGGGATGCAATCTACTAAAAAGAACCACAAACAGCCAATATTAAAGAGTTGAATATATCATAACTGGGGAAAGGAACCAGATATCCTTTGACTAAACTGGCCTGGGGCAAAAGGCACATAGCAAGCAACAAATCAAAAGAACAGAAACTTTTTTTTTTTTTTTTGCTTCATAAAAAGCAAGAATTTTTTATGGGCTAAAAAGAGGGAGTACTGCTAGCTACAGATTCTTTAGGAATACTATTTGTCACAGGCCTACACAGTGAAAGAACTCCATATTACAAAATGTGGCACGGGAGATAGTAATGACGACAAGATTAAAGGAGTCTTCTCATATTTCCTGCAAATAGTACAATCATGCCTAATTAATTGATACAGGGGTCACATGAGCCTTCATCATCCTCTTTGTTCAAAACATCTCTGAAAGAAGATTTTAGGAGATCTCATCCCCAGACAGGAAGGAGCTTCTCTCTTCATAAATCTAGTTCCCTGTCTGCTGGGATTGGGACTTTTAAAATCCCACAAAATAGTGTCATCCAGTTAGAGAAAATAAAAACCCCTTAAGGGCTTTAGGGAAAGAAATGAGTAGCATTGCAGAACTCTTCAAGGGCAGGTAGATGCCTGCCATGATAAGGAAAGTCTAAGCTCTACCCAAAGTTCCCACATGAACTTTTTAACTTATTACTTTCAATTAGCATGCATTTATTCTTTAATTCCAGCAGATGTATCTACTTCAACTGCAGCAACTAGAAAATCCAAGTAAATTAAAAAATAATTACAATTTTTAAAAGTCAAGCTCATATTACACACAGTCCTGTGAAGAAAATAGGAGTAGATGATCTCACCCCTTTAAAAACACATAAAAACATAAAGAATTGCTACTCTCGACAGAGGCTTTGCATCTAAATTCATAACATCTCTCTCTGAACCGTTTTTCTGAGTGTCTCATACTTGGAAACAGTTTATATTCAAAGCAGAACTCAGTGACACTGCAAACCCTGCACTCGCTATGGGCCAGCTAGGATTTCCTTTTCTGCAGCTATTCACTGAAGTGGATCCAGCAGCTTCAGCCCTTAAGACAGAGAAAAATGAGTAGAGCAAGCTTTTTCTCCTTGGTACTAGCTCAGGGATTAAGTGGATGTATAGGTCACACACCATTAAGGAGAACCCTTCTCTCTGGCATTTAATGTACTCAAAATCTGAGCCATAGGAGATTTTCTTACCCAAGCATGTCTGCAGCTTCTTTAGAAGTGACAACATTTGCAGACTAAAAATTAACCTAAAATGTCTGTTTATAAAAAAAAGAATAAAACTCCTATTTCAGAATCATCAATTAAGAGAAATAAAAACAAGCTGTGTAAATAGAACAAAATTGGTTCACACCAGCAGAAGGCCCCCCAAGAAAATGTTGAGCTCTGTACAGTGTTGTGAAAATCTTGTCATTGTGCCATAGCTCCTCAAATAGTTATTTCAGAATCAATCCTAGAAAACAGTATATAATTTTTAAGTCCTGTAATAGCACAGTCCTGGGAGAGGTGAATGGATAAAATCACTCTGGCCCTTTAAGGCCAAACTACGAGAAATGAAGTAAAAGGAAACTGCTGTAGCCACAAGTAACGCTGACATATTGGCACAGGTTTACCTGAAAGCAAGAACCAAGAAAAAATATTCTCATGTTGCTGAGGGTTGTCTCTTAATTGTAGCATGGTTTCACATAAGTTTTTGTTTTAAATCACCATACAGAAGGTTAAAAACGCTGCCTTGATTTCACAGAAGAACCTATGCATGAACATGCACTTTGTATGCTGGGATGATCATTTCACAGAGGTTTTCATTCCAATTACAAGTTTATTGTAACAACACCCAGAATATAAGTATTGGTATCCACCATTAGTAAATGGCCAGATGAAATGAATACACTTCCATCGTCACAGAATCCATACAGCAGATTTCCACTTGAAAGCAGCTGTAGTCAGGTGCAATAAAAGTCTGACTCATGCATTCAATGATTGCTCTTTTAAAAGAAAAAGAAAATTACAAAGAGGCTAAAGAAAACAAAGAATCCCATAAACCAAAAGCACTTACAAATAGAGGTTTTCCACCCAAATGGCAATGAACACAGATAAGACTGTGTCACCTACGTCTGCTGAGCCAAGACAATAATCTTCCAAAACGCATGGATTTACATGTTGAGATTTGCATTTTCAGTAAATGCACTACGTAATGCAGTTGGGTGGGAGCCAGACTAGCAGCTATTAAATTTAAAAGGCTGAAAACCACTTTTGAGACTCCAAGAAGGAAAACTAATAGCTAGACACTTCAGACCCATTTTTGATGAGTCAAAGTAATACAATACCCAAATAGCTCCTGTCTCTATTCTCACCAATATTACTTCCCTGTCCCTGCCCCAGGTCTAAAGGAAACATTCCTACCTAATAAGACCTCTTCATTCCTGGTTTATGATGGGAAAGCTAATGATACCAGCTAGAATTTCTCACAAGTAATTTGCTAACACAGTATCATGAGATGATTATGGAAGCTGACTTTATTTCTGTTTTGTACCAGACTACAACACCACGTGCTCCTCCCCAAACAAATCATTTCCTATTTCACACTGGTCACCAGCTGAGGCAAAGTGACCACCATTGCACAATAATGAACTGAAAGCATGTTTCCTTCCCTCCTACTCAACCCCAAAATGGCTAAAATATTCTCCAGCTCACTCACACAAAGCAAAACCACAGAATGGATGGGAACATTGAGGACTTACCTGAAAAATTCCGAGACACAAGCATTGTTGTGAGGATTGCACCCTGTGGAGAAGAGAAAGCAGGGATAACAGGAAGTGTCACTTAGGAAAGGGGTTGGGCTGACCCATGAAGAACACAATGCATCAGTTACCAATGCAGAGGTATAGCAATGCTACCCTGAAGAACCCTAGTGTATCCAGGATTCCCATGTGTGGCTGTTGGGCCTGACACAAGACCACTTGCAGTCCTGCCTTTCTACAGCGGCAGCTGGATGCCAGGCAGGATAGCCTAGGAAATCCAAAATGGCACTAGGAATTACACTTAAATACATAGCTGCTTCCTAGCTTTTAAAAAGCAGATAACTGCTCTGTGCACAGGCCAGAGGCTTTGCCCCAGCTGCAGGCAACTGGTAACACTAGTACTGGAAGGTGCATAGTGTTCAGAACTAAATGTCCCAGAACTAGCTGCTCTATTTCAACTTGCTGGCAGAAAGTAGAAGGGGTGAATATGTAGCAGAAGAGGCATGGGAAGCTTAGAGCTTGGAGAAGGGAACTACCCAGCTCCTCAGTATACTACTTCAGTACCCTGTACTGGTGGATCACATAAGGTACTTCACTAACACTGTGCTAGGCATGAAAAAAGGTATTGTTGCTAGGAAAGCACTAACCTCAAATTCAGAGAACTAAAAACAAACTTAAGGCAAAATAAGATGTACTTACCTTTAGCTTCCTTCTAGCATTGAACTTTCTCAAGCATTCCACAGTCTCCTGCCTGTGCATCATCGATGCGACAGTGGATCGTTGCTGAAAAACAGGAACAGAGGAAGATCAAGAACACAGCCATACCAAATCAGCCAGGGAAGTTCATTCCACTTGCATACAATCGTGACCTTCAAGCTGACATGGCCAAATTTCTCACCACTGCATGGTTGCAAACCATTGCAACTGGTTCACAACTTAAGAACTTCCACCAAGACACATTAAATCAAGGTGGGCTATTACAGGACTGTGCCCAAGAAACTTATGGCTGAGGTACAGGTGAGAATCAGTGCTCCCTGTGTGTGTCAGGCACACACAAGATTTAAGATCATAGGAAGAAAAAGCCAAATGAATAAGCATACCCATTAGAGGCACTACAGAAAAGACCTGGGTTACATTAGTTACAGCTTGAAAGGGAAATTCCAAGCAGTAAGTGAATACTTGCGAGCAGCAGCCTTCCTGGACATGGCACCCCCTGAATGTAAGAGATTGACTAGCAGAGGCCTTGACATCTTTGTATGAGTATTGCAGAACCAGATTTTCGGTGTATAAGAGAAAAGATTATGTATTTCTATTGTGCCAATGCAAAAAAATGAGCATAATCTCTATCCAGTGATGCACATCTGTCATCCACAGCAGATTGGGATCCCATCAGCTGCAAAAAGGCAGCTTCCCAGAAGAGTTGCAGTCATTAAGACCACATGAGGAAATCAGAGACTGATACTGCCAAGCATTTAGAGCACATGAAGAAGCCAGTGACTAATGCCAAAGTAGCTGTTGCTCTTACATAGAACCACAAGCCTAAATTCCCTTTACAAGGATAGTGGGTGAATGTCTAACCTGGTAGATAACGGTGAACAAAGTCTCTACTAACTTTCTTTTGATTGGAAAAAAATCTGCAATACCTAAACCAACTATAAACCATGATTATATTCAGCTAGTTTATGGGAAGTATCTGCTTTGATCCTATTGTCAAAGCTGGTCACCCACTGCAGTACACACAGGAGTGTGTGGGGAGAATGTAACCAAAGTGTCCTCAAACAACTCTGGTGGTCACTGTTCATCCAGCCTCCTCAGAAGAGACAGTGATGTCCAGTTCTTCAATGTGAGCTTACAAGAACCAGGACACATCCTTCGGAAGTTCAGTGATGCTAAGACACTCAGTGCCTCAGATAAACTTTTAAGATTTCTTACAACATTTACTTTAGAGGAGCCATACATCTTCAGAAAGCAAACATATGTTGTGCACACAGGGACTGTAAAGCCGAGGGAAACAACAGACTCGACAGGAGGCAATTTCAGCAAGAGGCTGACATGGCTGGGAAGTGAAATCAAACTTCCCCTAGCTCAGAGAAGGAAAGTTGTCACAGGGAGTGGGCTATCATAATACAACTTTGGCTGCAGGCATTGGGAGGAAAGTTAAATACACAGGAACTGCAATTGATTACAAGTATGCAAGGAGGAAAAAAAAAAAAAAATGCAGTCTCAGCTAATGTGAAGTTTTGTCTTCCAAGGAACTTGCATCATTTTAGAGCGGACACTCCCATTAGACAGATGTTCACATAAGTTTAAATTGCTAAGTTGGTTTGTGGTAGAAGGACAACACCACCACAGTTTCTCAAGAACAAATGAGCAAAGGAACACACTAGACCCATCCCAGAAGTTTGCTGTGGTATTACAAGAGCATCTGGTTAGACTTAGGTGAAACTATTTCATCCTGCAGAGATAAAAGTACATCATTGCTGCCCGCCCCTGTGCCCATGCCCAGCTATGTTCTGGGATTTCCTTGTCAACTTTGCAAAAGATGAAAAATACTTATGTGTGAGGTCTGGCAAGGCAGAAACTACATACACAGAATAGTAAAAGGTTTTTTGCTGATTTCAATTTTACAGTCAGTTAAGCTGCAGCATAGCAGAAATGTCCCAAATATTGCAAAGATGCTATGCCATAAACCAGAAACTATGGACACGGACAAAATTCCAAAAGAATAAGGGATTTTTTTTTTTCTACTGTGGCAACAAAAGCACCACAGCATGACAAAGTTGGCTTGTTGAAGGTCAGTATTCAAAAAAAAATTATAGTTTGAAATATTTGAAATATTCTGGATTCTTCAAGTATTCCTGGCATGTCCATTCAAGGTAACCCACAAATCAGCCTGTAATAAGGAGAACACTTACACAAACCCATGGGTGTTTGAGAGCCTGGTCAGCTGTGATGCGCTTGGCTGGGTTTATCGTCAGCATCTGGTTGATCAAGTTCTTGGCTTCAGGAGTCACAGTGTCCCACTCAGGTGATGGGAACTAAAAGAGGAAGAAGGAACAGATGATGAACTGAATAGAAATACCTTCTACTAGCAGAAGAGAGTCTCCCCTGCTACACAGCTGAATTCCAGCCTTTGCCCTTTTGATATCAGGGCTAACACATTTGCAGAAACCACCAATTTTTGTGAAAACCCATACTGAACAAAAATCATCCAGAATACAGCAAATGAATGGTACCAGACAGCAAGACACACCTGTACCATTCACCAGACATAAGCAAGAAGATTAAGAGTTTAAAAGCCTTTTAGGAATCACTCAGACCTTTGAATTTCTTTCACGCTCAACAGTCAAAAAAGTAAAGCCACAGATCTTTTTAACTGAGTTCTTAACGTGAAAAACACAGGCACTATCTTTTTTTACCCTGTCTCTTTCTCCAGCATGCTAAAAGTTGTAACAGCTTATGGAAAATCACAGTTAACTACAGCACAACTGCACGAAAGCAAAACTCACTAGCAGAGGACATCCCATCAGGTACACTTTTCCCACCATAAACCACAATATTCTGGAACAAAACCAGTCACTTAGGTGTAGCAACCCACCAGCAAGTTGTTAGCAACCACCTACCATACCAAGCTCATTACTTGGGGAGCAAGAGAGATGTAACAGTGGATGGGAATACAGAAGCATGAAAACAAAGAAAAGAATTTCAAGTATTTCAACTGCTGATCATCCATGAGGGGTAACGGCTTTCTGCTATAATTCCAGTAATGAAAAAGGTGAGCTATTTACACCATCCCGCAGATGCTTGCATGTGGTGTGGATGACAGCATGCTGAGATTAAATCCTATGAATCTACTGTACAAATACAGGTGAACTTCAGAACCCAAATATGCTGTTGGGGTAAAGCTCCCTGTCTTTAAGTGGGAGAAAAAATTGATTTATCCTGAAAACATTTCCTTACAGTACTACATTATTTAGCAAAAGTTTATTCCATCTTTTTTTCTCCTGCTTTTTTATCGCTTTACTCAGTTGGATCATAACAATACATCTGCTGTATTTGATTTGCATATAATCTTATTTCTGCATTTGCAGGCATCAGTAAGGCATTATACAATTTGTTCTGCAAACAGTGCAAGAGGCCACTGAAAAATCATGATACTGAGGTTTCAAGTTGGGACGCTTTCCCTATACCTGAACTCTGAAGTATTCATGGTAATGTCTTGCAAAACCCCTACCCAACAGCACAAAGTTAAAAAAAAAATTTTAAAAATCACTGTTACCACTTCCTCTCTGGACAAGGGAGAACAACAGACTGATCCTGTGCATACAGGCCCCTCGGTGCTGGTTAAGGACACTGGGGGCAGGTGCATCAGTAAAATGCAGCAGTTTTCTATTGGGTAAAACAAGGGAAGAATCTACTGAAATTTGTTCACTACAGATAAGAATTCAAAAACAATAGATAGATAAGGAGGGATCAGGCACCTCACTCTTCATGACGTACAGAAAGAGGTATTTAGCCCCTGAAGTGCTTTGAAAATCCCCATTGATATAATTCGTGCAAAAACACTTCAAATAAGAACAAGCAACACAAAAACTAGAGAGGCAGCAAGGCAAGAGAAGAACACAAGTCCATTTAAGGCTATCAAGTACAAAGACATCACTTTGCTTTCACTCAGGAAGCCACCGAGCCAGGACACAGGCAGACCTTTGTTCTCACCAGTACAGCTGCTCTCATGGTCTTAAGCACAGAAGCTGGGAGGTAACTGGCAGAAGGAGTCCAGCAGAACCCTCACCTTTTGGAGTTTTATTTTTGTTTAATACAAACCACAAGACAGCCTACAAAATGAACTCCCCAACCTCCTCTTGATATTCATGCCCACAGGCTTCAAGCTAGGATTTCCAGGAGTTCCTTCTTCCCTCTCAAGCCTTTCCTTACATGGAAGAATTTATGTCAAACATTAAAGCTGTGGTACCTAAACCACATTTTATACCACCTTTGTTTCCCTCAGTACTAACCTCCTTGCTATCCCTCTTTCAGGCACTTTTTACACCTAATTTTGTCGTGCTCTAAGAAGTGTTCCATGAACTGCTTGGCTTTTTACCAGAGCCTCCAACCCACCATGGCCACCACAAAGGCACCCCTCCAATGGCCCCCACCATTCAGTCTTCTCACTGGGTTCCATGCTTTCCATGGACTGTGGCACAGAGGAGACCAAAGACCATAATTTAAGGCATTATTCTACAGAATATATACCCATACTTTTTACTAGGCCTTGATAAAGACAAGCTCCTTCATTTTACTTTCCCTCTACTCCACTGAAAACGTTAGCACTGGCTAATCTGCAACACTTTGTGCTAAATTACTAGAAGACACCATTTCCCACCGTCTGCATTTCCCTAACAAGTGTCAAGGTCCTAGTGTCCACTGTGATGCTTTCCACATATCCCTTCAGTAGCCCCAGCCAGGACTGTATCCCCAGGCAGTGAAGACAACGAGTATGAGCACATCAAAGGTCACTTTGCACAGAAGCTTGGGGCCTGCTGCTGGACGCCAGGTAAGATAGTGCCATGTTTTGGATGGCTTCTACACCCATGCAGGTACTCAGCAAGAAAGTGCCCTTACGTCATAGGCTCCGGCTTTGATCTGCTGATAGAGTTTGTGCTGATCTTCATCCCAAAAGGGAGGGTACCCCACTAGTAATATGTACAGAATCACTCCTGGGAGGGAGAGACACAGATACACTATGGTTAGGCTAACACGCCAATTATTCCTTCAGCCCCTCTTCCTTCCCTCTTGACAGTCCCCAAGGCAATGATTGCTCCATATCTTCATTTGCCATCATATTTAGCCTTCTGAGACAGCAAAACACAGTACAAACCTGTCGTCTGCTGAACCTCACCCTGGCACTTCGTGTTCAGCTCTTAACGCCAGTGCCAGGAGCTAGAACAAGCTGTATGATGTCCTTCTACCCTCCTCTGGCTACCATGGCTGGCAAGCCACAACTCCCAGCTGCTCTCAGAGCAAATGAAGCCACATCTCCTAGGGTTCCTGGGCAGCAAGGGACATTTTAGGAAGGACTCTGTTTTCAGATGCTTACTGTGCATGGTGTTGGGACAAAAATGACATTGACAAAGCTGATACTCCTGGCCTGCAGAGAACCATTTAGTCCATGTCAGGCAACACTGATATCATAGATCTTTAAACTTAGCAGTCCTAGATACATTTACACTTACTTTTTTTCTTTCAAAAGAAATCATCCCTCTTCAGTATTTCATCCTGTACATAGTTAGTGTAATAGGAAATTGCTACAGTTATCTAAACAGCTGACTCTGCAAAGCACAGACAGGTCCTATCTCGTAAGTCTCAAACATCTGATAGATGGCCTGAGGAAAGGATTAGGAGCCAGAATCAAATGAGTTCAGGCTCCAATATTAATTGCATCTACACAAGGTGCTTATCCTCAATTATGCCTTCATGTCTCCACCCAGTAAGAAAGAGCACTGTGCACCCTCCCAGCAATAAGCTACAAGGAATCACTCTTTTACATGGAATGATGTTGTTTAAGTGTAAAACATTTTGACAGAATCTTACCACATGCCCATATATCCACTGGTTTTCCATAAGGATCTTTTCTTAAGACTTCAGGGGAGAGGTAGCCTGGAGTACCAGCAAACCCTGCCAGGAAATGGATGACATGAAGTACTTACAGTACCCAAGCAGAAGAGATCTTGCCATATCACAAAATCTACTAGTGGTAACTAATGAATTCCACAACCCGTCTCTCCCACCCTTCATCTCATATTTGCTAGAGCTGCCTGTTGGTAAACCAGTAAAAAGAGGCAAAAAACCCCCCAAAATAAAACAGAAAATCAGATGGAATCCTGTGTATTGCAAGAAAAACAGACAAGTAAGAGGGACCACATCAACCAGCTGGGCACAAACTTGTATGCCAAGCCTTACATCATTGTTACATATAATGGCTTGGAGTTTGAAAACATGACACAGATAGGACACATCCGATTGTCAAATGGTATGGGGAGATCAGGAGAAGAAGTCATCTTTCCAGAATCTCTGCAGCACTGCAGAATCTCAGAGCTGATGCTTAGCCTGAAAAGGTCTCATTTCTAATTATGTTTTAGCTAAACAAAGATAAGGTCAGATCCAAATGTGCCTGAGAAAGGCCAGGTCAAATGCATTTCTGTAAAGTGACCAAACAAAATTCCAGATGTCTACACTTCTGAGCAGTAGGAAAGTTCAGATCAGGGTCTAAACTTAGCAGCTGCATTAATCTCTGACACTAGCATCTACTGTAAACTGAAAAGAAAAATAGAGAAACACATAGCCATTTCTTCTGTCTTTATTTATAAGTTTTTCCTCTATTGTACCTATGCTTGTGCCTAAGACCCAGAGGCTGACATGCTGAAAAACAAGCAGCCAAATACATAGAAGCGTGCTGGAAGAGCGAGAGAAAATACTCAAGAGGATGCAACTCAATCAGCCACCAGAAAACAGGGGAGCAAAGCTGGGAAAGCTCAAACAGTCTTACCAAACCAGGCCTGCTGCTCTCCCTGGACTTCTATAGCCAGTCCGAAGTCAGCCAGTTTGACAGCAGCACCCTTACATTTACTTGCTAGTAGTAAATTCTCAGGCTGAGGAGAAGAAAGAAAAAAAGAAAGTAAGAATGAAAGACTGACATCCTTGTTAAAACCTCCTACCTACTATTCACATCACTAAATTGCACCTGCTGACTGAATTTAGCACGCAGTACTAAACCTGTTCAGGTGAAGACAGAGCAACACTAATGAACGGCCTTGACCTAGAGTGGCAGAAAATTGTCGTCTAACACAAATCCTCTGGCTCCTCTGTGGGAGTCAGAGCCTCTTCCAATCCAGCCCATACATTACATGCTGACACCAGAGGGCACTGGCAGTACAGTTCCTGCAGCACCTAAGCCAAAATTCAATTCTGCCCTCCTCAAAGAGAATAACTGGGGGGAGGGGGAAGGAGAAGGGAGGGACAATGCAGTAGATACAATCTGCAGTGATGTTTCTCCCCTGAACATTAGACAGTCCCCACGGCACTGAAAAAGTAAATATGATGCTAATAAGGGCTGCCAAATACACTGCTATAATGTGGGAAGGCATCATCTGGCTAGGCAGTAGTTTTCATCCCTTACAGAAAAAGCCTCAGCCTCAAATTGGCATAAGCAGCACAGCAGTGAGTATTCTTGTAAGCAGTTTTTTCATGCTACACATTTACAGCAGCATGAAATATTCTGTCTTGCTACTGCTGCCATCACCTATATAAGAAGCAGCCGTGTCACTTCCTCCACGTGCCAGGAAAGGGAGACAGACTTTTGACCCTCACATTTCCACCTTGAATGAATCTCACTCAAACCACAATTTTGTTGTGTTCCAGCAGAGGACTTCAGCAGAAGGCTTAACATAACTCCAAAAACTGGACTGAGAATTGGCAGCTTCCTCT
Organism: Orthonyx spaldingii; assembly: GCA_013397795.1. Classification (NCBI taxonomy): domain Eukaryota; kingdom Metazoa; phylum Chordata; class Aves; order Passeriformes; family Orthonychidae; genus Orthonyx; species Orthonyx spaldingii. The sequence goes on from VZTJ01003210.1 coordinate 252,244, forward strand.
GAGGCACCAGAGCAGCAAGTTACATGGGACCCCTTGAAACCCCAAAGCCTTTAAGGTGATGGTTATCATGACTTTGCAGGAAAATCAACTTGAAGAAAGCCAGGTCAAATGTGGTTTCTCATTCTAGCCCCTTCTCATCTTTTGTGCAATTCATATGAAGTTGATTTTTCAACTGAGCAGAATGGAAGCCTGGAAATCCAGAAACAGGAGCTTGCCTAAGTTTCACAAATCTGATGAAGGCCTTTTTTTGCAGCCTGTTCACCATTTTCATTCCATAGCAACTCTTTACCCCTGTTCTGCCTGACAGGTACAAGATGCTTGGCTCACTCATCTGTCTTAAAGTATTGGGCATGTGCCTACTTCTGCTTTGAATGAAGGGAGAAAAGCCTTCCTCAACACAGTCCTTGCCATAAGCAGCATGGAAGGAGAGGGAACTGGCTCTCAATACATTTGGATGCCACTGGCTCTTCACTATATGGGAAGTAGAAAAGATTGTGGTAATCAAGCTATACTTACAAAAATTCACCACCATAAACAAGACCCTAAAGCAGAAGATCAGTGAAATCTTCCGAAAATCCCTCCCAACTGCAGATCGCACCTGGGCCTAGCTTGACTATGAAAGAGTGACATTTAAGACAGACTTGTGCTAGTTAAGCTCTATTTGTAGCTCTGCTGTAGAAGCAAACACCTTAAGGCTAATGGTGCTTATCCACGTGCATGTTTGCCAACATATGGGTTGTCTCAGGTTTCACATTCTTTTTGGTGAGGATGTGAATGCACTCCCTAATTTCTTACGGCCCCTATGGGCACCTCAACATTTGACATCCTTTAATAGCATGTCAACCAAAAGACAGGCTTATGAGAGGGAGGTGCAAAAGACATAACTTTACTTGAAGCAAGTTCTGCAGTTATTACACACTGACCCTGAAGGCCAAGCTTTTGGCAAGGAGCTAAATATTAGATAAAAAGCATAGGAACTTTCATTGCTAAAAGGAATGGTTACTCCTCTGGCCTGGATAGTTTCAGCCAATCAGAGCAAGCAACAGAAGACATGTATTAACCACAGCAGGGAGTGTCTAGCAGCTGATAAGCTCTAAACAAGTTGCTAGCTTTCCTACAAACAAAACTTTTGGAAGGAAATCAGATTATATCTGAACGCAAGGAAAACTTGTGTGCTGGAAAACACTACTGATTTTCATAGACTCCCTAATTTTGGGCAGTAGTGCCTCTTGGATATTGTTTTTTCAAGAGCTGATGTTGGGTTTAATCAAGAGCAGTCACAGTCCACAGTAGATAATTTGCATTTTTTCACAGTGCCATGAATCAGAATGTCAAAAGTGTTGCATGGGAGTTTGTCAGAAACACAAAGGGTTCTCCACTAGATCAAAACACCAGAGGAACATTGACACCAAGCTTGTAATGTGCTTTTACTTTGCTCTCTACAAAATATTTTTCTACTTTCCCCCTTGCGTGTTATTTAACAAGCCCAAACCAACACTAGTAGCAGGTGTCATCCTGCATTAACTTAATTGGACTGTTGGTGACCATCACCATTCCCACTTTAGACAGAGAGGGCTCCAGGGCACGCAGACCTTCCTGCACAAATCTCTTCATTCTGGAGCCTGCCCAGCTCCCAGTACAGCTGCACAGTGTGGGAAGGGAGTTTAGGTGACTACACAGTGGAGGCTTTGGGGCTATAAATGTATTATAATGTGTCAAATGATTGATTCACCCAGTCTTTAGCCAGCAGTTTTGGTTTAAGATTAAAAGTGCTTCTACTGATGAGAGAAGAAAGAAATGACACAAAAAAATTCGTGTTGAACATCTCTGCTCTAGTGCAATGGCATGTGTTTGGCAACACTGCAGAATAAAAATACACATGCTCTGTGCAGACAAACTCATCCTGGCAGACTGAACAAAGATTGCTCTAGGTCTCTAGAGATCTCTTCAATCACAAACTAGAAAGTGTCCTTCATTATAATGAATCCTACCCAAGCTTCTCTGGAAGCATACTTCACTCCAAGATTCACAACTGCTCCATCCTGGAGCTGCCTCAGAGGGGCTGAGAGCTGGCAAGGTTCACAAAGACTCAAAACTTCCTTGGGAGTTCAGCACACCCTCTAGAAAACTCCAAAGAAGCGAATTTGTGTTGCAGGAACCCCTGAACCCAGTTCAAGTAAAAAAACCCCAACCAAACAAAAAAAAAGTCACACACAAAAAACCCTGCCAGTTGGCAACACAATATTCCTGTCTTGCCTCTTGCAGTGATCCCCTGGCTGCTCTCCTCAGACTACAGCACAGAGGAAACATTACCTTCAAGTCCCTGTGCACGATATCATGCTGGTGAATGTGATTCACACTCTCCAGTATCTGATGAATACAGTGGCTGCAAAATAAAAGGGAGAGACACACAAAGTTATGCACACACATTTAACATCTCATCCCAGAACCATTTCCTTAACTTTTATATTTGTACTAGGGGGCATTCAAGACCTCATGCTGAATCTCTTCATCAATAACCACTGGGTGCCACAGCTCAGCACCATCACAGCTGAACAACCCCAGCCCTGGCAGCAACAGGATGCCAAACATCCTTTCTGCAGCAGGACCCCAAGCCTCTCTCCTACCTCCCATCATTTCCTTTCTTCCCTTCCCATCACACTAAGCCTCTTACTTGTTCCTTCAGCCAGCAGTGCCCACCCCACACAGAACAACCAAGACATCTGAGTATCTTCAAACAGCAGCCGATATTGTGCAAGCAAGACCAAATCGCTCCAGGAAACATTCCACTGGGCTAGTCCTGAGCAAAGAATAAACTTTGGGAGAGCAGCAGCCTCCCCCAGCAAATTCAGGATGACGACGCCTGGGCGCCTGCCAGTTTGCAAAGCTTTCAGAGCAGCATCTCAAGCACTTTATATACACAATGTGCACACACACCCGCTTGCTGGGTGCCTTTTAAGTACAGATCCCACTTAAGGGGTTAGTAATCTGAAAAGCAGACTCATTCCGTTAAGTGCAGTGTGCTGCACTCCCCCAGCTCACAGAAAACCTTGTCTCTGCCATTCTCACTGCTGTAAACCACAGGGACAAAAACAAGACGTTATTTACACCTGTCGCATAATAACAGCACAATCCACCCATGGGGGAGATTCCAGGTTGGAACCATCTCTTCCACTAAACATTTTCTCAGCTCCCAAGGGTGAACATGGAAGGGAATAGGGATTTTGACAATTATGGCTGGGCAGTAAGCATGCAGATGTGGACAACTCAGAGAGGTCAATGTTCTCACTGCAGGGTCTCTCAGACCCTTCACTGACTTCTACAAATCTCAGAGGAACAAATTCTAAATGAGCGCAGCATTTGAGGGAGGGAAAAAAGGCTACAGGAAAAGATGGGAAGAGGGTGAGGAGAGGAAGAGGAGAGAAGGTGCAGCACTGTATTTGCTACCCCCACCCCTCTGGAGCTGGCAGTGTGATCCTCAGGGTCGGAATTCATTAAAATCTCCCTGCTCCCAAAACAAAAATGTATAATTAGAACAGAGCTGAGTCTGAGCGAGAGAGATTTTCTGGCCAAAAATGGCAAAAGTGTGAGGTGTCCCAGGCGAGCCAAACACGGCAGATTGGCACAGACCTCGCTCCCTTGCTCTCTCAGACTGCTCTGGAATTCAGCACAGCATGGGGAAAGGGAGGAGTTTCACTCTGTCATCTTGTGGGCACTTGGAGACCTGACCAGCTGACAGTCAGAGGGCTGAGCACCCTAAGGAGGGCTCACAGAGCAACAGACAGTCCTCCTTTTCCCCTAACCCTGCCATAATTTTCTTGAGCAGTGTCAGTCACTGACAGCTCTTGAGTACTTCAGGGAACAGGCACTGGCAAGAGGAACAGGGGAAGGATTATGATTGATAACCTCAAAACTTCCCAACTTCAAGGCAGAGTGGCATGATGGACTGTGTATCCATCTGAGATCCATCTTGTAGGCTGTGCCTACAAGACCTGTACACCCCACTGAAAACATCTACAGGGCTCTCAGACCTCTCTGCCAGGAGCTCCAGCAGAGTTGATGAGTCCACTGGCCTTCCCAATCACCAGATGGCTCCTGGCAGAGCAGGCAGGGCAGTGCCTCATTTGAAAGCCTGCAATGCCCAGAAGACAGAAGCTGTAAGTGAACCACAGGGAAAGCAGTAAGTGCGTGCAGACTCCATCAGCAGTAGCTACACTAACACTCCAGGCCATGCTCTCTCTCCTTCCTTGCACTATCATCTTCCTCACAGTACTGCCTACCAAGCTCAACTGTCACAGTACCAACTACTTCCGTCTTCCTCCTGTCTTCCCATGGCTCCCCTAATTCCTGCTTCGGCGAGGGTTAGTATGGGATAAGAACATGACTGCAGAATAAGCAGGCTGAAATGTCACCATTGGACCACTCCCAGGCCACGCAAAAGCAGAACAGGAGTGGCCTAATCCCGGTTTTGATTCCAGATGCTGCATGTCCAGCAGATGGATGGGTCAGACAACACCCTCAGCTACTGCTGCATATAACATCCACCCTGTATAAACAGGGACAAGCACATGCCACTTCAGGAAGCTCACACATGGGAGAGAGGAGACACATTCAGGAACAGAAGGGCATAACTCTAAATCTTTTTAACATTAAAATATGAAGGTTGCTCTCTCATATTGTGCCTTTCGTCACTGCACTGACCAGCTGACAGTCAGAGAGGGCTTCCACAGAAACACAGCCTTCAAAGCCCGCTCTCCTCACTGCCCTGTAAACCACTACCCAGACACAGGTAAATTGAATGGATCTGCCCAACAGCAATGGCACATCATTGGAAATCCTGGGAGAAGAAGAAGGCCGACCAGGCAGCACCCTCACAGCTCTCCTTTATGTTCGTTCAGTAAGGACACACTGTCACCATCCACCAAAAAGGCCAAGTGGACAGAGCTGCTAGCAGTGGCTCTCCCAGCAAAGAGCACAGCATCTGCATGTGGCAGAGACAGCAGTGTCTGCAAGTGGGCATGGGCTAGAGCTGCACTGAGTCAGGCTGTCTGGTGACAATAAGTTCATGCTAATAGCAGAATAAACCTTGTTTTATCCAGACAAGGGGCAAGAGTGTTAGAATAAAGTCACACACAGATCAGCAGTCAGGAAACTCATTCCACTTGTACATGTACGTGGAACATACATGGAAGGGTCTGGAAACAGTCTCACCTGGCATCTGCTTCACTGTAGTATTCTCTAGCAACAATATCCTCAAAGAGCTCCCCACCAGTAACCCTGGAGTGGAAAAGAACAAAAGATGTTACAGAGTCCATGCTTGTATAGTTCAAGGCTGCACAGGATGTATATGGCCACCCACCTGGGCCCTTTGCCACAGCCTGCGTGGGAAACTGTGTTCCAGGGGAGCCAGGGCATGGCACCAGCACTGGTATATCCACGTGACTGACCCCTGGGACTGCCTTGTCACCAGCAGTGCACATGACACTGGTGACACACTGTGCATGAATTGCCCATACACCTCTGCTGAGCTTAGTGTATGCTGAACTTGGGAAGGACACCCCTCCTCTGATCCCTGCTGGGCTGCCTCAGAGATAAAAATCAAAGTCTCCGTACACAGGATAGACATTCTTTGCCATCCCACACTTACACCGGGTGCCAGGAGCCTTCCTGGTCTGTCCCCACCACACAGTCAATGGATTTTTGTCAAATAGGCCAGAGGTATTTACAGGTCTCAAAGGAGAAAGGGAGAATTATACTAATGCAGGTGCTTTTTATTCCACTCTTAGTCAACCACCAATGCGCCTGCATCACTGGTGAAGCATCAGAGACAGACACTTACAGATCAAAGACGAGGTAATGGAAACCTTCTTCTGAAATACTGTCATGGAGTCGCACTGCAAAAATATAATCAAGAAATGGAGATTTACAAGCATGTAGCAAATATGACACTTCACAGACCAAACTCATGCACACAACCAAGTTCTCCCTCAACCCACTCTGTCTATTAATTCCCCATGCCCTTCACTCTGTGTGCTCCCTTAGTGACCCATTTCCTTCCATTATCTCAAAGGAACAGATGGGTGTCCTTCACATACATTCACCCTTCTCCAGCATCAAAACAAGTTCTGAGTATCTTCAACCTCCCATTCATTCTTCCTCTCTGATATTTCAGTACCCTCCTTTCACATCTGCCAGCTTCTTCTTACATGCTCATATTCTGGCATCTCTTCCCATCCAATCTTATTTCCTAAAACAAACCCTCTTCCAAGTCTCAAAACAAGCCCCCAGTCCATAAATTGACTTCTGGCCCTACCTGCATGTCAGTACCACTGGTCTCCTTTCTGTCTTTTATCTGTAAGGCTCAAGGATGTTCTCTTCTGTTACTTCTTTTTCCTCACTTCATTCTGACTTACACTGCAAATCCTTACCCAAAATTCAGAACTAGTTTCTTGTCTCATTTTTCTGACCTGCTTGTTTCTGAAGACATATCTGATCACATTCCACTTCTCAAAATTTCACCCACCTTCAGTTTCCTTACCTATGCCCCCTTAATTCTGCTCCTATTGCCTAAATTAACTTTCCTCTTTTACCTTTCCATGTCTCAGGCCCATGATGGGTCACTATCCCTGATATTTTGGGATTTCTGAGGTTCTGTTCTCCTTTCCTGATGTTACACACAGACAATAACTATTCCATTTCCTCCTGTCTGAATCAAAATCTCAATTTCTTTGACCATTCTTGGATACACAGGCACTATTGTAACCCAGGAGGAAAATCTTCATATTGTTACGTCCCACTTTTTGCTTTTCATCTCTCCTGCAGAACTTTGCCCTTTTCCCTGCCAATCAGTCACAAGTTAGCAATTCTCTTGGATGCAATTCCTAAACCTTCACATCCTGACTGGAACAAGATGTCTTCTTCACATGATCATCTATAGTCTTTTCCTAGTGATTCACCCAACTAAAGCAACTAGTTGAGACACGACTGGGTCTCAGTCACTTTAACACCTTGTAATTGAGTATTGACCAAAGTAACACTGACCGTTCTCATCGTTACAAGAAAAATCTCATTAGCCTGCTCTTTCACTTCAATGGTACCTTTGCCTCTCTTCCCTGGCTTCAATTCTCTTCCACATACAATACAGGTGACCTGCCTTGATTTTCCCAGCATCATCATTTTCTCTCTATCAGTATCAAGAAGTCAGTTTGCACCTCTTATCAGTGCATGATGTCAGCTACCATCACTGTCTTGGGAATGTTTCAAACTAGCACTTGGCACATACGGAACAGCTTTGGCACATGTTGCCAGTGCTCTTCTCTACTCCTCCGTGCGACTCTCCTTTGTTAAGGCACTCTTCCACATGCACGCAAACACACTCAAACCCAGAAGAGAGAGTAGCACAGATGTGCAGAGACCACTGCCAGCACCCTTCCTCAAAGGACTTAATTTTTCCTTGTTCTTTTTGTCTGTTGATTCCTATGTTTTTCCTCCCTTTATCTACAGGCTCTCTAACATGGTCCCTTGGCCAGCTTCCTTCCCTTAGCATTTCTACTGCGTATCTAACTGCTGGGGTTTGGGAGGAGTACAGCGTTCAGGTGCAACATGCCATTCCTAATGTGTGAGAACAGAGACACATCATCCTGGTGAACTATGTGCTGTAAATCACTTGCTGCAAACAAAAAATTCTTCCAAGTAAGCAGTCTCAGTTGGGTTTGTAATAACTTTATTGCAATTTGTGTTTACAAGAAAACTTGCCTCCCGAGTACTTGGCAGAAACTAGGAGAGATGGCATTACGAAAAAACAAGTGAGAAGAAAGGTATTTCCTAGGAGAGAAGATTTCCATTCAAGAGTGGAAACAAGATGGAAAGCAGCTGAAAAAGACACTTGGATTTCCAGTGCAGGGCAGTTTTCACTCCAGTGGAGACAGTTTGAGGTAAAAGCAGGACCAAAGCACATCAACAAGAGCTGAAGCCCAGAACACAGGCAACAATCTGTGGAGAGACCTTATGAATAAATGGAGAAACTTCATGGAAAGCTGAGTGTACTAACAAGGTCATGTTTGGTGATGCTCAGTGGGCATGAAAAAGCATTCTTCCTCCTCTGGCACCTGAAAGGTCACCAAAGCACTGCAAGGAACACCAAGCACGGAGGAGAGTGGCATGAATGAAATCATAATGGAGGAAGAGTACAGCCACCAGCACACTGAGAACAATAGCCTTGAAAAAGGAACAGCAAACATGTCTGCAGGTAGAAGTGAGAAACAGTGAACGATAAACTTTGACGCAAAGATTCGGGGAGCAAATTACATCAGAAAATAAAACACAAATGAGCTGATTGGTGCTATTTCTTTGTCCCGAGGAAAGCAATTTTGTCAGCTACATTATGAAAAGGGAAGGAAGTAGCAATTCAGCTGGCAGAGACTGGCAGAGGCAGCAAAAAGAGCCTTCAAGGACAGTAAAACACTACTTGCATCCTTAGGTGAGGAACCATGACAGGAGGACAGAGACAGTTCATAAATACTGACGTTGTGCACCACCCTAGGGCTGCACAGCAAAAGAAGGCCTTGAAGGCAGGACACAGGTCATTAACTTAACAAGGGAGCTGCCTCCTCACAACAGCCCAGAATGATGCTGGAACAAAATCTGCCTGGGATTTAATCCTCTGAGGTAACAAAGCTCAGGGAGGAATGGTAGAACAGCAAAATCCAGAAAAGCTGTAGGAAAAATTACACTGGGTACCACCACCTTGCACAGGAATAATTAGTGACAGCTCAGAATATTAGGCTTTAAGTGTAGACGGGGACAGCAATGAGGGGAATCAAAAAGGATCCAAAAAAGTCTGAGCATACCAAAACTCTTGTGACTCCCAATTCCAGCCCTAACTTCATACCGATGCAAAGAAAGAAAAGCAATACCCAGTAGAAGAACAGAAATAAAACTAGCGTCCTTTCGCCCTCAAGTTTTGCTCACCTACCCTCCTGCAGAGCCACAAGAGCTTTCCCGACCAGCAAGGAGACTGCAATGGATAGCTCTGAGGCCATAGTTCATTCTGCTGACATGTAAAGTTAAAATGCACTGCCTTCTAGTACTGATGCTAGTCTTGGGAATGAAAAACCAGACACGGTAGAAGGGTTGGGGGTTAATTACCTCAGTATTTTAATAGGAATCTCATCCGATGCACCACTTTGCTGAGGTGAAAGGCCTTGTGGTGCCCACCATGCATGCATGCACCATCCCACCATCAATCAGTATACATTTTATAGACCTAATACATTAGCATATCTACCAAAGTGGTCTAATAAGGGGCTTGGATGAGCTAATTTCTAGTTTACAGAACACATTCTACTGCAGGAGCCATGGCTCCTCAAGATAGTAGGATGTCTGGTCTCCTGACTCTACAAAACCTTGGAACTATGCTGAATTATCAGACTTAACAAAGTACAAGTATGCATGCTAATACTTGTGGATACACAGAACTGTGTAAAAGGTACAAAAAGGAATAGCAAAAAAATCCATTAGGCATCACTACAGTGTTAACTACCAGGGATGATTAGCTTAAAAACATGATCTGCCTTTTCCAAAACTATTCAGCTAGTCCATGAAATGTCATATATTCAGAAGTAACTGAATGATAAAATACACTATAAAAGTTTCTGTGCCTCCTCTCCACTTTGGTTCACAAATACTGTGATCCACACTCTGTGAGTATTCACCATGAAGATACACAAACATCAGAAACCATCTGATACCTCCACTGCACAGACAATATAGAGCCCTCTCTGCTTAAAGGTAACCTGTGCAAGTGTCCTCCACCTGAAGGCAGAACACAGGTTCCTGAATGGCCAGTTCCAAGAGTAAAACTCAAGTACTGGGATGTCCTCTGTTTCAAACATCTTCCCTTGAAAAGAGGATGCCATTTCTTCCTCAGGCTGCTGGTCCTGACACACAGCTCCTTTACTACCACAAGTCCAGCTTTAACCCAGCAGTTGAGCACAGGTCACAAAAGCTGCTCATATCTGTGTAACCTGTTGACACGAGAGAGTGAAAAATATAATTATATGGAGACACTGGAGGGCAAAGTACTTCCAACACCTGATTATCCATAATAAAAAAAAACAGAGAAATAAAACCGAAAGTATTCATCCAGTTAAACTTCAAAAATATTACAGCACTCTTTTTTTTTTTCTCTCATCAGGGGACCAGTGATGCATGTGTCTAGCATGGCAGGCTAGACAAATGCACACATCACAAAGAGTTTCAAGTCACAGCAAGAGGGAAGTTGCACAACAGTAACAGAATGTCTTCCAAAATAGGACCAAACCAGAAAGAGACCAGTATTTGCCAAGGAAGCTCATCTCACTCTATTCACCAGAAGATGAGGTGGATTATTTCTATCAGCTGATTCTGTTACCCTGAACCAGCAATGCAAACCACATTTTCTTCTTAGCCAAACACTCTTTACACAGGGATTCTTACAGATGTTGGAAATTAGATGCTGCCAACACCACTCACAGCTGGAGTCACCTGATGACTCTTCCCATTCAAAGATCTCTGATGAATGAAAGAGCATGTACTACAATGGTTACGTTCACAAGAACAGACAGAGAGGGGCATAAGAAAGAAAACAGAAGCAAGTCAGACAACAAGGCACTAAATCAATTACAGGATATGGTGAAAGACTTCACCCGAACTTTTATTAAGGGAGAAAAAATGGTCCCATCCACAGAGAAAAAGAGCTTTTGTAGTGTTCACAAGCACATCTAATTTTGTAAGACTGACAGATAACTTTCAAAATAATACCTAAAAAATCCCAGAGCACTAGTAAGTACTGCCAGAACAAATGCTGTCCAAAGGAACAGCATCAATTACAGACTGGTAGGTAGAAACCTTTCCAACAAAATCAGCTGCTCAGTCAGCAGAAAGTGTGCATCACCACTTGGATGATATCTCCAAGAAGCACATAGATTCTGGGAGGAATAAGCGGTGGTTTCAGTACAGCATCTTGATGAAATAGTGTTTTCAGCAAGTCACAAAAAAAGCCTAACTTGGTTTTTTTTTGTATCTCCTAAATCCGGTGGTTTCCTGCAGTGGTACTCCATCAAGGGTGATGAGAGTCTGCTACTCAAAACTGTCCCTCCAATTTTAAATGCACACCTTTAACTGCACTAAAGAGTTGTGAGGCATCACAACACACAAGACACCACCTAACTAACTGGTTTAAACATCCTGTTCTTCCCTCAGTCCCCTCTCCAGCCTTAGCCTATGTAAACTGATTTTAACGGTACAGGAAGCATCTCCCACAGAGCTGGTCTTTTGGAGAAGTAACTAACAACAGAAAAACCAACAGTGATACCAAACAGCTCCCTTTCCCCAAAAGTTCAGATCTTTAGCACATTTTTTTCTGTCTTGTGTGGGTGTGTGTGTCAGATCCGAGGCCCTAACACAATCCAGAGCATTTGCAAAGAGTCTGATGCCACACTGAGTGGCTCAAGGGGACGTGCTGCGGTTACTGAACCTAACAGCAGCTGTGTACCAGGAGTTCAACCACTTTCTAAGAACATCTGCTGTGAATATTACTTTTCCCTGCCTGCTGTCTTCAGAGTCTCACTGGAAATCTTGCCTCAAGAACAGAACTTCAAGCTGCTACTTCAAAGTGTTTCAAAATCCTGTGCACTAACAATTTTTATTTTAGAAAGAAATAATACTAATAAGCTATTATATTAATGACAGAACATTAGGCATTTTAGTGAAAAACAGTGATGCAGTGGCAGTCATTCCACATGGTTTGCATTCCATGCCTGAATAAAGTGACCCTGTACAGACAGCCACAGCTCCCTGATGCCTAAGTGTGATATGAACCAACTGAACATAAGAGGAAAATCTCCTTCATAACAAACTGCACCTAACAACCAATGCAAATTGCTGCTGAGTCACACAAAGCAAGGCTCTATGAATGCAAAAGTAGAAGTGAATCATGAAGAAATCAGAAAAGAGCTTTCAAATGTTATAAAAATCCACCCAAACTACAAGAACATAAAACATTGAAAAGCAGCAGGCATCTCCACTTTACAGGGTCATGTGTAAAAGGCTAATTGGTATTGGGGCCACAAACACAGAATATGCCCAGCCTTGCTTTGACCCACATCTCCCTTTCACTCTGTCCAGTGTGCTGAATGTTATCTTTTTACCCTTATGTCAACCACAATAGGCCAGGAGCATTTATGCCTGCCACATAAGCCCCAGGATGCACATTCCCTGTACCCCATATCCACAGGAAACAGCAGAGCAAGACTGCACAGGGGCTTAGCCCATGGTTGGGGCAGGTAGGCTCTTGTTAACCCAGCGTGATTTCTGGCAACCTAGTGCAAGTAAGTATCTTAAAGCAAAGAAGTTTACAAAGTCACAACAAAATGCAAGCACAGAAGCAGAATTTCCCAGGACAATTCCCAGTATCTTCCCGTGGCAATCACTCATCTCTGCTTAGGAAAAGGTAACATGGGCTGAAATACACTTGCTCCTACATACTAGTGGCCTTTGCCTGTCCTTAGGGACAGTGTTCAAGCTACAGGTAATTCCTGTCTGCTAAATGTAGGTTCACTGGTGCTCCTAAGTGTAAAGCGTTTTGATACTATGGGGACATAAAGGACAGTATCAGCCAACTACCTCTGTGCCAACACACATCGAGTGCTGTGTTTATGCAATATTTAGGGCTCTCAGATTAGGATGCCTGTGTTGCAGTACCTGCAGCAGAGGCAATACAACGCAACAGAGGTTTATGGTTGTCTCCTGGGTCATGGTAATTGCAACACAGGAACTCTTCCATGCAGCCTTAGTAGTGCAAACTCAAAAGTGCTCTGGGATCTTCTGGACTGAACTGTATTATTTAAACATCAACCACTCATTAGAAGCAACCATAGTTCACTTTTCAGCAGTTTTCAACCAGGCATGAGACATTTGCCTGTATCATGAAGAAATGGAGGAGGTAAGAGATACTGCAAGAGTATATCTCAGGAGACTCTGCATATCAGAAAAAGCAGAATAAAACTGGAGGGTGAAACCTAGTTGATGTCCTCTTCCACTGATATTCTCCAATGTGCCAGGAGGTGCTGAAACTATAGAAACAAATACACATGGCCTGATGGACTGCAAACTGAGCACTGTGGTCCACGGCAGCACAAGTGACAAGCAAACTGATGCAGATGGCTCCCACCCACTCTCTGTTTCCCCAGCTGCTCACCAGCCTGGGCAGCCAAGACGGGAACTGTCCCACCATCTCCAAGCCTGGCTGTGTGCCAGGATGCTTCCTGCACGGTTCACATCACTCAGGATATCTGTCCCGCGAGGAGCCACCACCAACCTGTGACTGCCTGTGAGCTAGGTGCTCAGCTCCCACCCCAGCTGTTTCTCTAATTACATTAAACACGCAGAATTCAGCTGCAGCTGCTCAGGCTGCTTCCAAAAGGACTCTCCTTTTAATTAAAAATTTGCTATTAAAAAGCATTAAATTGTGTAATGCAAATAATCCTCTAGAAATCATCTGTCCCAGCAGCTAATGACCAGCTTTGTCAGAGCAGTAACCAACAGCAGCAGGACAGTTAGCTAACAGGACACAGCAGGCTGCTGTTCGCCAACCCCTCACAAACGTGCTGTCCTTGCCTCCTCTCCCAAATCTGACACAGCCAGGTCATGGTATGTGGACATACACCAACTTTCTGTAAACTCCCCAAACCCACAGCATTTCACACCAACTGCAGTCCTATAGCTTTGGAAAATGGAAGAGAAGGAGGATTTGTTAACGCTCTGCTCAGGTTAAGGCAGAACCAAGCTCCTGCAAGCTCTGCAAAGAAAGTCAAGGAACAGTGCTAAGGAAGTGTGAAAAGGAACACAAGCACAGAGGTGGGTTTCCTGCCCCCCTCACCATTGTTCTCACTGTAACCTTTTTAACTCTCCAGCACTAAAAAATGAGGCTAAGGCAGTGTCCAGTTGAGAAATTCCCTTATGCACAGAAATTCACAGCCTAGAAAGGAGCTGCAGGGAGAACAGTACCTTTCCTATTAAGAAATCTGTCTTTCTGCAGAGGTAAAAAGCTAAAGTAAAGAGAAAAAAAACTCCACAAAGTATTTTTAAAAAACATTTCAGTGCCAAGTAAATGTTATTTTTCCTTTGATTTTATAATGTCTGTATTGAAAAGCTGAAGTTCAGCACATGATACATAATATTTAGAATGCCCTACTTAAACATTAGATGAGCCAAAAGAGTGCATTCACAGGAATATATCCTGCTGTCCTGATAACAGTGCAATCACGACCATCCAGAATCGTTATTAATAACTTCCTACTAGCCACATAACAGATAAGCCAAGTACTTCTGATAACCACTAGTATCATATGAGAGCTTTTTCTAAAAGCACCCAAAATAATAACAAGCCAACTTCACTGGTGTCTCAAAGAAAATGTGCAGAGAACACACACTTTAGTAAAACTAATAAAATACAGATAGCAGCCACGACAAATTTGAGATCTCTCATACAACACTGTGCATCTTGGCATTTCTGTCCTCAGGGACGAACCCATGCAGGCAGGTGTTCTGCCTGACATCCCTCACCCTCGCTGTGCGAACCTGATGCTCTCAGCTCCTGTCTCGCATTGCCCAGGACAGCTGAGACCCCTCGGCAGGCACAGGCTCTGTTCAAAAGGCTGCTGTGCCTGCAGGATTTCACCTGAGTGCAGCCCCACGCTGCTCCCATCAGGCATAGGGCAGAGGGAACCCCAAAGGAGGCTCTCTCCATTCCTCAATGGCGGGGAAGGGAAGGGAGAAAGTAGGGGAATCCTCCTCTGATTTTTGCAGTATCTTGAGTGTACAGAATCTGGCTCTCATCCCACTCCTTATTCTTTTAAGGGATTGCTTGCATACAGATAAATCTCACAGCTAAAGAGATGAATAATGGAATTCAAATATGTCTATAGGACAGACCAGAGAGATGTACAGAATAAATATATCCCCTGGCAAGGAAAAAATTGCAATTATTACTCCATTCCCAAACTGAGATGGATTATAGAGAAATGTTTTTCTTAAAATGTTTTTCTTAAAACAGGAAAAGCTATAGGAAGAGGTAGCAGTAAAAGAAGAAAACATGAAGAGGTAAATAATAGTGAAAGAGTTAACTGTGAATATCAAAATGAGAAATGAAAAGGTGGATTGCCTGGGGTTTGGGGGAGCATTCTATCAGGCAGATATGCATGGGCATTCACCTAAATCTCTAACAGTGCACAGACTAGAAATAACAAATGGTAACTTGCAGCTCAAAGGCTCAAACTTTCTAGCGGGAACTCGCTTCAGCCGATAGTGTGTTTGAGGGATTTTTGAGTGCTTGTTGGTGTTTTTTTTTTCTCTTGGCAAGGTAGCAGGAGAGCAGGCTAAAGGCATAAGTCCAAGAATATTACTGTTTGACCTCCTAGGAAGCTCAGTAACTTGCTGTCCTCTCAGACAGCCCCATGACACTTCCAAGGAAAAGCTGCTCAGTAACTGAGAAAGTCCCAAAGCATAACTCCTATTACAAGGTCTCTTTTCCCCCCTATCTCCACCTTCCCCATACCATCCCCTCTCTGCACCAGAAGCAGCCCTCAGCAATAGAAATTGCAGAGCAGCAGATTTAGACAACCAGCCATGCATGGGAGCATCGCACTTGGAAACCACTGAGTATCCATAGGGCAGCAATCATAGCCAAAACACGGGAGAATCCCCAGCATTTTAACTATTCTTTGCACGTCACATCCTTTCTGTCCCAATTGCAAAGGCAGTCTGGATGCCTGCAGCCAAATGAAAACAAGGAAATCTGCTGTTTACAGCAAAACACAGCCTACGGTTTTTTTTTTCTTGTTCACTAAGAAAGCAAGTCAAATCTCTTGTAAAGGAAAAGGTGATAGGAAAACATTCCAAATGGCAGCATGGGGGGAAAACTGAAGACTTTGTTATCAAGACTAGTATCTTAAAATGAGGAATGAGTGAACCTGAAGATGTGGCTGATACCACCAAGACAACAAATTCAGTATTAGGTCTGCAGACATGGTCCATGTACTGTTTCTCACAAAGGTTTGTTATGAGCATTGTGGGATTCTCCAGCTGGGCTGTACACAGAAGCACAGCATCCTTCTTTCTGTCTTCGCACCACTTCACACCTCAACTGTAACCATCATTTAAGGGCACACAAACTGGAGCCTGTTTCTTATACACATCCATCAAAATCACTCCCATAAATCAGAGGTACTAGGCAGACAGACCACTTGCCAAAGGAAATAAAACTCAACTGGGTCAAAAGAAATTCTTCTAGTTCACAGGAGATTTCTATACCATTTTCTCCCCATTTTAAGTAAGGACATGTCCAAAATTGTGGTTTGTGCTGAGAAAAGCCAACAGATAGAACTCAAAATAAAAAGAATTCAGGTGCAAGTATATTTTGGAGAAGAAGTCTGAAGTAGGAAAAACCTGAAAAAGCAATAATTCTGATAGATGCTGAGGACAGCATTTCACCACTGCTATAAATTCCCTCAAAGAAATTAACTCTGAAGCAGTTCAGCAGAGGATAGAAAGGCAGAAAACAGAATTTGGCTCTGGCTGTTGGGCTACTACCAACCTCTCTTAAAATATGTGTTTTTGTTATTCTAGACCTAAGTGCATGCAGTTCTTCAAAGCAATGGGCTGCCATGAGCTGGGGCACAATGACCAACCAGAAATGCTCAGTTCCAACTAGGAACAAAAGATATTCAAGAACTGCTTTTGTACAGCTGGGTTAAAAAATGTCTAAGAAGGATTACAGATCAACTGGTGACAAATCCAGAGACGAGACACATATTTAGACTGCCATAACAAAGAAAATTTAGGAAAAGGGCAACACCTAACAACAAAAACAAAATGGACAAAAATGGGCAAAATCTACTGAAGAAGTCACAACACTACCTTTATAGGAGAATGCTAGAAAAGAGATTTCAAAATTATGAATGATGATTTTGATCAAATTTTGCATCATTACTGCTTCGGGAGTCCTAAGACAGGAAAGGCCATGTTCAACAGTTTTCTGAACTTCATATCTGCACTGAACAAACCTGTAGGAAGTTCCTAGGGTTCCCAGCTCTGTCACCGGTGTAAACATTTGGTGGGTAGCAGGAAGCATGGAAAAACTAAAATTTTCACAAGACTAAAGTGTCTTTAGCGGATGAACTACAGGACTTACAAATCTAATTCACAGACTGACTAAACTAAAATTTTCAACTAAGCAGAAGACCAAAAGAGCTGTTCCTATAAGCAAGAGTTGATATCCAAGGCATTATGAGTTTAGCTCTGATCTTAGCAATTGCACAAGTTTCAATGGCACTATCAGCAAAGCATCTGCAAATGAAGGGTCAGGGCTATGAATTTCTTACAGAAATCTGCTTCTTTCCAGCAAAACAGGGATTAAGGAAGAGGACAGCTGTGTCATTCTCTTCTACACGTTCACAAATACATCTATGTCTAATGTCACAGGATCTATACATAAGTGAATCACTGAAACACTAAGTTCTAGAAGTGGAATTTCCCATAGAGCCAATGACTCTTGCCAACTTCCACAGGCACTTTATCTCCTTATGGAGTGGGGTTTTCATGATGTTGTCTTCTGCCTCTTTAACACACCCATGTCCTCAGTAATGGGTGCATTTTTTGAAAAGAACAGGTCACTGATTGATCTCTGTCCAATTCAGCTGCATTTGATGACCATGGCTGACAAATGACTCTCTGGGCCAGAGTGCAAAGTTCTCTAGAAGTTGTCAGAAGGAAAAACTCAAACTGAAATTCAGAGAAAGAAGTCCTTCCTTGACTGAAGTCTGACCAGCTATAGTGACACGTTCCATACTATGCATACCATGAGTCGAAAATCAGAAGGCAATTGCCTCAAGACAACTTTCTTTTGTTCGGACAAATAAAACCTCATTGCAACACTAAGCTTTTAGAAGGATTACTCTACTGTGATTACCTTGGCCATAATGTGCATCTAAAGACAAGCCAAACACCCAACTACAGAGCCAAAGCCTGTAATTAGGGCTGAGATTTGATGAAGGCATGTTAGCATAACTCAGAAAGCAGTCATTTCACAAAAAGCAATGGCAAATGGAAATATTGCTATTACTTTGTATCTACAGAAACCTTTACTTTATCAGAGTAGCAGTGTTATGGTCAGTGCATTGTAGTCCAGAATCAACTGTGCTGCGGCAAATGCATAAGAACCACAAATTCAACAACAGGCTTGCTTTATATCCTGTGTACAGGCAGGAGAGAAAAGCAGCCTGCCTCACACAGTCCTAACTTTCAGCCTTCTGCCCTAGACTACAGGCTCAAGTTCCTGTAGAAGAATGGGATTTGCTGCAACACAGTTTGCAACAAAAACAGTAACAACAAAACTTGAAAGGGAAAGCAAGTGCAAAATCTGCAGCATTCTTTATGGTTTGTGCAGTGTTACTCACATAGCTTACACTGAGGCAACACACCAAGTACTCACCCAGAAGAGTTTACAACATGGAATGCCAGTAACTAGGTGATTACAAACTGCTAATACACATTTTGAGGAAAAAAAATGCCACTATGTAGGAACAACATGTTTCACTTCTATGACAACATAACAAGTCCAAGGAACATGGAAGCAGCACTGCATACAGCATCTGGACTTCAGCAAGGTTTCTGACAGCATCTTACATGCTCTTTCCACAAGCAATTAAGAAAAAATGTGTATTCCAAACTAGCTGACAACAGTGTATACAACTCATTGAAAAAATACTTAAAATTGGTCACTGTCAAACTGGAACAATGGATCAAGTGATATCTTCAAGAGTTTGACCAGAGTCCAACAGTATTCAACAGTGTTATTAATTACTTACATGATGCAATACATGGCATTGTTATTAAAGACCACATTACTGTGGGAGCTGCAACCCTTTTACACTATCAGAAGATAAATCAAATCCTCATCTATACAAGATGGAAAAATTATTTGCTTGCCAGAAATAGTGCAGAAAGTAGTCTGGAGCAACAATGTGTCAGAAAACAAATGTGCATCAACAATATATTTCAATGAAAAGCTTCAAAGATTGATGCATCTAACAAACATCTTTGGTGGGACAGGTGAAGCAATTCTTTCGCCTCTGGACAGCACTGGCATGACCTCGATTAGAATCTTATGTCCAGTTTTGGGCATCACATTTCTAGAAAGATATGAAGCAACTGGAGAGAGGCCAGAGAAGAAGGAGGGGGGAAAGGAAAAAAAAAAAAAAAAGACTAGAGGGCTAGAAAATATGACATATGAGAAAAGATTGAAAGAATTGGGTTTGTTTAGTCTGAAGAAAAAGACTAAAAAGAGACATGATAACAGTCTTCAAATATGTAAAAGATTGTTACAAGAAAGAAAAACTACTTTCCACAGATACTCCAGATAGAACTAGAAACAACAAGCTAAGAGAAAGGCAAATTATGTTTTTAATGTTTAACTGACAGAAAAATGAAACGTTTGAAAGACTGCCACCAGGGGCTGTGAAAGGATTAAAGGTTTTTAAGTACAAACATGCCTGGAACCAGCCAGGTAGAAAAGATTTTCATAGGACTGCTAAATAAACCATATGACTTCTTGAGGTATTATTCAACCCACTTTGATTCTGTGTTGTAGGCATAAAAATTAATTCCCTTATTTTTATTTGTAAGCACTCATTGAGTTTACAATGACTAATTCCTTTTCTTAAAAGAAAAACTGTTCTTCCTAGGAAGCCAAGAAATTCTCTGTAGAAAATGCAAGGACCACTGACATTCCCCCAAACTCTCTTTTCCAAGCCACAACAGAACAGGAGACAAGCACTGCCTCTCATTACAACTGTAGAATTGAACCGGGAATGTGATCCATTTCTCTTTTCCCTGCTGTTTACTTATAAGAGTGGTTTTCCTTTTGTGTATAAGATTTACTCTGTAAGATGTCTGGAAAGAAAAGATGTAAGAAATTATAAAAAGGAGAGATGGTGGAAGAGAAGTTAAGGTCAAAATATAAAGTGACATCACCTTCTAAATTAAGTATGGCAAGTCTTACAGGGCAAATGAAGTGCAATAACTAGAGTTTTAGTCATTCTGAATACTGCCAAGCAATAAATTTGCTTGCTAATATATTCATCAGTGCAAATTACTGCAGAAGGTGGCTGCTGCTCTTCTCCTCAAACCATACCTACACCACAACTACACTCAGATGCAAGAAAGCTCTTTCTGATTAAAAGCTGCTGCTAAGAAACTTTGCAGTATGTGAAGTCCTGAGCTTGTGGAAGTTGCTTATTCATCACATACGGAACAGAGTACAGATGCCAGTCCATGGGGTATGCTCTAAGGTACCTTTCCTCTCCCAGGCCTTCAGAGGACAGGAGCAAATGATTACAAAGCTGGAATTCAGGAGACCAGACAGATGTCCTTAAACTATTACCTCACTGATTGAGTTATGCAGAAGTAAGACAAGGTAATACATCATAGACTTCCCAGGCATGGACATTTAACTGTGGTTTGGTTAAAAGTGGCAGTTTGGTACTTCTTAATGTTTCCTTAAATAAATTAGCTCAAATCAGATAGTAGCTAGGATCTTAGAGGCTTTATTTATTTAAAAAAGCTAAAAAGGGGATTATTAATGGTATAAGCTTCCATGGTGCTTTGGAAGTAGATAAAAATCCATGCTCTCTCTCTACATTTCTGTAAATAAGGTAGGTTTTTATGTTGTGTCTGATTTTGCCTCTTTCTGTATTTCTAGACGTACTATTCCTTTCACTCCAGTACTCTTTTTTTTCCTTCAACATGGGAAATTTGGTTTTGGTCTCTTGTTTTCAGAGTAAGTAGCTACTGCAATGAGAAGAGCTGAAGTATCAGCCCACCTTCCTTTAACTTTGGGCACATCTCTGAATACAGCATTTAAACTGACATGTCACTAAGGGCCAAGAAGAACAAACAGAAGATAGATGTGGGGAAAACAAACACAACACCTCACTCCCATTGCAGAATGTCAGATGAGCAGAGAACAGTCATGCATTACCCAAAGAACAGGAACAGCTCTGCAGGGGTGAGCAGGTAGGAACATGGCACTCTTTGGTGAACATCTGGGTCAGGATGCTAACGAATGGGACAGGATGGAGCATTTGCCAGAGAGATAAACTGTTAAGGTGATTCCAACAGGCAACTTTGATGAGCTGTTGTGAACATTCAGAATACATCTGTTCTCTTACAGCATGCTAGCTGAGACACATTGCTACTCCTGTCTCACCCCCATCCCTCTGAGCCAAGGAAGTTTACCAATATTTGGATGCTTTAGAAGTCGACAAATTCGAGCTTCACGTTCCAGTTTCTGGTGATCTGAAAGAGAAGAAGAAACAAGGTGTTAAGCACCACAACTCTGAATTAAGCTCTTGTTCATATTCAACAGAGGGTGGAACACAGTGACCCAGCAGTCATCCTGAAGCCTGAGAACTGCTGGAACATGACTGTCTCCCAAAACTTCACAGGCATTTCAGGTGAGGGCTATGCAGCTGAGGCTGCTCCCACTGCAGAGCCAGCGCTAAACTGGTATTGCATCCTTTGATTCAGAGTGAGTAGCTGCAGAATGAAAGGCACGGCTCTTCCATCAGCTTCCCAAATACGCAATCCACTTCCAGTGAGACCCCTTCTAAGAGTTATCCCTTCTCCAAGGCTGGAGAGTTGGAGGAAAAGTCTCAGAAGAAATAACACACATGACATGGGAAAAGGAACTGCTTCCACACCGAAGAAAAACTGTGAAAAAAGGGCAGAGTAGGAGGGAGAAATACACAGCTCCTGCTAGTGCACAGCCATCACATGAAGCAGGGAACTCTGCCAGCTTCAGTGAACTGTAAAGGTAACCATACTTCAGTACCCATGGACAGATTCACTGGTGAAATGCTGATCACGCACTTAGAAATCTCCAGGCAAGAAGTTCTGCCCAAATGCTAAGTATGCTTATTCCAGCCCAAAGGCAACATCAGTTCAATCACGACATTCATCTGGATGAAAGAAAAATATCACGGAGAGTAAAAAATGGTTTCTCTTCCCATATGTGAGTTCAAGGAAAGGAGAAGGAGTCAGAGCAACTCTGCCTTTCTCAGCCAAGAAGCAGGGAGCTTTCTCACCACTGAGACTTTTCACTACAGCAATGGTTTACTCCTGAATTTACATGACATCATCATTACATTACCCCATCCTCTCCTGTGAAATGCTCACACTGGACAAAAACAGATTGACTGAAAGGAAAGGAGTGAGACAAAATCTTTTAGGCAGCTGCTGAAGTCTAGACTTCTGTGGATGCAGATGCCTAGAACAAGACAAGTAAGAACTTCCAGTCCCTGGACTTCCCATTCCAGCCATCAAAAGAACACAGCAAGGGGAAGTAGCAGTCCCTGCCCACTCTTGACATTTCCTCTCTAGCAGATCTTCAGCACAGGTGTGACTCTGCATCCCTGTGACACACAGGCCTCCACAGGAGTAAGCAGGACCCCTGGTTGGTTGGACTACTCAGCAGATCACTGGTTGGAATTCAGCACCCTTTGATTTACAGGAACCTCACTAGAGACCCAATTCAACAAAGCTGCACTGCACTACTCTGCCTGAAAACTGCCTGTTCAGCTCCTCAGTCTCTGCATCATCTTCCCTTCTCTCTGCAAAGGAGGCTTTGGGCAACTGTTCTCTTCCCCATGAGCAGAAGACAGAGACTGAGCCAAATCTCAGCACAGAACACTTTTCTCTCCCAGGCTGGGAATAGAAGCTCAGGGCATTGCACGATTCCTGTCTTCTTTTTCACTGCTGAACTATAGAAAATGCCCCAATTAATACTTTATAGGCCTGAGATGTGCTTGCATCCTCATCTGCTACTGTTCAGGGATGGGGGAAGGTAAATTACTCCTTTCATCTCTCGCCTTCTCAGTCCTGGAAATTATTGTTGTTGTTGCATATATTTTAGAGTTCTATGCCAGAACCATTCTTCAATAAAATACCAGGCAGCAAGAAAGCCTGGAGAGCTTCCATGCTCCTGAGGTCTTTGTGCAGTGCAAGCAATTTCTCACCTGCATTGGTAGGGAGGGGTGGGGGTGTCTTGGTTTCCCTTTTAGCAGCATCTCTTTCAACTGAAGTTTTGCAAAACACAGTTGCAAGGTAACAGACAGTGCTGCACACTCTGCACTCGGGACAGATTCTCACAGCAGGACAACAGTTTAAGATAAACTATCCACAGCCTGTTGGCATGCTTGGGTCCTGCAAATTCCCCACTTTTTCTCCCAGCTCTACTTGGAACTCCTACAGAAAGAGATCTTTCATCCACCCGGATCACATTGGCCTCGTGCACAGCTATACTTGCTGAGAATCTGTTCCCAAGTACAAGGACGCAGAGAAGCAGACAGCAAAAACAGCTGAGCAAAGGGGGAAGAAGAAGGAAGAGCTCACCACGTGCTACTCAGCCACCAAGTCCTGACAGTCAGGACAGACAGCTGACAGGAGCAAGGCTCAAACAAAATGACATAACCATCAAAATGCCATGGGAGATGTAAATCAAGAGCAATTGCTCCCCTGAAATCCTACACCATCGTGCAGAGGGAGGGGAGCTGGCAGGGCAGCTAGTGTTCATGGGCAGCAGCCACACCAGAACTTGTGACAAGAGGTCACCACCCCACACCCCATCCCTCCAGCACCACACAGCCTGGCCGGAGACCAGAGGAGGAGTACAGCACTGCGGTCACAAGGTACAGGAAACTATTTCTGGTCGGGGGGAAAACATACCACACTCTTCTGTCTCCAGGGCAACAAAACAGGCCAACTCAAGCACAACTCACAGAGAAAAAGCACACTCCAGCCCTGGGAGCACCAGCCCGCAGCAGTCAGCCGCCACAACTGAGAGCAGTGAAAGGTCAGGCAGGGCGGGTTTCCTGCCGCGAGTCCTAGAGGATCACAGCTCCCGTTCCTGCAGGATCACCCGTCCTGTTCCAGGCAGCACCAGGACACAGCCCAACCAGCGACTTGATAAACGCTCCCTCACCCCATCCCCAAAGGTCTTCATCACCTGGTGGCCTTTGGCACGGTGGAGACATTTGACTTTCACTAAACCAGCACCAGAGTAAACTTGGTATTTGTGGGAAACAACTTGGTACCTAAACGCGCTAGGAATAAAAACAAAGCCTCAATTTTCTACCTTACTCTGGTCTAACAAAGGTTATTCCCAGTAGGAGACAAAACATCCAAAATTTTTTGAGTCCAGCAGAGCAGTGAATAGGTAGGTTTTAACACTTCTCTCATACAGGGTCTCTCTGAACTTTAAAATGCAAAGTAGTCTTAACTATATTAAAATAACAATGAAAAGATCCCTTACGTACCAAGAGCTTGCAAAGAAATAATTTCTCCTCCCTCTGCCCTAAAGATAAAACTTATTTCTGCAAGTTATTTGTGGAGTGGAGGTGTTTATTCTTAATGCACAGTGGAAGTACACCTCATAGCTAACAGGAACACAACAACACATCTGACCTGCCTTACAGGATTCTAGGCCTGGGGCATTGGGCCTATTTCCCACCTTTCACAAAACTGTGAAATTCAACCAGTAACTTCCATAACTTGCCTTAAAAAAAGTATATCCTTTAGAAAACATTAAGGGTTCACATTCAAGACTTCAAGTGATAAAGTCATACAGCCACAGAAATTACTCTAAATGTTAGCTATCCTTCCTGTTAAAATTCGGCACTGCTGTTCCAAATCTGAATTCATCTACCTCCTGCTTCCAAATATTGGATTTCATTAAGCTCTTTTCCTGCTACGTTACAGAGCTGTCTAGCCCTGAACAATAGCTGATGCTTAAAACTTAAGTACAGGATATTACAAACACTCATCTAATATTCATTTACTGTTTTCCAGCCAAAAAAAAAATAAAATCTTGCTATTTGGAAAATTATTCTATCTGCAGTCTGAAGCAAGGAGTATCTACATAGACAGGAAAGTGCAGTCTACGTATCTCTTTTGTTGCAAAACTTAAAGTGTAAATGCTTAAGAAGATGGTGCTTATAAACAAGAGAAAACTTACTCGTGTTCACAAACTAAGGTGTGAGTATCTATTTATCTTTAACAGTCCTTTATATGATATTTTTGTATCTCTGTTCAGCATGTAAACCTACATTTAACCCAAGTACCTTTAACATTACTGCTCTGCAAATACAGCCCTGTCATTCTAGTGATATTACTGCTAGGTTTCTTTAGAATATACCTGATGAGAAAATGCCTTTGAAGAGAACTGGGATTTCTTCGGGATGGGTTTTGATTTGGCTAGGGATTTACTTTAATAGAAAACAAGAATGACTGTGTTAGCATCATTTGTAACAGTTAAAGACCTACAAAAATGAAACTGCTCCGTTTTACACAAACATGCAGTTCACTCACGGGGGCAGGACTCTTCATGCAGATGGATGGACAGAAACACCTGTGCACAATTAGTAAAGTCACCGCTGTAAGAAACTCTAACTGAGAAGGTTAAAACAACAACCCTGCCTGAGTACAGAAGACAGCAGACCAATGCCATCATCCTTTGTCCTGATTGTGCACAATGCATCAAACTTTAGCAGATACTCAGGATAACTCAGGATAGCTAAAGAAAGGTGTAGCCAATAGAAATAAAAACTAAAATGCAGACAGCTTTACTTCACAAACACCTGGCAATCTCCAGCAGAATGTGGAATATGACTAGTTTTATACTGATGCACATTTCTTACTCTTTGCTAAGAAAATAATTTTATTGTTGGATCAGCTGCGTCTGATATCCAAGGATGTGGGGATATTTTCTACTCTAGCCACTACATGCATGGCTGCTTTGCAGGAGGTTTGTCCTCACCAGGTCTTTCTCCTCCAAGGGTACCTGCGACCTGGAGAACATTTTCAGACACAGACAGGGTACAACATATCTGCAAATCCCAGTAGTCTAGAGCTGCCAAGTGAGACTATTTACATAACAACAACAAAAAGATGAAGAAAAAGGTCACTGTGCCTAAGCAGCCCTTTAGGAAGCTGTGTGAGGAGAAGGGGCTGCCAGGGAAGCACAGGGAGACCTGTCTGTGTAGAACTGAAGTATGCTTGCGAGAGGCAGAGCCTGGATAATGACACCTACCACAAACCCAAAAAGGAGATCAGTCCCAAGCAGGCAGAGTGAGGGCCAAACCCGAGCCAGAGAGCAGGAGGAGCTGGTCAGGTGTCAGGTGCCGACACTGCCACCCTGCACTGGCAGCACAGCACGAGATCCTCCTGACTTCAGAGAGAGCTGAGATGCCCTGACTGACTCCTGCTCCCAAGAGATGCACAGAGGGGTTCTGTTTCAGCTATGGGCAGCTGCCATGTGAACACGCTCTCCAGCCGCAGCTTTGCCACATGCTCTGCACAGGATCAATGGCCAGGGAGGCCGAAAGAGAAGTGCCCTTTGTGTCCCACCCCTTCCACCTGCCCAAGGAACACTGAAATTTATTGCTCTAGGGACAAATGTGAGCAAACACACACCTATTTCAGGTCATTCCCTCTTCTGGCAAGACAATGTAGAAGTCAGCATTAAAAACTAATTGAAAGACTGAACAAAACAATTACTGACATAAATCAAACCAAGACTTACCAGTGAAACTGATTCATTTCACACCTACCAGAAAACAAGGTGTAAAAACTTAATTCTAACATCCTTTCTTCAACAAACGTTAGAAACATAGCACTGTTTCAAAATGGTTCCCTGTGCAAAGGACTACATCCACTGCAGCATTTACTGGCTTACTTTACCAAACTGCACCTATACTGAGGTCCTGTAGCTAAAGCTCACTCTTGTACACCTGCCTTAAGAAAGGAAAAAGGAGTGGGGAGATAACTTTTAGCAGCCTAAATTTTAGCCACTTCAGTGAAAAGGGAGATTGTTCCCTAAAGCAGTAAAAAGAAGCAGCAAGAAAACTAACACTTAGATGTGAAACAGTTCTGTGATAAGAATCTGTGTCATGAAGAAAAAAACAGTGTTCCTCCCTTTACAAACACATAATCTTCCTATTCTCAACTGGAATATACAATCTGGCTGCTCAATACTACAGTCCACCTGTCTTCATCCTGCACTAGGACCATGCTCTGTCCTTGCTGTTAAAAGAGGCTTGCAACTATCATTCCTGTGGGAACACATTCTAGATTACATTTCTGAGAATGGGAAGAGTCCGGAAGAAGAATCAAGCTCAAAGCAATAAATTCAGTTTGATTGCTGTCATCATGCCAATTCCGGGAGATACTCAATTGGTGCCAGCTGCTAAGATATCATTTGAGTTGCTTCAAAACAGAAACTGAATTTACATCAAATGCATTTTGTAGTGTGAGACTACTCTGAGCCTCAGGTTCCTTCATGCTTTCCTATGCTAGTTTAAATTTCAAATTCCTCTCTGAAACATTCCCAGCAAAAGAGAGTTAGCTCCCTCATCCTGCACTTCATGCCACAGACTTCTCCCCATACCCGTTTTTTTCTAGCAAGACTGTACTATAGAGCAACTGAGATGTCTCAGCATTTGCAACAGGGTAGCAGAGGACAGTATGCCATACCACACCACCAGGTTAAACAGGGATACCAGTGATTCTCAGACTGACACCACTTCCCCTTCTGCAGAATTAGTAGAAACAAACATAAAAATCATCCTAGGCCTTAGGAATGACCAGAGGCCTCCATAGATTCAGTATATCCTTTCTGACAAGAGCTAAGAGCAGATGCCTAAGGAAAAATGTAAAGAAAATAAGCATATAATGACACTTCCCAAACACTCCTCCCTCCCAGCTTTGACATTTCCATTTCAGTATCTCTACTGAATGTCTTTGCCATTTCAAAGACCAGCTGAAATTAATAAATCTGTAGCAGCACACTACTGCCACTGCAGGTGACATTTCTGAAAGCTGGAGTCTGTTTTCTAGCCTCGCAGTGCAGAATGACCCCAGTGGCATCATGTCCCAAGTGCGAGGGCAGAGGTGCTCTCACACCCAATCAGCATCTCCAGCATCTCTGCTGTAGCAACTGTGCAAGAGTCACAAAGTCACCGAGGCGAAGTCACGGAGCCAGCATGTGAAGATGAAAGAGCAAAGCTCCACTTTTCTCAGCCAGTGAAAGCTGGCGAAACAAAACAATGCCAAAATCGTCATCCCTTGCCTTCAGCTACAGACAGAAGGAGGAGGTTCAAGTGCCAACACAACACAATAAACAAATATAAGATTTCTTTCAAGAAATGCTGGCAAACATTTTCTGACCAAAGCCTTTTCTCCAGCAAAACCACTAATATTAACACTTGTAAAGGTTTTTCCCACACTCTCAAAGCTTCCCAGAAACAAACAATAAAAGTGTAATATCATCCCTAGGCGTACATATACACATGGATCTTAAAGACAACCTGAAGTCCACACAGTTGGTAACAAGCTCTCTTTACACACACTAGTATCTGTGAACCCCTTGGTACTATGATACTGGAAAACCAAAACAAACAAATTACATAAACGTAGCACAGTTTCCACTTTTCTGTTGAAGTAATGCAGAAATTAGACTATGAACACCATGGAACAGAAGTCAAGACGGTTTAAGTAATTCTATTTGTATCTCAAATGAGCACCCTGAAGAGTGGGCCAAGGCAATTTATTCTCTTTTCCTGCATTTCATTACCTTGTACTTACCTTGTAAAGATAATCTAACTGAAGGCAGATATTAATATGTATACAACAGTGGGAAAAGGAAAAAAGCTATTAAAAATACCTAAAAGAGAGGAATCTTTTTAAAAAAGTCATAGTGTGCACTTCTGACATTGCACTTTCTACACTTAGTGTCACTCAAAGCTGCCTTTTCTATTCACATGTATATTTTTCAGTTTATCAGCTAACAACTTGTCCAAAGTTTTTCTTTGCATTATCTAGCAGGTGGACCTGGTAAGGGAAAGAGAATTCCTATCCACTTGTTTTCAACAGGAACACATACCCTGAGTACTACCTACTGTACACCTTATAAAGCAAAACAGCAGCACACCGATGTGCACATTAAGAGGAAGTGGGGAGCTCGGGCTCTCACAGCCACCGGCGACTTTCCAGGAAAGGAAAGAGTCAAAGGAGGTCAAATTAGTGAATCAGCACAGGCTTGCTGCTATAGGTGAGCGTGATCTCCATAGCAATTAATGATGTGAGTAGACTAACTGAGCTCAAGCCTAACATGCCATTCTTTGCCTACAAAGGCACAGATAAAGCCGTATTTTTACTGTCTCAGAGAGAATGGCCACCATTCACTTAGGTTCGTGCCTGCAGAAGATCCCACAGTTTGACCAAAGCCAGCACTGCAAAGCAACATGAAATATAAATGCATGTGCATTCAGGAAAGGAAAGGAGTAAGCACCCTAGCCATCCACTGCAGACATAGTGCTTGGCTTCAAACTTGAGATAAACTCAAAACCTGGGCAACGGAACCCTTCCTGATTTTGCTACAGCACTCAGAGAAGCATTTTGTAAACCTCTTCATGAGACATCCCTCCACAACATACACTGCCCCCTCCCCACGAGCTACAGGCTCCTGCAGCCCCTGTTCTTCACGCTGTTTTTAAAGCTTTACTATTCCCAGTCTTACTCAGCAAAATGCAACGATCCAGGTAGAGCCCAGCGGATTTAGGCGGAAACCTCGGTGTCAAATGCAAGCACTGACAAATGAGGCAGCACCATGGCTGCATTGGGAGAGTGGAGGATACCCGCCTACAGAACAACTGATACAGGCAAAAGCACCACTCAGGCCCCAGTCAAAGTCTTCAGTAAGTTCTGACATGACACACGTGCCATCTCATGTGCGAGCCATGTTTGTGGTCCACATTTCTCAGGCCATACCAGTACCTCTTGCTAGCAATTCTCTCTCCATCTCCCCAGTCATCTTTCCCATGCTGTCGGTGGGATATGCAAGGCCTGTGCCAACTCTGCTTTATTATTATCTGCTTTTCCCATCAAATATTTACTTTAGTCACTAAAAAACAATGAAGAATTTGAAGAGCCTCTGACTTGAATTTAATTCCCCCTCTTTTTCCATGCTAATCATCAGTTTATTTCATGCCACCACAATAGAGACAAGCCATAGAATAAACAACCCTTCCAGGTTTGGTGGTGAATGGGTGGGAAGGGAATGTTTCACCTCAGAGGTTGCCTCCAAAGCTGTGTGTTAGATTAACACCTACAGACATGAAGTTGGTACCTACAGTCTGCTGCAATAATTAAGAATCCTACAAACTGACCATTAAAACTACCCGTCATTCACCAACTCCACCGGTTCCATTGGCTACTGCAAAGGATGCCATTTCTTGCCTTACAAACTTCTTCCTTGCTCCAGGCAGGATGGAACACAAGGCAAACCAGTGCTGCAGTGGCAGGTAGAGGCAACCATTCCTGTGGCAGCACACTGTAGCCTGTGGCAGCACATTGTAGCTCCCCTCCAAAGCAATACATCCTCCAACTGACAAGAACAAAAATGCAGCCATCTTCCTCCTAATCTGAAGCAATGGAGATCACCAACCACAAATGCTGGCGGACTGAGAGAAGTACAGCAAAGGGCAAGAGTTATTTTATTTTATCTGCTCTGGCCAGGAGGCATTAGTGCACCCATCACAGCCCTGACACAGGAAGAAATGTGGTCCAGTTGCACACCCCTAAGAACGGTGCAATTGCCCTGCTGGCCAGCCTGGCACATTGGGGGCATTTGGTTGAAGGTCCCTATGAAGTGTGTGGTGAGCTTAACAGCTTATTTTAGCTCTTCTCAGGCATATTGGCTTAGTGTAATTTAAAAAGCTTTGGAAAGCCTACATCCATGAGAAAGGAGGAACTGTGGTGTACAAACACAACCAGCAAAATGAATGAAATTTTCAAAACAGAAGATGCTGAGCTCCCCAGCTGTGAATGTTCAAACATCTTCCCCTTTCTTGCACCAAAACAGAGCAAAAATGACTACAACTCTCTGTCACGGTCATTTCAGACCATGTATCTTGCAAGAAGACCTTCAGTTCAGAGTACTTGTGCAGCCCAACCCTCAAAGAAGCACAGCCCCCCACACCACGTGCAACAGAGCCCTCCCTTTCCTTGTCCGTGCCCCACATGCAGCACCCCCACCTCCTTCCCCCGGTGAGGCTGTGGTTCAGCACATTCTCCATTTTGCCTCCTGCAGCTTGCACTTTCGTCTGCAGCCCCACAACCAGCAGCATCACATCCCCCTGGTTTCAGCAACTCAGCAGGGAGACATCCCCCTTCCCTTTGATGGCAGCCCCAGCTGCACACTGGGCAGCCCCAATCCAGCTCTCCCATCCCTAGTTTCCCATCTGCAAGGGCACCATTTTTTTAAAACTGCATTTTACAAGTAAATCACGTGCTCAGCTGCTAGTTTGGGTGCAGAGCCAAGAAACACTCCGGTGTATGGGGGAAGGGAGCTAATGTATTTTTTGTTTCATGACCAGCTTACCAGAAACTTCACTGAGACCAAGAGCAGATCCTCCACCCACACCCTTCCTTCACCACAGCCCCTTCCCCCAGACACTCTTACAGCAGAGATGCAGAGCAAATGCACAACAGGAGAATCTGGCAACTCACATGCCTATAGCTAACCATCAAGTCCAAAAAGAGGTGAGACACCAGCTTTGCACCCCAGCTGATCCACTGAGGGCGTACATTCAAGGAGCTGGTCTCTCCTACAAAGGCTATGGCTCCCACACAGAGAAAGGGAGAAGTTGTGGGTTAAGAGATGCTGAGGCAGGAGGCTGCAGTAACAATGCTAACTTACATGCAACACAGTATTTTTTTTCGTTAGAAAGTTGAGGGGGGATGTTTCAGATCCAAGAGGCTGGCTATAGGATACATGCTTAAATAAAGAGCACCCCAACACACTCTCACAGAAATTAGGAGGGGATAAGTGTTTTTTAAAAAAAATACGCAGTCTAAATTGTAGATAGGTTCCATATGCTTTCAGCAACGAGATGGACAGGATAATACGCAGGGCAGCATCACTTAGCTCACACACAGCTGTACAATAATGTACTTCCTTAGGTGCCCTTTGGACACCTCTCTTGAATTGCCCCTAGACCTGTACAGGACAAGCAGAGATCTGGGAAAAATAGAAATTCTAGCAAATTTCTAGAAGATGGATGATTAAATGGTGGAAAAATTACGCTAGAAAACAAACAAAATATCCTCATAAATGAGCAACTACTACCATAGCATTTTTTTTTTGGAGAATCTGTAGGTGTCTAACAAATATTTACTATAAGGCCAGAAAAACCTTGAAGCACAAGGTTTCTTTCCCTACATTAAAAGAGCTGGCAGAGAAAAGCAGAGGTACTGAAACCAGAGAACACATCAGTGACAAGTCTGCGAACAAACTCAGATCTTTGGAATCTAAGCCTTTGACTAGCCTGTTTTTCATCCCTCTGCAGAAAGAGAAATGAAGATAGAAACAATGCAGTTCAGATCTAATGGATTTTGAACACTCAAAGCAAGAACTGATAGGGGCAGCATTAGTACTGCTGTGATACCCCATCATGTCTCACTCTGGGAAGCATGAATCCTACTTCAATGGCATACTAGGACCTAAGGAATTTTTATTATAAGGTCTGGTGTTCCAAATTGGAATTAAAAAGAAAAAAAATCCAAAACCAAAACCAAAATGAAAACATTTAGCCTCTTTGGGAACTGCCACCCAACAAAGACTGCAATTGTACTTGACAAGAGCACAGCCTGAAAACAGCTTCCTTCACATGAAAACTCCAGATTTAGACAATCTGGTCCAAGCTTTAAAGTGGTCACCCTCTTCCATTACCATGCTTGCGTTCAGATTCTCATGGAATGAGGCACCTGACTTGCACTTTTTTCCCAAAAAAGCAGCTGTTATGCTACAGGTTTGATTTATTCTCTAGCTAGGTTAATTTCTTGTTTTGATGAATGTTTAATGCTCCTGGCTAGATCAGTTTAGATCTTGTTTGCCTGGAGGCATTTAATGCTGCTACATTACCGCAATACTAATTTTAAGGTCATCTACAGCTCCCCCCCCCACCAAGTCTTTTGCTATGATTTGGATCTAAATTATGTGGTACATTTTGGCATTGAATTCCACAGCACCACATCAAGTCAACAGACACTTACCAAATCTCAAGAGACGGTCAGATTTGCTGATTAACAGACAACACACCCAGCACATTCTCACTGATGAAGTCCACCCCATGTACTGAGCCACAAACAAAGACAGGAGATGAGGGGTTAAAGCTGTAGCTCTCATGTTATCTCAGAGCACATCGTTCTGTAAATTGCTGCCTATCCCAGGCAAAAAATGAGTGGGGAAAGGGAGGTGTGTCAGAAGGAGAAAGAAAATGCAGTGAAACTGTTACTAAAGCACTAACACTGATGGCTACAAAGGAACTTTCTCCATTGAGATTCAGTTTTAATGAGGTGGCGGTTAAGATGTCGAGCCAACATGTCTGAAGACTAAACCCTCCTTTGTCTACAGAACACATAAATGAGAAGAGGGGCAGAAAAAGCTTCTCCACACTACCCACCAGGCAGCCTCAGCTTTGACCTAAAAGGAATACTTCTGTCCTACAAATGTTATTTTGACAAAGAGGTTGAATTTCAACCCCCAAAAAGACAACAGAGCATGGTCTCCTATGGCCAGTGCCTGAGAAGCCTTCACAGCCCAATATGAGCTCCGTGGCACACAAAGATGGGCTCTAGACTGCAGCACTCCCTGTTAAAAGAAGCTTCCGAACAGGCACCATTCACAGCAGACAGCACAGTAAAGAAAAAGTGTTCTTATGCTTGCTTTTCTTGCTATCTCTACCAGGAGAGCTGGTCTAGCAAAATGAGACTTGGGACCATGCTCATCCTATCACTAAAACTGCTATCTTCATTTCAAGGTGAATGCTAGAAAAGGTGATTCCTGCCCCTTCCTAAGCATCTCTCCTCTTCAGTTCTTCTGTCAAGCAGTATATCCAAATACTGCAGTCCTTCAGCACAGCAGGCACAGAACAACTACAGGTGTATACTGTGAACATACTGCTGCAGACCCAGCACAGAAATACATAGCCCACAAACAGCTGAGGAACATGGGAAAAAAACCAGTATGGACTATTACCTAAAATAACTAACTAACTAAATATTCACCTGTGCTGTAGGACTGGTCTCTGCAGCAAAAAGAGGTTCCTGGGTCCTGTGACCCAGCAGAGGAGGGGGGCAGTAGCGGAGCAGGCAGCACAGTTCAGGACTTAGGGACAGCCAGTCTCCCAAGCTGCTTATATCTAACACAGCCAGGATCTGAAGTGACAGCAGCCAGCGGGCAGGAAGGCCTAGAAAGCATGTCCTCCAGGCCCTGGGAAATGCAAGCACAAAATGTGCTTCTGAAAGAAAAACATTAACGGCACTTGTGGACAGGAACGGAGACAGGAGACAAAGACGACTAAAGAAATGTCCAGAAGGAAGCCAAAGGCACAAGTATGGAGCATGGGAAAGACAGAGCTCCTACCAAAAGGGGCAGCGTATAAAAAACAGGATCATGTGAGATGAGAAAGCCCAGCTCAGAGATGAGACTTGTTGGCCTTGGTGAAAGGGAGCAAAGGGCAGCACAGCGGCTGCCCAGGGCAGGCTGCTCTCCTTCATGGGCTGTAACCCTCAGCAGCCTTACTGACCATGTCACCCACAGTTCAACAGAGAGTAAGTCTACAACTTCTGATTAGTTTAGCAACTCTTATCATCACAAACTAATCAGTTTTCCATTTTACAATTATTTAAACAATTTCCTGTTCTTCACACTGTACCCATATTCACTTCTCCACCACACACTGAAATGTTTTTTTCTATTCAGCTGGAGTAAGGCCATAAGACCCTTCAGTCCTCACAGCCAAGGAGGTGTCTGGAGAGGGCACTCAGCCTAACCACAACAGCCACCATGCAAAACAGTGACCATGCTGTTGGCGGATCAGCTTAGGAAGTTTCTGCCTCCAGCCCGTTTGCGTGTTCTCACCTCCTCAGCCAAGTTCAGTGCCAGATCAGCTGTTTGGGTGACAGCCCTATGAGCAGGGTAGAAGAAGAGAGCAGCAAAGACAATTTTAGGTCTTCTCTGAAGTCAGTTATCTTTGAAGGCAGTTGATAAAATTAACAACCCTAACAGAAACTGCCCACTGCAAACAGCAACCAAATAAAGCTGCTAGTTCCCAAATGGCTGATGACCAAGCCACAGCTGCAAC
>VZTJ01003210.1:287579-327390 GCA_013397795.1 Orthonyx spaldingii
AAGAGCGCATGAATCCTCGAGTGAGTCACTCACTCCCTGCATCCCTGCTGGCCTAGATAAATGCTGCTGCCAGTTGATGATGGGTGCTGCAAACAAACTCTTAAGCCCACAGCATCCCAGCTGGTCATCTCCTGGTGGGCACAAAGCCTGCACTGAACAACACCATCTCTGCAAGTGGGCAAGCAGGAGAGGTAGTCACAATCACCATTAGGGTTCAGAGGTTCCCATTTGGCTATGATCAACTTGTATGTCTCTTCTTGCCTTTGCTCCTCCTTTCTGGAGTTGTCCCTCAAGGGCTGGGATCTCAGGCAGGTGAGAATGCATTATGAAGCTCACCCTTCTAGACAAGGAAAACACTGGAAAAATGTGAAAGCAAATAGATAATAAAAAATACTAATAAAGATACTGTGTAGGAAGTTGCTCTGAGTTCCTGCACTGGCATTAGTTTGTTTACAGTGCTGGATGTTCACATGTACCATCTGAGCAACAAGTCCTGGCAACTCACATCAGAACTGCCTAACCTTGATGCAGAAGTTTAGGATGAAGGCAGAATTACCCAAAGCACAAAATGCATCAGAATTAAGAGCAACTCATATCAAGTCTATATGATGTGTAATGTCTCCACTACAGATGCACCAAGGACAGGGAATTGGCCTAAAACAGACACTGCAGCTAGTTAGACCTCTGTAAGACAAAAGAAAGCCTCAAACTCTGTAATATTGAGGCACCACAGCTGCAAATCCTGCAGTCAAGTCATTCATTGTTTTAAGAATGAAGGAGTTTAAGTCCTGTGCCCAATGTAATCCCTATGGGAGAGCTATTAAAGTTTTAACTGTCCTCACCCATTGAGAATGTGACAGATTTCTTTACCCTGGTTTCCTAAGTGTGCAAATACACCAGAAGGAACAGGGCAAGAAAAGGAAAAGAACCTTGAGGGAATAGTCTCAATTAGCTGCATCTGCAACACTGGTGTACACACTAGATGCTGAGGATTTCAGGAACAGAAGTGGGCTAGCTGATACTCATACCAAGAAGAAAATGTCAGGCCACAAACTCCAAGTTTCAGGCTAATGATGCTACATTTCGCAATTTTCTAAATTCTACTTTCTACGTCACACAGTCCTGAAAACTTCCCTCATGACTCTTGGTTGTGAAATTACAAAACACACGGAACTCAGGGCAAAACACAGTTGTTCTCACGGTTAAAACTGACCAAGTTGCACTGGCATCTCCTCCAAATCATTATCATATGTATTTCAGAGAATGCAAAGAAATAGAAGAACAGCTTATCCTTCATCTAATCCATCTCTGCCTCTGGACTGAAGGCATATCTTACAGTGATTTTCCCACTCCCTCTCACAAAAAAACCCCAATCATTTTAGATGCACCTGTAAAACTTCCTGGCCTGTAAATTTAACACATGATGGGAGGATTATGGTGTTGCTGCACATGATTAAAAGCAAGGAATATACACAGAAGAGAGAGCAGCACAAGGCAGCAAGTAAGGTGCTGCACAGGGCACCCACCTCAACCCAGTGCATGTTAACAGCAAATCCTACCAAGTACACATACATGCAATAGCTTCATAAAGGGTCACTGAGATAGCTAAATATTGACAGAAGGTCAACGGATTGAACTGCTTGTGCAGTCTTTATACAGCTCCCTAGACAGGTGGAATTGTTTGAAAGCTTTGATGCCAGGTTTCTCTGATGAAACTGCAGCCAAAGCAAGCATATCTGAGCTCCTTTACTCCGTTACTAACAAGTGAAGAGGAAAGAGATGATCATTTCTGCAGCCTTGAGACCAACACAGCGCACACTGAGAAACAGCAAGAAAATGAATGAAACAAGAGTGGTCAAGACACAAAGTGCTGCCTATCATACCCTAAGACAGGCAAAGTAAACTGACTTACACCAGTCACAAGTACTCTGTCCAGTTTCCAGCTGGGTACTCCAGCCCACTAATTCATCTGAAGCATCCAATGCTGCCCATTCCAAGAAAACATCTGGCTAGCAATGCTGATGTGCCAAAACACTGGCTAGCCCAAGATAATGATGTATTCATGAGGCTTCTAAAGTCTCCTGTAAATGCAAAGACGTCCTGCCTTAAAAGGTTCTGTCTTCCACCCAGCTCTGGCAAAGGTATCCTAAAACCTAAGCAAATCCCTGCTTTAGAAGAAAACAGTCCAGGGACTAAATGAACTATGGAGAGCCAGAGAAAAGCATCTCCCCATTACACTCAGTTCATGTAAAAACACAGCAATGCACAAATCAACCAGTGGACTTGCAGACCTGGGAAGACTTTATTTCCTTGTATCGGTCAACCTGGCCCATCCAATACCACTCTAATGTAATCTCTGCTTAACTTCCCTAAGCATCTGGCTCCTGAGCACAGAACATACGTCACGTGCCCCAATGCTCATACATCTGTGATAGAGGCAGATTTATATCAACTGGCTCAGGTCCTGCTTGTGCAATCGATCACCCTTTGTCACATGTAAGAGTGGCATTTCTTAGCCTAACTCTGAAACACAGGGCAAGAGACTGCTCACTGAGCTGTCAAGGAGACCAAGAACTCTGAGATAAAGGGTCTGTGGAAGGAGGAAGCACTAGGATTGTTGAACCTGTGTGGGATACAGCAGGAGTCTATGTTCTTTGGAGAAAGACACATATTTAGGAGAAACAATTTGCTGCTACCAGCAATTATGCTACCTTTTAAACAGCAAATATGTTTCCATTTAGGGACCAGGGTTTGAATTATGGTGTGATTCCAGCACAGATTTATTGCTTTTGAAGTCCAAATTTCCCCTCTTATATTCCTTACATCTCACCATAATTGTGGACCCTTTCTTTACTTCACATTTTAACCACTGGGTTTGTGCTTATAAATAAAACTATTTTTCATTTTGAAATATAAACAACAAACTCAAAAGGCCTATAGAACAAAATGGCTCTTTGGCTCTTTATAGTGAAGTCAGCAAGTAATTTTATATAAATCTTAATTTAGAAGGTACCTAAAGACATCTGAGGGTCACTGCTGGTGACCTCTGCAAGTCAGGCAGGACCATAACACTTGGCCATCTCTACTTGTATGTACAGACTGGGTAATGAGATGCTGGAGAGTAGTCCTACAGAAAGAGATCTGAAGGTCCTGGTTGATGGCACGTTGAACCTGAGCAAGCAGTGCCCTGAAAGCCAGGAGGGCCAAACGTGTCCTGGGGGGATCAGGGACAGCATGGCCAACTGGGCAAGGGAGCGGATTGTCCTGCTCTGCTCTGCACTGGGGCTGCAGCGCCTCGAGTGCTGGGGGCAGTTTTGGGTGCCACAATGTAAGAAACATGTAAAGAGCATCCAAAGAAGGACTATGAAGATGGCAAAAGGCCTTGAGGGGAAGGCTTATGAGGAATGGCTGAGGCCACTTGGTCTATTCAGTCTGGAGAAGAGGAGACTGAGGGGAGACCTCACTGCAACCCACAACTTCCTCGTGAAGAGAAGTGAAGGGGCAGTACCGATCTTTCCTCTTTGGTGACCAGTGACAGGATCTGAGGAAATGACCTGAAGCTGAGTCAAGGGAGGTTTATGTTGGATAGGAAAAGGTTCTGCACCCAGCAGGTGGTTGGACCCTGGAGCAAGTTCCCCAGGGAAGTGGTCACAACACCAGCCTGACAGAGCTCAAGGAGTGTTTGGACAATGCTCTCAGGCACGTGGTGTGACTCTTGGGGATAGTCCTGTTCAGTGCCAGGAGCTGGACTTCAGTGATCCTTGTGGGTCCCTTCCAGCTCAGGATATTCAGTGATTCTATGATTCACTTCTACAAGCACCCCAGAGACCTGTGAGTACAAGTGTAGGCAAGAGCAAGCAGCTACCCTCCCACAGGAGTAGCAACTAAGGTCAGCTATAATCTGGATATAAAGAGGGGGTGGGGAAAGGCTGCAGTGAAGACTTGATGTCACACCAGGACAGGCAGAGAGAGCGACCAAAGAGAACAGGCCATGATCTGGTGGGGGGAGGGGCAAGATGGGAGCTGCAGAGCAAAAGAGAGAGAAAAAGAGGTATGATCCTGCCTGACAAAGGACAAAAAAAAAAAAGGAAAAGAAGGAAAAAATATTCTGGAAAAGTCTTTTTTGTAACACTGCAGTGACATGTAAACTACTGCTCTAGCAACACAGAACTGCCAGGACAATGTCACACAGGCTGGTTAGCACAGAGAGGGAAGGAAGAACATGCACTTGATAGCCTCCTCAAAAGAAGACGCGTGGTGTTACCAAGTACTGCTCTCCTTTGCTCTCTCCAGCAGTTTCACAAGGCAGAGCTGGAAGGACAGTATTTGACAGCATTAAGACATCTTTTCCTGTTCTTGCTACCTTGAAAATATAAATATATCTGAGGTGCAAAACAACCTGACCCAACTTACAAGCAGTTTTCTAGATTTCTTTTCAGAAAAGGTCAATGTGACAAGGTCAGATAGGCTTTTATGGAATTTGCTTGCCAAATCCAAGATAGCACTCAAGAACATGATTGTTCCAAGTCCCTTACAGATCTGTCTCCGATGATGAATAACCTTTGAGACCATGGAGACAATTCAGACCAGAGTTCAGAGAATTTCTGTGTGCAATTTTTCTATTTGATATACCATTTCCACCTAAAACTAAGCTTTCTATTGAATTACAAGTCCTCCTTTTTAAAAATGCACTTAGCACATGAGTCGTATCTCCCTAGACATCTTGGTGAATATTGTTTCTGGTTCTTTAGGGTAGCTTGTTAGCATGGTGTGTGTATCTGCGAGGGCCAGACAGCATGGCACTAGCACAGTGAGCTTTCTCCAAGAGCTTTTAGCAAGCCCACAGGCTTCCTAACCTGCAGGCTGGCAGCTGTCTGTTAGTAGAATGCCAGGAAAAAAATAGGATGCCCCTTCGTAAGGATTAGGTGTGCAATCAGGAACAAGTGTCTGAGCACAGTCCAAATGTACAAGACTAGCTGTATGCTGCCACAGGTCTACCCAAAAAAGTTAAAGCAAGGGTGGATTCTCCTGCATTGTAGACATGACACAGGTTCCAATATGAGAAACAAAGATCAGCATATGGAACAGAAAATCACTTTAGGAGTGCACCACAACCTTCATAAAAAATGAATACACAAATTACCATCTAGAATTAAGTTTCACATGAGAAAAAGGGGCAATAAGCTGCCTTTTGTAAAAGACCTGCATTGCTTGCTACACCACTGATAAGAGTAAAATAAAACAAGAGGAAAGAGAGCTCTGAGCAACTGCATTTATATTAGTGAGACAGGAGAGGAAGGGAGAAAAAAACGTTCATTAGTCACTGATAGGACTGATAGAATAAGTTGTATTTACAAAGAGTGCATTAGTCATCCACTGTTTTTTTTCCAGAGGAAGCTGAGGAGGCTCTATCTTCCTGGCTTCCATGGGAGACAAGGCCTCCATGCCCCAAAGTGCAGCTGCTGCACATTTCATTCCAGAAAGTGTTCATAATGGCACAGGGTCTCCATATCCCTCCACCTAGGCACTGTCTTCTACTCTCTGACAGACACCGACTAGGAAGATGCAGCTGAAAACCGGATCCTTCCAATTGGCATTGGCCCACACTGTCTCAAGGCTCAGTCTATTAAACGCATCAAAACAGCACCGCCAGCTCTGGTGGGAGGAAGACGCAGGAAAATCCTGAGGCTGCAGCTTCTCTAGTAGCTGTCACTGCTCTCATGAAAGCTCATCCACAAAGGAAGAGTGCAAGGCAAGCAATTCAGAGGTTTTGAAAAGACAGCCACTCCTCTTTTCCTCCCTAAAGCTGCAGCATGCTGCAGAAAGCCCAAAATACACAGAGACTCTACCCTAGCCAGGGCAGTTTGAGGTGACTGGACTACACTGTACTTCTGCATGGCTTCTGTACCTGCCCCAGCTTTCCGAGCTCACCTCATCCCCAGTGGTCAGACAGTAATCATCTCTTCTCACACACCTCCTTGTTCTGTGTTGGCTACAGCTAACAGGGAAGGTTGCAGCAAGAAAACCTGTGCCTCAGTATGAAGGGAGGGAGCACCAAGCAAATGCTGCTGCTGTGCTTCCACCAGCACCTGCAGAGAGGTTCACATTCCAGAGGGCTGGAGGGTCAGGCAGGCTGAGGAATGCAAGAGTAGCCACAGAGTAAGTATGCTGTTCCTTCAAATGCTGAGCTGTTATCAACTCTTCAAGAGTTTCTGAGCTGTGGGGAATCTGCCTCCCGTTCATATAAGCAATTCTAGGAAGTTCTCCAATTCCTGAGAAGAGGACTGCCAGTTTAGTGCATGTTTTACTGGTACGGTACTAAAAACCTGTTCATTCCTGTTAAAAAAATAAACAATAATCAAACCTGTAATCACACTCAAGTCTGCCCTGCCAACAGTGATTTTGCTGCCTCCTTCCCCTGCCCAGCCACTCATTCATCTTCACACAAAATAGCAAAGGGATTACGCAGATGTTGCTTTGCTATCCTGACCTTCTTAACCTATGCCCACATGCCATCAGTGATGTTGTGCGTTCACTGTCCCTTCAACCATACGTCAGAGGCTAATTCCCTTCTGGCTGTACCCTCATTCAGAAGCTGGATCATAATTCTCATCTCCTGCTACATAGCTTCACAGGAACAGAGACAGGAACTCCCTGCATCAGTACAACTGAGGTTCAGAGCACAGCACTCGTTGTAAAGCACAACAAAGAAGGACAACACAGGCAGCACACCCAAACTTGTGTCCAACTGAGGGGCAGCAGGAACACTGAAAAACTGAATGCTCAGAGAGGCAGTCCATGGCATGGTCAGCGTAGAGCATCTGTGGATGTCTGCCTGAGGAAGAGTAAGTGGGAGAGGGAACTGTGCTATAAGGGACAGGATTTCACTCCAGTACTCAGCAGTTCAAATGGAGCTGAGGCCACTGCAAAGGAACAACAGAAGGTAGCTGAGCCATCAGTTTGCATGCAAGCTGTTTCCTTCTCCTGGGTGAGTCTCTGTCTAATCCAGAAAAAGAGGCTGCACAAGTGCTGAAGAACAGGTCAGCAAGGACTTTCACAGTGATTACTCAATGACACTTATGGACACAGGAAAGTTGCATCCCATCCAGCAATGATAAACCACCTTCACTGTCCACTTCCTGCTTCACAGAGCCCGAGAAGAGATACTAACAGCACCCTTGAATAAATCCATTAATCCATGGTGATGTCTAGAGTGAGGAACAAACACCCTTGATTCAGAACAGGGTGCTGATAGATCTACAGCTGGGGAGATTCCAAGTGATCAGGAGGAAAGATTCTGAAAATTGCTTGGCAAACTGGAGGAAGCATATAGCAGACACAGGACCAGGTGGCAGGGAAAGATCTCTGGCGGGACAAGAAGGTAACTTCTGCATGGCCATGACTGCAATGATCACAGTCAATACTGCTGGTGAGCCTTGTGTCAAGAGCCAAGCACCAGAAAAATTAAATTCTCAGAACCTGTCACAATCACAGAGCATGCAGGGAAGCAGCAGGTATCTCTTATTTTTATTTCAAGAATCAGGTGTTCTTGGTCTCAACCTTGCCATCCCCACAATTCTCCCTATCTTCTGCAGTGCTCCAGGCATCTGCCCTGGGGAGTTGCAGGGCTGACACTTCCACAGGGCAGAGTAGAGTCACCTTTCCAAGAACAATTTTCTCTGGAGCTTTGTGGGGAGGAAAAAAACCCCAAACAAACAAACAACAAAAACCAAGACCTCTTCAAACCAAAATCCCTGAGACAAACCACAACCTAACAATCCCACTGCTGAAACTTACACACCAACATAGCTAATAGCTCCCACAGTTGCATTTTCATTCCTTTGGCAGGAAAGATGTGTGGAGGAGCAAAGCAAAACCTACTACAGCACACATGGGTTACTAGGCTTTTTGGTCACTTTCCTAGTTTTTAGATTCCTTTTTCACATTTCATAAGCCTTGAGAGTCACAGTAATTCCCCATTCACATTACAGCCATAGCACTAACTTTCTTGACCTCCAGGACATTAAAAACACCAGCATCCCTAACATACCACAGCTAGCACAGACATAGGTTATCAAAATCCTTTGGCTTTCCAGAGCCCTCTCTTTGCTACTCTGCCATGAATGGACAGATGGATGGCTCTCGCAAGTGTCTTCCATCCATCTGCCTCCTCACCTCAACTAAGGGGACAGAAATCAGCCATCCCTCGAATCTGATGATGATGATGAATCCAGCACTGTGGACAAGCTGTTGCCTATAAGGACTCCAGCGATCACACAGGTTTTTCTCCATAGGGTTAGAGACATGAAAAGTTCCAGCAGGCCGGGCTTCAGTGAATGAGACCCTGTGCAAGGCGATACCATAAGCAGCTGTTCTCTGAGAAGCCAAGACCTTCACTTTAAAAGCACAGCAGCAGAGTGAGAGATGGTGTAAAACTGAAGAGATAACCAAACTGTGTAACAATTTCTTCTGGAGCTGGCACTCATAAGCAGGACACAGACACCCAGCTTCTGATATTGTTCCTGCTGGGCACCTTCTGTCCTTGCAAAAGAGCTCAAATCTTTATGGAGATGTCTACTCCACAATTAAAGGTTTAATCGCAGCATGAACAGACATACCCATGTTAGCACTCACTAGCAGGAATAGTGATAGTGGGATTCACAGACTTGAACATAAATTGTACAGACCTGCTGGGGACTTACATATGTGCCTAAGATGTCAGCCTCCACTGAAACCCTCATCACTGTGACTTCAATGCTATTATCTCTACACCACTGAGAATAAAGTCAGCGAACTACGTCCTTCATGCTGCAATCACACCTTCTGCTACACTGCCAGCAGAGACTTAGCTCTCTCTTCATCAGCTTCAGATGCTTAGTACTTGTGTTTAGACTAGGAGTAGTACAGTGAAAGGAATGGAAAGAGAGAAAAATACACAGTGGGATATTACTAATTATGCTTTGCTTGCCCAGTCCTGTGCATTTTCACTCTCAAACACTGAACACATCCAGAAACAAATTCTACAATAATAATAATAATATTAATAAATAATAATAAAAACAGAAAAACATATCAAAAGGGAGAGACACATGAAGATCAGTTCTAGAAGCTCACAGCATGCAGTGGTGAAGTGATTACACTTGCTATCTCACAACTC
Source organism: Orthonyx spaldingii (assembly GCA_013397795.1). Classification (NCBI taxonomy): domain Eukaryota; kingdom Metazoa; phylum Chordata; class Aves; order Passeriformes; family Orthonychidae; genus Orthonyx; species Orthonyx spaldingii. The sequence goes on from VZTJ01003210.1 coordinate 296,737, forward strand.
CACTGTCCACAGACAATTTCATTTTCAGTGCAACAAGCAGCCTCCAGAGAAGAGCCAGGTGAGTTCAGTCACACACAGACTGCTCCCCCACCTCAACATGCTGGCAGCACTGCTTCCTCATTCAAAACTGTGATCACTCCCTTCACTTGCCTTTATACATCACATCACCCAGCAGAATGGGGCAGTCCTGGTAGTTACTGTGTTCAGCTTATGGCTCAACTCTATATTTGATTGTGCTGTTCCTAGGTTAAGGTAATGTTCTCCCAGATCTGACAGTCAGAAGAGGTTGTAAACAAAACAAACAAACAAAAAAGAGGCAAGGCCTCAACCACTCAGCACTTCTTCCTTTCCCCTCCAAAAGGTAGGCGTCAGAAAGAAAAGAGGTTTTCAAAATTATCATTCTGAATTTTGTAAATATTGGGCCACCCTCAAAGGCATATGGGTGGGAACAAAAATGAGGGTACAGAACTGAAAGAGGCTTTGGACCAGGAAGGTCAGAAGAATGACACCAAGTGAGCCATCATCAACAGGACTGAACTCCATCCCAGTTCAGCATGTGCTTGTTGTACCACCAGCATGCTGCCAGGAGCTCAGGAGTCTGAACCATACTCAAATTACGAGCTACAGCTGGCTACCCAAGGCCACTGAGCCAAAGCAACTGAGAAGCAGATCACCCATAAACACACAGTGCTACTAGCCATGGATGTGTGTTTTGGGACTTCTGGAACAATGAGGTCCACAAGGGTTCAGGTTATTGCTGGAGCAAGAGCAAGTCCCCACCAGCTGATTGTATTTCCTTCATTTCTCTTCACCAAGCAAAACTCTCAAAATACATAATTGAAGAAAATAATCAACCCTGCAAACAAAAGTGTAGAACAGGTGAACACACTCCTTTCTTCCCTTAAAATTCACACAGTGTAATTGTATGTAAGAGTCCCTGAAGTTGGAGACACACATGCTAACAAAATTAACCACAGGAAACAACTAGCTGGAACCCTAGGGATCTGCAAACTAGTTAACTTTGCAGGATCACAAGTACCTAGGAAAGAGTGCACAAGAAGGACAGGGCAAGAGCAAATACTCTATTCAGTCTGCAGCACTCCCAGCTCAGTACTGGGCAAAGAAGCACTCACTAGTACTCCCGTATCCACTATCTTGCCATGTCAAGAAAGCAAGTAAAACAGGAAGCCTAAGAATAAATACAAAAAACAGTTATTAGAGTAATATAATACATCAGAGAGACCAGTGGTCTCACCCAAGAATCCAACAGGGTAATTTAAAAACTCACCAAAAGGGACAGACTTGCTTAATTGTTACAGCAAGCTTATACAAAAGAATCCTGTTAGTTTGTTTCAGATCTATTCCCCAGGGAACTGAGGAAAAAGGCAGTTTGGTGACAGGACCTGAGGAAAGAATGCATCTTCCCTGTAAAGCCCTGATGGCAAAGGTGCTCGGGTGAACAGTGACAGCCTGTCCAGCTTGCTTTGATCGCTGACAAAGCACACTGCCCTGCCTGCACATGCAAACCCACGTGCATGGAAGGCATTCGTCCCAGCTTCAGTGCTTAACAGTGAAAATGTTTGAGTGACATCCCACCAGAGTATGCAGGGGACTGAATTCTGTCCAATGGTCCAGGAAAGGCTACATCTTGAGATGCACAAAGGCAGAGAGGCAGCAGCTGAGGGGGAAGGTCTAGGGAGATTAACATGTTTATCTCCTTGCTTAAGTCTCTTACCGGCCAATGGCTTCAGCGCAATGGCAGCAACAGGACTAAAAATAAGAACTCAGGCATTACCAGTGACTCACCGTGTGGGCAATGACACTGCGAGGGATCACGGAGCAAACCGCTCCCACTCGTGGAGCCTAGCTCTTCAATTGTATGAAGTGACTTCCCACAGAGACAAAGGAGACACTGCTTAGAGGTCTCTTCATTCAAGTGATCGTTAAGACTGTATGACATTCTCCTCAACCATGCAGTGGCTTTAAATACATAATCGGACCAATTTTAGACCCAAATTTTGGGTTCAGCACCTGAAATGGAGGCTTGAGGAGATAGAAAACACCATCAAGACTACACTTCCAGAGAATTAAAATTCCCTGCTAGAAGTGATACTAACCACTGCTGGTCTTCCTTTCTGTCTGGATCATGTCTACCAGCAATTTCATAGGCATAGCAATTACAGGATGTTGCATTAGAAAAGCTCCTTCAGCAAAGGCTAGTGCACACCAGCAAAACTAGCACCACAGCAAGACATTGTTTAGCCTGAAGAACCTCACACTTCCTCCAAAAAAGCCCATATACCCTTCAGATAGTATTTTAGTAATTCAGCTGCATAGGGATGCAATAGCATCTCTGATTCCTTAGGTAAGCTACTGGAATTGAGGGTTTCAGTGGCACAGCTGTAGGAGTTAATATCCCACTACTGCACTGGCATAATACCCCTGACTTCCTCCCCTGAAAGGCCACAGCTAAGATAAAGCCAGATTTTTTGGGAGTATCTCTAGGAAAAAAGAGATTACTCTTCTGGCACTGTCTGTGGTGCAGATTTGTCCAACAGCAGGTACAGGAGATCCCCTCATTGCAAAGCTGGCAGTCCCTGCAGTCACATCCTTCCCCTGCCTCTCGCCTAATGGCCCCGACATCCTCTTTACCTCTGATGCTGGCGCAAGCACTTGTGCAGCAGCGCACTGAACTGGATAGCTGAACTGATCCATCATTAACCTGGTTCACCACGCACCTGTATAAAGAACTTGCACTTAGTGCAAGGAGGGAACAGGCAGAAGAAAGGCTGCCTCTTGCAGCAGCAGCACAGAGCTCATGCTGGCTGAGACTGCTCGTGTTGCTATAGGGTACAATTCAACTACCCTTTGCTGTGGTACTCCAAGATACATGTCAGACCATAAGATGTTCTAGCCTTCTGACTGAATTACCCCTAGTTTCTGATCCATCATAAGAGAAAACTGCTCAGAGCTCCCCTAATATTCTCCCTTCATAACTTCTGGCACTCATATAAGAGGACATCGTTTTTATAAGTACATAGTGAAGATCAATCTTTATCATTCCCTCATCACATAGTGAAGAAAAATACTCAGTTCTGGAAATCAAAAAAGTAGAGTGAGAATACAGCAATTTATTTGAAATTTGCAAGGAGTCAGATCCTGCACCTAAAAGAAAGAAACAAAACCCCATCCATCGAATACCAGGATACCACATGCATCTGGATTGTAGCAAGGCAAACAGGACATTGCTATTGAGACAGCAGTGCTTAGAGAGGGGCTGTTCAGCAGTCAGTGAAACACAGTGATTGCCTAAGAAGCAATTACGCAGTTGGCTGCTTACAGTCAGAACCAAGGACCTCTCTTGAGAGAGAACAGACACTGCCTGATATCCCTCAGGTTGCCTACCGCTCTTTAACAAGAACAGCCAAAACTAGCGTGTACCAACTCCTAAATCTGCACTTAGGTCCCTCTCATTCATTCAATATACTGGAGAACTTGAAAGGAGCAGCATCTCCTCCTAGGTCTATAAGCATATAGAAAAATTCTCTTTCTAGCTCCAGCTGGTCAGGAAACCACCAGGTCAGAGCACTGAAGCATTTACAGCATCCGAAGTTAAAACTGGAGACCGCTAAAGCTTCCCAGTTTGCTCTACAAGAACAGAATGGAGCCGCACATCAAGAATTATTCAAATATTAGAGTAATAGGACACTTTACTCTGCAACTAAAAGAAATGGAAGCCTCAAGGGGACAGCAACTTATCTAGAAAAGCACGTCAGTTAGTGCTTATGTGAGAAGCTCTTCTTTATTACAGCCTAGATATAATTCTGCACATTACAACAAAAATCATGAAGACGGCACCACAGGAACAAAGAAAGTGAAGACAGGTCTGGGGAAAGCAGCTACCAAATTACCCAGGCAGGTGTAGGAGGAAGAGGTTTCAGAAGGAAGAGCCGTGGCTGGCAGGAAGCGCTGTCCCAGACTCACACTGATGGCAGCCTGCGTTGCTATGGGCTAAGATAAACCTGTCTTGGCCTCTCTGATCTGCAGCACAGGGAAGACAAGATAAGCAGAGTCCAGAGAGGGGAAACACCCATTTTACCAGGAAAAGAGGGGATTTTGAAGAGTTTGCTTTGTTTATCAAATAAGCAGGTCCTCATATAGGAGGACTTGGGGCAGTTTGCTTTCCGACATCAGAGGTGAAAGAGGGCAACACATCTCAGAAAACCAAACGTCTGCTGCTGTAACGTGCTTTTCCAGTCTCTTCTGTCTCCTGCTGAGTAAACATATTTTTGCCCTGTCCCACTATTGGCAAGAGACTGTCCTTAGGAACTTTTGGTTGTCTTCATGATAACAGGACTCATCCTTTAGTCTTAACCACTGGGCAAAATCAATTTGCAACTCTGTGGTGATCAGATGCTCCCAGGAATATAACTCGGACAAGAGAAACAATGAGTCATACTTTGGCAAAAATACACCACATCTTTATTTTGCATCTTGCTGTGTTTGTCAGTGCAAGGCTGTTTCCCTCTGCTCCTCACACCTTAAAAAGAGCAATAACTCTCACCACTCCCCCCTCCAAGAAAAACGCTTTATTATTTCTTCTGATTTTATGCTGAAGCACCGTATTCCCAACATGTTAACTGTCTTCATCATGTCTGAGTTATGCAATAGGAGAACTCAGATTCAGCTCCAATTTAAGATACAGCTTTGTTCGGTGATTTCCCAGCCTCTGACTGCAATTCAGTGGTCCCATTACCACTGTCAGCTTGGAATGCACTTTGAGAACCCTCAGCTTATGAAATTTTATTACAAAGATAAAATATTTGCTCCAGGTTCAGTTCATAAGATTCTGATCAGCAAAGCTCTAAGGGCATCAGTGGACCAGCTCTAATCATCTACCTCAGTAGACTAGAGTGACCCAAAACATGACAGCTTACTAGCAAATATTTCATGTTATAGGAAAGATTCTTCTGCTCAGCCCGTAAATCATTAAAGTCTCCATTTACTATGTAGAAAACACGTTAACATATAGATAACATTAGGTCATGACTAAGCATCAAGAAGAACAATTTGAAAAACTCTTCAAATAAAATACAGATCCAGCATTTCATACTGGCTGCAAAAAAGAACACCTAGCATTTTCTATGACAACTTCTAGCACTGGATTTTCAGTTGTTTTAAGCAGCAATTAATTTAGCCTAATAACTCCAACCATAACAGAATACACCATTTTACAGAAACACAATCCAAGACTCAAAACTGTCTGCATTCTAAAAAGTTGAGGCCCAGTATGACTCTCTGCTTTTCCACAGATGATGCCTGCCCAACAATCTGATTTGCTTTGACCAGACATTAGCTACTTCTGAAAGAATGGAGACAGACAGGAGGGAAAAGGAAAAAAAAAAACCAACATAAAAAATGAGGGGGTATTGGGCTTTCTGTCTGAATTTAAAACCAAACCTCAGCAGACACTGAAATGCAATGACTTCTTTATCACCACACAAGCTATGAGTAAGGTTTTTAAGGGAAAGGGCAGTATTGCCCCCGAGATACCCATGTGCTATAGGTCCTTCTAATAAAGGGCACATCTTGGTGTCTCCTCTTCAACACCATCTAAACAGAAACTATGCTCTAATAGCCAACCATTAAACGCACTTTGAAGTGGCACCCAGCCATTTATCCCGATTCACTCTAGTCAAAAGACATTCTAGACCTCTTGGAAGTGATGGCAGATTGTGACAAACTGTATCTTTGTTCTCCATCTTCTTTTGCACACTTTGCACAAGTCATAAGGAGGGAGAGGGAAGGAGGAGAACTGGCAGCTACTGCAAAAGACATTATCTCTTAGCAAAGGATTCATAGATATAAAAGCTGTTCTTCCCTACCAGCCAACAGTTAACCCAGGAGTGTGAGTAATAAAACACTGGATTGCAGCACTGAATGACCAAGTCAATGAAGAGAGAGGGGAAGAACATTTATTCAGACCCAGTAGGAATAACACATATTTTTAAAAATGGAATATGTAAGTTCTGTTCCAAAATACCTAGAAGTTAAAAAACCAGCAGAATTAACATTATCTATGCAAATTGGTAGTGATGCCACATCAGAGATGTGATTAGAGAACACACAATTGAACATTTGATCCCAAGGAATGCTCAACAATGCGAATGTCAAGATAAATTATGCCCAGCAGATGCATGGGTGCTCAGTGCTTCCATCTGAAAAACAGACAATCTAAAGAGAAGAAGAGGCAATTAATAAAGTCCAGGGTTTAGTACAAGCTTATATAATGGCACGTAGGTTTAATGAATTACTTTTTCCCTTTCTTTTGTAAATACCTTATTAGAAGATATGAAATTCTAGGGGAAATCATCTCTGTTTTGGTTTTCCAGTACGGAAATTCCAATGTTTTCAAACACATCAGTCTAAGAAAACAGAGCAGAGACATATCTTTGCGATTCTGGGTCAAACTCACAAATCTTGGACTTGTGGCAATGTACAGCAGGAGAGAGCAAGACGTGGAAAAGAAAATCTGGCAAAACACGCACACAAGTTGGCAGTGGTGAGTGGCTTTGGCTGTCAGGCCACAAAACACTTTGCACCAAGAACTAATTTCTCCTCTCACCTACAGAGCAGTCCTCTGGATGTCCAGGAGTGTTCTGCTCCCTGCTGCACTCCAGCCACCTCCTTCTCCACTGCTTCCTGTCCAACAAGCTCATAGCTCCACCAGGGATGCAGCAGCTCACTATGAAGCATCTCTCTCGGTTCCATTTTAAAGGAAGCTGCCAGCCAATGCTCCTGCATGTCCTAGGTATCCACTGGATTCCAATTTCCACACAGAAATAGCTTCAGAAGCCTGTTTTCTTTTCGAGAAGGCGATTGTCTCCCACAGATGGCTCAACAGTCCCTACAGTAGGGGTTGAGTGCTCAGTGGAAAACACTCCAACTCTTCTCTTCCACAAAGGACACACACATGTATGAGTATATAACATACCCTGAAAAATTACATGAACCTCCCAAAACCTGCTAGAGGCAAGGACAAGGTATTTTGAAATGCTTCCTTTATAGCACAAAAATAGCTCCTCTGTTTCTGAGGAATACTGACACCTTTCTGCTTAGCACCAGAGGATAAAGAGACAGAAGAAATGCCACAGAGTTGGACACTGTCTGTCCATCTAGGACTGCTTTGAGCACGTGATCTTGCCACAGATAGCAGTTAATAGGATGGTGCCTTCTTAGAAGATGAAGTTCAATTAAAACCCTGAAGGGTGTGGTACCATTAGCTTGAGTTGGCAGACAGGGTACAGAACCAAGAAATTAAGTCTGTCTTTAGCAATCAATGCTGCCCCCAAAGTGGGAGAAGCAACATCCCCTTTATGTGAAAATCTCTCCTCTGTCCTAAAATGTGCCCAACTTTGTCCCGCAGCATGGAAGTTCTCTCAATATACAGAACACCTATAACCACAGAAAGCTGTAATTCTTAGCACAAGCAGAGCAGTAAGAGAACAACCAGAGAAATCCTTTTCAGCGGCGATGGACAAGGTGGTCCCATACTAAGTGAAGCTATTCCAAGTTTGCGGGCTGGCATGGGAGGCTGTCCTAGCTGAAAAGGAAATTATTAAAATGTACATAGGAGTGCAGTACTGAGTGGGAGGACACCAAGGCAGAGATATTGTTCCACTTCTCCAGACTTTCTCTGTAAGGCCTTACTATTTATTGCTATGAACAGACATCATCCAGGCAGTCTCCTTGTGTCCATTCCTAAGCAGGAATGTAGGGGTTTTTGTATTTCAAATCCAATATAGTCATTGCCAAGCCTCCCCTTTCCTTAAGCAGGATTATTCACGTATTGAAAAGCAAGGCATATCCTGTCTAACTCAAACAGCACATGATGTGAAGGTGGCAACACACTAAAATACAAACATAGCCAGATGAATAATTATGTTAAAAATCACTTTTCTACTCCATGCAACTGTTCTGTGTTGTTGACTCAGATGTGTTCATTGGAGCAGACAAAAAAATGGGTTTTACTACTGCTGCTCTGAATGAGGCTTGGGAAAGCAACACCAAGCCTACATGCCCCAGTCTCATCCAGGCTCAGTCTGGGAACCTCTTTCGCTCCAGAAGCCCCAGCTCTGCAAATCCCCAGCGGGAACTGCAGATCGCGGGCACATTTGTAAGAGAATAATTAGTTTCAGAGCCAAGACTGTGCTCCTTCCCCACCCCCTAAATTAAATAAGGCAAGAAAGAGTACACAGCCATCCAGTCATTCTTGAGAATTATTTTTCTGACTAGCTCTGCACTTTAAGGATGCCATTTTTCATTATTGTTAATAGGTCTCATTAACTAGAAGCTCTTAAGCACAAGACCATTACTAAATGCAGTTTACACTGCACAAAAGCAACGCCCTTATTGTGGCAAGGGCAGGAGGGAAGGAAACAGTTTGCCTTTCCATAAATACCAATAATTCAAACCCAAGCACTATTTGCCCTTCATTTGAGTTCACAGTTTGTTCAAATTAGTAGACACTTAAGAGAAGGATGGTTTTAAAGATCCCCAGTTTGCAATTAAGCTATACCTCGTGACTTAAAAACGAACAACACTTCATTTTAAAACAGAAGCAACTGGAACAAGAAAAAAAAGAACAAACTAAAAAACCACCACCACCTCCTCTTTTTTACTCAAGCCAAACTTTCAGACCTTTCTGGGGTTAGTGATCACATAATGGATTTATAAAGATATGCAACCACATCCTTAAATTTCAGGCACATAAGCAACTTAAAGGAACAAATGCGTATCTCCCTCCTGCGCTTCCCTCCCCCTCCACCCCCCCAATACAGACAGAACAGTGAACTCTCACTTCTGCTAAAAGTCTGAAATAATGTGTGCATTTGGAAGCCTAAAGAGAAGCCTGAACAATAATTTCAATTTTATGAAGCTACAGAGCTACAGAGCACAGGGGAAGTTCACTTCTTTCTAGAAGAGTCAGTCCAGGCAACAGTTCAGAGGGATGTGAACATGTTCAAGAAGTGGGCCCATGGGAATCTCATTAAGTTTAACAAGACCAAGTGCTGCACTTAGCTGTGGCAACCCCAGGTATCAATGCAGGCTGGGGCATGAACAGATCCAGAGCAGCCCTGCAGAGAACTTGGGGGTGCTGGTGGATGAAACGCTGGACACGAGCCAACCACATGCACCTGGAGTGCTGCCTTCAGCTCTGGAGTCCCCAGCAACGCAAGGACATCGATCTGTTGGAACCAGTCCATAGGAGGGCCACCAACTTCATTAGGCAGATCTAATCAACTTCTCCTATGAGGAAAGGTTGAGAGAACGGAGATTGTTCAGCCTGGAGAAGAGAAGGCTTCAGCGTGACCTAATTGCAGCCTCCCAGTACCTGAAGGAAGCCCACAGGAAAGATGGAGGGGGACTATTTACAAGGCCATGTAGTGACAGGACAACGAGGAATGTCTTCAAACTGAAAGAGGTTTAGATTAGATATTAAGAAGAAATTCTTCCCGTGGTGGAGAGGCATTGGCACAGGTTGCCCAGAGAAGCTGTGCCTGCCCCATCCCTGGAAGTGTTCAAGGCCAGGTTGGACGGGGCTCTGAGCAACCTGCACTTCTGAAAGATGTCCCTGTTCATGGCAGGGTTGGAACTAGATCATCTTTAAGGTCCCTTCCAGCCCAGGCCATTCTATGATTCTGTGATTCCATAAAAATTAAAACCCACTCAAGAGTCAGAGAAGTACCTTCCCCATTTGTTGCAGTGTTCCAGTGCTTCACAAAACCTGTAGAATCACCAGGGCTTTCGGGTAGTAATATAGCTGACACCACTACAACTTGTGCATTGGAACAGCAACTTGTAATACCATTTTCCACAGAGAAAACTTGACATCATACTCTTCATGTTTTCAATTCAAATATTGCTTAAATCACAGTGAATTTCTAGTCATGAACAGACACCTTGTTTATTTGGAGGTGACCAGCATATCATCCACAGAGAGAAGGAGAAAAATGTTTATACAGCAGTGTAGAAAGTTAATTCCAACCAAGCACCACATCCAGGCTGTTCACAGGACTGAGCCTGGAAGAATAGTGCTTCACATCCTCCTTCACAGTACTGACATTCTTTTATTCATAGGAGGTAAAAAACTGGGGGTGGCAGGGAAATGCTTCTTAAGTGTCTTTATGTAAACCTGCACCACACAGAATTTCTTAAAACAGCATCAGGGAATGCTACATTTTCATGAGGCTTTCCTTTTGCTATCTTCTCCTCTGTCCCCCATCAAAAAAAAAAAAAACCAACAAACTAGCAGAAAAATTCTTTGCAACCTGGAGGCCAAAACGTTATGTGCAATAATGCTAGCATAGGTTCATGCATGAGCATTAGCCCTCAGCAGCATTACACACTATTCAAACCTGCTAAAGATGAAAACAAAGCTCAAGTGCAAAAAGACAATTTCCAAAAGTGGAGAAAGTCAAGTCATGATAGGCAGTACTGTCAGCTCCTAAATTTAATATACACTCATTGCCAGACCACTAATTCATTTTGTCTTGCATTCTGCAACCAACGGTGTCTGAAACCTGCTAATTCAGGTAGAATAGCAACAATTCAACTTCCAACATGCTGGAACATTAGGACAGCCAGATGGCAGAAAAGACAGACTGAAAAAGGATAGTGTCTGGATGTCCTTTGCTGCTTTTTTTTTTGTTGTTGTGTTATTTTGTTTGTTTTTCATGGTTTTTCTTGCTTGTTTGGGTTTTTTGTATCAAGACATAGGATGAATCATTCCCAGTGCTGGAGTGGAATATCCACCCCTTCCTCCATCATTCACTTTCCTGCCCTGATGCTAGGAGAGCACCTTCCTCTCCAAAGGGAAGCCTGTATTCTTCTCTGAAATTATGAAGAAAACAACTGTCAATTAAAAGAAAAAAAAAAAAAAAAAAAGACACAGATCTATGTTTCAGGATGATCCCAGTCACCCTGCATAAAGGAAAGAAGGGATTAATCTAGCAATGCAAAACACAAAAAATCTGAAGAAATAAGTCTGTAAGCCCTTTACTTCTTAAAAAACATTCCCCTTCAAATATACTGACTTAAATTACACACAAGTTTTTCATCCTTTTTTTCTAATCTACAATGTTTGTCTAAAGGCAACAAGTTCGAAATTAATTATTTAAAAGATAAATTTTTAATTTGTTACATAACTACATTTGTTTTTTATTACAGAAAGGGCAGACCAGAGCATCTAACTAGTTTTCACAGTACACTTTAATTAACCTTAATCACATTCCACATCTCCCTAGTATTTTCCTTTTCCCTCTACTCTCACTCTTACATGGCTATTCCTTCCAGCACTGCCTCAGCATGGTTTCTAACTGTCTCCTAAACAAAACCTGAATCACACTACTTGAAAAGTAAGCAGTGTCCCCAGTATACATATTATTAAGTGTAGAATAGCTCATTCCCTCACATTTTTTATTCCTTCCCCTGGACCAGCTTTCAGTTAATGACAGGTCTTCAGCTCTGTCCCATTCCTTCTGATGAGCTAACAGTAATCTTCTTAAACACACACAAGATTTTATTCCTCCCTGGGTGGTAAAGGATGTTCTACTCTCGAAGACTCCATATTAGTGTGATATTATCCTATGGTCAAGAGGGCTTGCAGCTGTATACCTTGTGCACCCACAGCTGTTTCCTATGGAAAGACTTCAAATGCCTTAGCCAGGCATTAATATGGATGTTTCCAAATTCTCCAGGAAGGCAGAAACCTTTGCACTAACAGACAGATTAGTTAGCCAAAAAGACACAGTAAGAGTGGGGCAGGAACAGTTTCCATAACCTAAATTTTCACAACTGAATCGATTACTTAGATCCAAAAATGCAAACAATTTTAGAGTTTACTTAAATTCTTGTCACGAAACTGGGTTTTTTAAACTCTTAGGTACAGCTGCTTATCTCAGAGATTTAAGTTTTCTTTTTTGCTACCTTACCTCTACACACTTCAGAAAATAAACTATTGCAGATGTTACTGTCCCTATTCCTGTAGTTATGACTAATACAAGGAAATAATTTTACATCTAAGTGACCTCCTTTAATTTTTCTGATTAGTCTTCAAACACACACACACACAAAACCATTGTGTGTTTATTATTAGCTAAGAGGCTTCTGTACCAACAGCAGTTACCTCTGACTGAATTTTCAATCCTCATCACCTGGAAAAATCACAGAAAGGTAGAGTCCAAAGGCATACCAAATATAACATATTTTGGAGCTGTATTACATAAACAGTAAGCAAATCAGAGTGAAAAGTACTATAGGAAATACATCAAAATATTATTCCCATAACCAGTAAACTAGACCACAACCGCTGGTAATACTACATGCTTTAGCCCACGTTATTTTTCTGCCAAATGCCCACAATTTTTTTTTTCTACCTACACTCTTATCACTGTTACAGAAAAGAATATGACTTGGACTCTTTTCCTAACTCATCGTGGCTTATTGCCAAGTGTTCTGGAAAACACTTGAAAATTTGCATCGTTCTCAGTATTTCCAAGTGTAAAACAGGACTAACACTTCCCTTCCCAGTAGCGGTACTGGGAGGATAAAGGATGCTGAAAGAAACCTGTTGATGCATTATATAGTTAATACGGAGAACAACAAAGTAAGACTGAGGGCACATGGTTAAAAAAAAGCTGCAGGAACACTTTCCTGGTGGTGCAGTGGAGCACACTGCAGTGGAATGATGACGTTCTTGAGAATGCAAATTTTGGAAGGACAAAGCAGTAGGGGCAAAGAGAACCAAGCTCCTGGAAAACAAGACTAAACACCCATAGGTGACAGCAAATTAACAAAACTTTGGGAAAAACCCTACTTGGAAGAGGAAGTTCCTGGCATTGACTCTGCCTTTACCAACACAGGAACAGAAACCGTAAGCGTCTCCCTGTGCACGAGGGGCTACACAGGCTCCTTTGCAATGCCAAAGCACTCCAGTTCAGCCATCACTGTCAGGGCTGTCCAAGCCTGCAGATCTATGGCATCCAGCCCCAGTTTTCCACTAACACATCTGCACAATGTGGCTCTTGAATAAAATGCTGCCACTGGTCACCAAACAGCTGGATTTCTTTTGAATGAACCAAGGAAATTTATGCTTGAACAAAAATGAGAGAAGCTCAGGAGGCAAACAAAACTTCAGAATTTCTGCACACTCCTAACACTGGTATTCAGCAGAACATCATTCTTCACTGCATAATGCCATCCTTCACTGCATGAGACATGCTGTGGGACCCATGTCCATGCAACACCAAGTCTATATCCATTGCTTCTTTTTTTGGTATTCCAGCCAGCTGGGAGAAGGAAGGATGCTGGAAATGCTGCCTTGATTTGATATTTGAGAGACATGAATGAGAGAAGTAAACGAAATAGAAAATCTTCTTAAAGGCACAGATGAATGGCACTGCACCCCAGTGCTGAATGACTTCTCTCCAAAAGAGATAATACCTCTGTTAAAACACACTCTTCTGACAAGAAGGAACGTCAAGCCTCAGGGGATTACAATAATTTAAAAAAAAAGGGTCATACCATCTATTTTAAGGCTAAGTTCCCCTAGCAATGCTAGGAGAACTTTAAATTAAACAGAACAAGCTGTAAATACAGAGCAGCTACACAGACATTCCAATGAGAGAAGATTTAAAATGCACACATGTGCCACACCAGATACCACCTGCAGCAGAGCCACCAAATACTTCTGTACCAAAGAGAAAAGCACACCATGTATCAGTAAATCCACGTGGCAGTTAGGGACATGAGGCAGCAGAGGAAGAGACAGCGTGGCTGCCTCTGGCTCCTGAAGAGTCTGAGAACTTCATCCTGTGCATAAAAACTGCTCAGGCACTTCTAGATATTGTATGGAAGCAAGACAGCAAGAAGACATAATAAAAGTTACCACTCACTAAAACAACTTTAAATGTCAGGATTACTTAAAAACATACACTGGGTTAGGCATGTATGTTACACACATAGAAAGAATTTCTTTGTATGTAAAAGCATAGGAGGAGTTTCTAAGCACTGATAACTTTGAAGATGCTATCTAATCAGGGAGGAGTCTCCCCCAGTCTTTCTTTAGCTGGGTTTTCTTGCGGGCAGCTCACAAGGCTCTTTGCTGCATAGGCACAGCACCCACTCACTGGATACTGCTGCCACCATCCCTACACTGCAGCCACATGGCTTCCCGATCCCAACAGCATAAGGCCTGAAAACCAAGTTAGACTCCTCTGTTACCTTGATCCAGAGCTGCTCAAGGGGCTCTGCTTCCTAGGCTCTCTTCCAGGAGTACCATATGGGCACACAAAAGCTCTTTCCACATCTCCACATCACTAACATAACACTTCACATGCACTTTTCTCAGACCCCGCTGCTGAAGATCCTGGTTTCCAGAGCTACACTAAAGCAACCCCCTCTATGGCTGCTCCAAGAAATATGAAGATCTAAATAGATCTCCAGTCTACCTGGAGAACAGATATCTGCCCATCCCCACCACTTCAATAACGGTTTACAGAATGGTTCTTCTGAACTTGTTTTCCTGATCCAAGGCATGAGAACAAGAAGGAGAAGGGATGTGCTGCAATACAGGGGGAACAGACATTTTCAGAGAAAGACACAGGTACTCCTTAAGCCAACGCTGACACCAGAGACTGTATTTTGTCAGCCCGTGGCCTTGGTCAGCTGGGCTCTGTAATTTGGCTGTATTACATTCATGCTTTGTTAGCTACAGCTGCCATAAAAATCAACTTTTTTGGGTGTTGCAAGCCACAGACCTGGGGTGGGAGAGGTGTTTCAAAAGAGTAAGTACACACCTTCTTCTCTAGCCTAGACCGGCCATTTGGCAGCAACCCAGTGCAACATAATACATCCAGTACATGGAGCAAATTGCCTGTGAGGCACTGCCCTGCACACTGACACACAGCTCTGCAGCACTGACATCCCTACACACACAAAAAAAGGAAAAGGGCAGAAACAAACTCCACTGCAACCAAAGAAAGACTTTACTTATTTTTAATTTCTTTTTTCTTGTTTTCTTTCTTTCCCCTGGCTTAATTCAGAAGCCCAGTATGCTTTTCACAGGGACTTATGCTGCACAGTCACTGGAATCATGTCCCTGAGCACTGGCGATGTAGTTATAAGGAGCTCATGTCCTCCATGGGCACCCTTACAGGAGAAAGACCAGGCATGCTATCAATGAATTGGGAGTCCTTTCTGCATCTCAGTGACATTTTCATCACCATAACTGGCCACGGGTAGAATATCTCAGGAAGCAAACCCTAAAAATAACTTCTTACAACAAGTCAGACAGTCCCCCAGCAAAAGGGGAGGGAACATTGCTTACACACAGTTAGCACAATTTGGTTATTACGAGAGGGACAACAAATGCCCAGAAAACAGGAGAGGCAGAGAGGAAACAGAGGAGGAAAAGTGGGTGGTGAATCATACATCAATTTTTTCTGCGTCACCAATGGCTGTCAATTGGAAATGCTTTCCCAAGTGAAAATAAAGAAATTGAAGTAGAAATCTGGAACCAAGTCTGCCCAGAATACTTGTAAATACAGTGAAGGAGGAAGCCTTGCCTGCTAAGCACCATAATGAAAAGCATTATGCACTCTCCATCAGCTGCAGCCACCTTCAGGGGAGGTCCTGTGGGGCCCTCTCTAACAACGGCCCAAGGGGCCCAGGTATTCCCATGGATCCCTGTGAGCTCCAGAGGAATTTCTTCACCAGAATATCCTCAGAAACTTGTGCATGGGGAACCAGGAAGCAATCCTACAAGTGCTCCTGGTCATGGCTAATAGCCAGGCAGTCTTTCAAGGAGCTTCTGCTTGCTGGAGAAGCAGAGGAGAGGCAAGGGAAGAGCAGAACAACAAGCCATCCACTCCTCAGCCACGTGTTTAAAGCCACAAGCTCCCCAGCCAGCCTCCCTGACACACTGGAGGGGCTGCAGTCCTCACAGAGTTCTCCTCACATAGCTCATCTACCCACTTGTAGCAGGCCTACTGCACGTGTGGCTCTTCTCCTCCTCTTCATAGCACATCACTCAGCAGCAGTCCCCAGCCTGCCAGGTGCAGCACCTGAACAGCCAGGGCACTCCAGCTGACTCCACCTGTGGGCTCTCTCCCTGGCATCACAGCATCCCCACGGGGCACTGGCATCATCCCCTTACACCAGCACACAGTCCCTCTGACAGCCCATGCAACGAAGGACAACACAGTCATAAACTTGCAATCCATGGGGCTTCTGTGCACTTATGGATGATGTGCAGAAGCTCACAATAAGCTCCAAATTCTAACAGGACATCTTGTGTAAGACAGGAGTGTGATATAAAGACATTCTGACCGGACTGGCCCTAAGAAAACACCTGGTTAGGCTCTGTGGCAGAGTAAGGAGGGGAAAAGCATGACAGGATTTTCCAGTTCCAGGACTGCTGCCCACTGTGCTTTTCCATGTTTTCCAGCTCCTGAGCAGCTGATGCATACACAGGCCCAGAAAGGAGGGGCTCCTACCATCAGCACTGTGCTGCCATCCCTTTCTCCTCCTCCTGCAAAAAGTCTTTCTGAACAAGTTTCCCTGCGCCGTGGGGAGGACCCAGCCACAACTGCAGACACTGGGCTCACTTGCACTCACTCCCTCTTGATTTACAGAACTTCCCTGCTAACAGCTGCATTGCAGATGAACTCTCTTAAAGTGGACATGCAGTAAGTGAGACAGTAGGACACAGAGCTGCTCCAAAGGCAACACAGCCATATCAGCACCTTCTCTGCTGCATACACAGCGACAGTACCTGTGCAAGAACTCCAGCAGCTCTGTCTTAACCCCACTAGGCACATAGGGTCCTGAAGAACACAGCTTAACAAAGAGAAACCACACCAAGTGAGCTTATTTCTGAACATGAGTTCCCTTCTTCTCCCCATCAGCTGATCACATCAGGTGTCTGTGGTTTTGGATGAACCAGCTAAGTAAGTATCAGACTATAGCTGGGTAGCAGACAAGGTAACAATGCGACAGGGAGGCAGATCTCAGCAGTGTCAAGTCACTGCAATGCAGGATCCAGGAATTCAGAGATGCAGAAGGAAGAATTTAGGTTCCTCTGGCTCAGTTGAGCTGCATGTTGCCTTGTTCCTAAGCCAACCCTCACTACCCCTTTAGAAAATGGAACTGCAACAGTGAGACCCAAGTTTTGTTTCCAAAATGGGGAAGAAATTTTGGCTGTTTTTTCAAATGAGAAAAACTTCAGCAATTAACATTTCATAATTCATCAGGGAGATAAGACACTTCTTGACTATTTGTGAGGTGGTGGAAAGTTTTTTAAGCTCAGCTTCAGAACTGCTGAAGAAACTAAATGCACGTAGCCATAAGGAGTTAACAAGGCATAATGTGCTTCCTTAAAACTGTAACCAGGTCTGCAGCAACGTAAACTGCTAGCAGCAACTAGAGTCACCTGAACTTGTCAGCAATATTTGATAATGATTATCACACAGCCAACTGCCTCTTTTGTCACATCTCTGGTGCTGAACTTGGCTGTCTGGAGAAGACAAATGTGTTATGAGAGCTAAACTCTCAGTCTACTGCTGTAGATGCAAAGGACAAGCTGACCAACGCTTCGCTCCTCTACATCATCCTTATTAAGTGCAAGAGCAGTTCAGACAGGCAGAGAAGGCTGTGGATCATTGCTCTGCACTGAAAATTTTAATCCAGGCAACTTCATAACAAGCAGCAGACACAACATAACATCCTAATCTGCAGAGCTGGCAGATTCTAGGCCAGATGACACACGAGTCAAAAAAAAAATGGGCAGAGCTGAAAGCCACTTTTCATTCTGCAGTCCAAAAATCAGGAATATTTAAAGTAACACAGGAGCTATGAATCACTACTTTAACTTGCACTGAAGAAACACATCATCACAATCAAGCTTTGTCTCTGCACAGGCCCCAGTTATAAAATAAACCTGTACAACTTCAATGCTCCTAATCTCTAGGACACAATCTCAACAGAGGACATTTGATATCCAAAGCTTACATGGACTGGCCCTGAGGTAGGCAAAATTCAAATTAACAGCACACCAATTCTTTTGGCAAACACCAGAAAAGTCCTGCTTGGCATCACCAGGCTACACTCTCTAGTAGCCTCCAAGAAAAATGTTCCAGCAAGTCCCTGTAGGTTACAGGGGCCAGTAAAGACAAGTTCCTCCTTCTAGATCTATTTTTTCCTCCAGCCAATGGGCGATTTCTTGGCCCATTACCCATGAAATGTTATATGCTTTGACACAAAGGAATATGAGGAAATAAATAAAATTTTTAAAAAACCCAACAAGATACACATAGGCATTTTCAGAATGGCAGCTGCTCTAATACAGTAGAAACACTAAGTTTATTTGGCAGGCACTGGAGACCAATATAGGATGAGTTTTAACAAGCTGTTCTCCCTGAAAAGGTTTCCAGGGTACCCAAGTAATTTGAAATGTGCATCTGGAAAGTGCATCCCAGAGAAAGCACTGCACTGTCCCCTGTGAAGTCACATTTCAAGTCAGGTGTATGACATCAGGTCTCTTGAAACAGATAAACACACACATCTCACCCATTTCCAGAGCTGCAGGAAACTTTACACACTGTATTCTGCCGCACTGGCAAGAAGACCCCTAGTGAAAGAGAGGTCGCTGTAAAAGGAGGAAGTACACTGAAGTTTAAGAATTTAGCTCTTCTGTCTCCTTTTTTCACCTCAGATGTCAGGCTATGTCAGACCGCTTCTCCTTTTCTCACTGTTCCCCTGGGATTGAGAAAAACTCTTTCAAAAAAGAGTTGTCTCCAACACCAAGAAATGACATCTCTGTCTTCACAGCTATCACTTACCCCAGTCCACGCCAACTGACTTATCGGAGATGACACAGTAACTGCAGAAGATAAAGCACATCCAAACACTGAGTTACTCCACAAGACAAACTGCAGCCTACACCAGCTAACTCAGGTGCAGGGGAGGGGAAGGGTCCTTTCCACAGGCTTTCAGGAACTGGCTTTGGAGAGTTAAAATCCTTGTTCTCACTTATGGCTTGTATTCACAGGAGCTTAAAAAGTCGACTTGGATTTAGGCTAGTGGGAAAGACCTATATCATTAATTTCCATAGATATTTGTGTCTCATTTCATAAATAAATGTTTTAAGTTGAAGAAGTCCTTCTAGAATGAAACTTGCTTTTATAAGCACAATTCTATCTTACTAAGCCTTCAGACAAACATTTTATGCTAGTATATTGCTGTTCAGAGGTTTCCCAGGCACAACCAGGTAGGCTTTCCTGAAGCTTCCTGCAAGAAGGTACTGTGATAATCTGCAGTGCTGCAAACAACCAAGTGATACCACCTTTTCCTATGGAGCACTGAGATTTTGGGCACTGAGTGCAGAGACCCCCTCACCAGTTCCTTGCTCCCCAGCTAGCTGCAAATCACTAATTCTCCTAGGACCAGTCCTTATCATGGTCAACCTCCACAAAGGAGGCTACAGCACAGGGAGTAATAGGATTTCCTCAGACTCCAGTGGAGGAAAAACTGCCAAGCTTAGCCTCTCTCCTGCACTGCCTGCCCACCATGCTATCAACTCTGATATGCAGGGACACTGCCCCAGCTCTGGGAAGGGAACAAAAGCAGTATGCAGGGTCAAGACCACTACTAGCCCTAGTAGTGCTGACATGGTTCTGCATCAGACATTTTCAATGGCAACAGTCTTGTGCTATCGATGACAGTAGTGCAGGCTGGTTGCAATCATATCTGATAGTCTCCAACCTGCAGATAACACTGAAACTTGATTTGCATGAATTCTAGTGCAGAAAATCTCTAAGTACAAAGTAAAGAACTAGAGTTACTTGTAGGTATAGTGAATAGAAAAAAAAAACAAAACAAAAAAAAAACCCCAAAAAACATCTTTTCCCACTTCTTATGTTTCACCTGCCCAAGCAATTGCAAATCCTGATGATTTATGCAGTGAAAGCAGGATGCATTCACTCCCTCTTCCAAGAGGAAATCTGTCAGAGCAGTGTTGCCCAGAGTTTAGACTGGAGGAGGAATGCCAGTCTGCATTCCCTCCTGCCATCCCAGTGGCTATAGGAGAGTGAGCCTGCTATTTCTCACTAGGATACTGTCCTTCGTTAATACCTCATCACCCACCCTCCTCCCCTCCCTTCTCTCCTATGAGAAAGTTTAATCCTTTGGCTCACACGCATCTGGTAAATTTTTCAGTCCCTGTTTGCCACTGTCATCATGGCAACAGCCCCCAGAGATAACCCAGCAGCTCTGCCACAGCAGGCAGACTGCCACTCCCTGCCTGATCTGCCATTTAGCCCTTGGCTCGTAGGCCTACAAAGAGCTGTGCCCACTCCCAGGCTCATCTCTGCAAGCATACTCCTTCCTGAGAGATAAGTTAACATGGAGTTTGTTTTTCTTTAAAATTAACTTTGTCTTCATTCCCACAATGCCTACTCTTTACTCCAAGACAATTCCCAACTCAGTTTTTGGGACTCTGACAGAATCACATGAACAATAGCACTGCAAAAGGAGATGCTACCTTTGCTGCCTCAGAAAGAAAAAGGTCTTGTGTTTAACAGCAAAATCACCTGTGGCTTCTAGCAAAGAGAAAAGATTAGCTAGCAACCTTCTCTGAAGCACCACACTAACCCGGACCTGTCCCAGGGTCACACATAAGCACACTCCAGCCACAGGCAAGACAAGAGCTCGTGGCTGTGGATGCTGGGACAATGGCTAACTCAGGATGGGAACTTAGCACAGGAGCAGCAGGAGAGGGGGTCACCAGAGACGTATGCAACTCATGCTCCCAAGAACATAACACGAAAGTTATATGCACACACACATTCCCTGAAAGGTCATTGCATTTACTCAACTCACATCTCAGAGACGGAGAATTCTCCCTCTGACTCTGCCAGGAGCAGAACGAGACAGATCCTGACACCAGGAGTAAAGCCACGGTTATCTCTTCCTCTCCTGACCCCATCATAAAAAGGCAAGAGACAACATTAACTAGCTCTCCTCACATCTCTGAATTACTCTCAGACATCAGTAATCAGCTGCTTGCACCAACAACTACACTTCCCAGTCTGCTCTTCAAAATTGTGGTAGCAACAGGAACTGTGCAATATTCTCTGGGAGGAAAGGAGGAGAGTAAAGCAGCATTACTAAAGGGCTATTTTCAATCAAAGCATTAAAGATTAATATAATTACAGGTTAAAATAACTGATCCATGAGAAACAAATGAACATTCAAAACAAACTCAAAATTAAAACGGGAAGAAAGGCAGATGAAGAGTAAAAGGTGAAAAAAGCTATGAGGAATCAAAATCTAACAACTATAGACTCAGTTTCACCAGCAAGTTAAATCCATGCCCCACTTATCTCTGGCTGCCCTCAGTGTTCAGAAAGCTTACTTTTAAGATACTACCAGCCCATTTTTCCAGAGGTATTCTGCAAGTGTTCTCCAAAAATCATGCAGGCAGCATCAGAATATTTGGGAAGATGTTATCGAAGTATAAAGCAGTATTTAAATAGACAGTAAATTTAATAAGGTATAAAAAGGAACACGATGTCAGCCTAATTCATAGGGCCCTAATTTTTGAAGCATTAAGCTTACTGTTGTAAGGATCAGCAGCAACTACAGTAGTTTAAGTTACAGGGTCACATTTTTTCCATACACTAAAAAAACCCCAAAACATATAGTGAGCACCTAAAAGTTTTAAGGATGCATTTGCCCATCAGAAACCAGTGCACCTCTGTTCTCCTGAAGATGACTGCTCTGAGCACTGACATCACTTCTGTTGCAGGCAAACCCACAATGATGTGAGATACTCTACATTTCTTTTTTACAGCATTCAAGGCTTCTTTCCTGTGCTGGTGACCCTGGTGCCAAGCAATATTGCCCTCTTTGCCCAACCAAGCCAACAGCAATAGCTCACTCTATAGTCAAACACTGGCAAATGAATGTGGGGATTTTTTAGAAGTCTTTTAAGCTGGTAAAAATCAGGAGATTTCAAGAACAGAGGAGACAAAAAGAAACTCCTGAAACACCAAAACAGGTGACAGGTCAGATTAATTAAAGTGGGGGGTGATGCCTTCATTGTCAGCATTGTGCTCATAGACAGCACAGGGGAGAGGAATTTTTGTATTAGTATGCTTCCCTTTTAAAAACTGTCTTCACCCAATTTGGAGGGCCAGAACAACTAGAATACTTCCAGGGCGTGGAAAGGAACAAAAATATTGTCACAATGCTCTCTTAAAACAGTGAAACAGTGGTGCTAACCCATTGCTGGGAACGAAGGCACTCTTTAAAAACTTAATTTAAAAATTTCATCTACAGATGAATCCTCCTCTGCTGATTTTGGTAGCGATGATTTGGTACTGTCTAGAGAAGGATTAAATTTGGAGACAGTGAAATCTCTGTGCTACACCCCAAAACCAACAAAAAAAGCAAATGGTTTTCTCACTGGATCCTTCTTACAAGAAATCGAAGTAGCTCTCCTTGCCCCAAATATCTATATTTGCTCAACATCCTGCTCTTCACTATAGGGACACCTACAAATATTTCAACTATGGCTGGCTGATCAGAGCAAATGCTCTAGAGCCAAGGGCTTCAGGACACGTGCAGGAGTTAGTCTAATCACATTTCTGCCACACACAAATCCAGTTTATATTGGGAAAACAAGAAACCCGACTCTCTCACCAACCTCCTTTCTCTAACCTCGTGCAGAGGCAGTAGGAACTCCTGCCCAATCTGTGTGCCCACTTTCCCCCCCTCCTCATTGTTAATGCCGGAAATTTAATACTCAATGTGACCACTGAGAAGACAGACACAAGCTGAAATCCTGTCTGCTCTGTTCCAGCTCCTTTATAAAATATACAGCGTAAACTGAGAGGCAACCTGGGGTAACCCCAACCATCACTAATATCCACAGAGGGAGGAAGCCAGCTTCTGGCCATAGTGAGCCACAGTAAAGCAAGGTGTCCACCACTCACCACCCCAACAATCTCTGCTGGCTCTCACGCCAGGGCATTTTCCTGCCTGTACTGATGTATTGGGGCAGGCAAAAAGTCAGGCCGACCCTCAGCAGCCCCCCAGTAAGTTCCCAGCTCCAACCTCTCCTCCAAGGTCAGGATCTCTTGCACAAGCCCTCCTCTTCTCCAAACACCTCTTCCAATGAAATTTCCCCTATTGGTATATATATACTATTTGAACCCCTCTTCCCCTATGCAGGGGACTGCAAGCAGAGGCAGGGAGGAAGAAGAGGGGGAGGCAGACTGCTGGTGGGAGGTAGAGGGCTGCTGTTTCTGACATCAGCGAGCAGCCTCGCCACCAGCCCTTGAGGCACTCGTGTGCTGTAGTGCAGAGTGAAGAGTTCAGCCACTTGCTACCGACATGCCCACCCCACCGACTGATTCCTCCCCTACAGCCCGCACCCTGCAACACCCAGCCTCTTACAGTTGCTCTACCAGGCAGCTCCCAGCCTCATACAGTGCTCTGGGGGGTATGCAGCACTCTGCTCTGCTCCCTACTTCCCTCCATGCGTGTAAAGACCTCAAAAAAATTTCCAACCCACTGCAGCTGGTCTGCTATATATGCTCCCTAATCACAGCATCTTTCAGACTTCTCTGCAGGCAGCGAAGGGGAGGCACGGGGTGGAGCTGGGGCGCAGGGAAGCTCTTCACTCAGCCCATGCTGCAGGAGGGGCAGCTTCTCTCCAACACCAAATGACAGGACCTGATTTGGCTGCTCAGCAAGTACAGCTGAGCAGACACGGTTTGATTTGCCACCCTTTGCAAGAAAGGACATTCGTCCTCGACCTGCAAACACGGGAACACCCAGAGGACACCTACCACAGGACATTTCTACACAAGTTTGGCTGTGTGCTTGAGCCCTCTGTGAGCGGGTGTGGGGCTTGCCCGCCCTGGCAAAGCTGGTGGCCCCACTGCAGTGCAGCAGCCTGCCCGCAGCCACTTCCACCCATGTGCGGTGCCCCACGGGGGACTCCAAACCTGGCAGCCTCAAGAGCACTCCAAGGGAGTCCCAACGCAAGCAGCAGCCACAAACACGTACAGAACAGATCAAGCGAGACGTTAGGGACTGACGCTGCTAAAATTCCTCTGCAGCATTCAAGTTCAGAGTTTCGGTGTCCAGGGAAGCTACTGCTGACACCTTCAACAAAACACATTGTAAAGCCCAAATCGGCAACTGCTACAGAACCAAAAGCCAGGACAATAGTGGTGTGGGAAAACAAGCAGAGTTGGAAGCATAAAGAGTGCTTTTTTTCCTGTCGGGGTTTGATACACAGAAGTAATTCCCTGCTCCTCCCACAATCCACATAATCTCCAACAGGAACAACAACAAAATAACTGGGTAGACTGCAAATTTTTATCTGGTTTACAAATTTGGAAAGATGAAAACCAGGGGGATAAGCCACCTCTATTTCATAGTCAACAGCAAAGCCACAGTAAGGAGAAAACAGTGAAGTGGACTAACTTACAAGACAGCTGTTTTTAATTTTTTCATCAAGAGATGTCACTTGCAAGAGTTAAAAGATACAGATTCTCAACAGCAAATTAAATTTAACAACAGATATAATACACAGAAATTTTTCCCCCTGCACCTAAAAAAATGGCAAAAATACTACAGATGGTGGCAGGATCACTTAATTCTACTTGGTATAAAAATAAAAAAAAAAAATCCTAAAAATTATCAAAAGCCTAAAGCTCTGCCTACCTCTTTCCAAACCCAGACTCTCTCTTGAAGCATATGATGGTGAGTCAAATTGGGGATATTTCCCTACTGCTACTAAAGCTACTGCTTCTCTCTTCATCTTTTGATCACTGCAAGTAATTTTATTTATTTGAACTTCACTGTAGCACTAGTTGCTATGAATTTTCATGTTCAAAAAGTATTCTAGTGAAAGCCACAAGACAGCTTTCAAAAAATAACAGTTATTACTTCCCTCTACCCATAGCACTGGTAAAAGTCTGTGCATTCAATCCCACAGGAATTTCAGATGACTGAAGCATTGTATTTCCCCCACGTGTAATAACCACTGCTCTTATATGTCAGCTGAATGCTGACTAAGGTGAAGTCTGTTTCCTCTCCCTTTCCACAAGCATTTGGACCCTATTTAACATTAAACTTTTTGGCATGGTCTTCACTGGGCAGTCTTAAGCATCAACACAACATGAATAATAGCAAATACTTCATTAAAGCAAAAATATGAATTTTAATTTAGACCAGCTCTTACTGAGAAAGCTTATTAGAAGAGAACAGGCATCCAAAATGCATAGACCTTATAAAAAAACCACTCTCCTCTCAACAGCTGACTTGGTATTTTATGGAGGGTGACGTTTACTGGACTGAAGCTGTTAGGAGCAGCACCCCATCCATCCTCCTTGCTTTCACAGAGAAGCCTTGCAAAACACCATGCCTCTTCAGTCTTGACCCTTTAATTGCATATAATTCACCCTGAAGCATTCCTCTTCCTCCTTTTCAGCCACATACAGTAAGCTTTTCAGCACTTCTCAATAAGTTATCTAGTATTTCTTCATCACGAGTCTTGAAAAACATAGGTAACAAGAAGTGCTGCAGGAGGGGAGCAAGGCTCTGTTACCATTGCCTTGAAGAGAATCAAGGAAAGCACTACAGCAGGCAAAATTGTGAAGCAGCAATGGGCTATGCATACTTTGCAGAATGAGCAAGATGCTGACTCTTGAAGTAGCAGTTACTGCATCAGGTGTCCATATATGTTCAAATTCTGCTAGAGATAGTAAAAAATGTTAAATGTAGCTATGCTTAAGTTGGAGAGGGGCTGGCTGTCCCCACACAGGGGAATATTCTGGCTCTGTGACCGTGCCTAGAAGAAAACCAGCAGCATGGGAGGCAGGTCAGGACGGTAGGTTACCCTGCACAATGGACAGCATGCAGCTGGGTGCACATGAGAGCCCCGGGCAGAGGTATGATGTGCAGAGACATGGACACCCCAAGGAGAAGTGCCAGATTGGGAAAAGGACACATCAGGCAACACACATCCAGGATGCTGCAGAATTAACACCATAATTCTGCTCCTCGGGAAGACAGCTTTCTAAAACGCCTTTTCCAAGACTTTCATTTTCAGGTTGCTGAATTGAATCTCCCTAATCACTGATTTACAGCTGCAATGTCTAAATAGCACACACTTTTCCTTCAATGCTTTAAAGATCTATTCCAAGGTGAATTCACTAACCTCCTATCCAAATACTCAGTCTTTTACTAAAAGTACTGTTTGTACTTACCCCTTGAGCTCTCAGCAAACACAGCTGGAATAACTGAGGAACCCATATACTCAGTTGAAGTCACCATCCACTTTTCACAGATTCCTCAGTCCTCAGTTAAAACTTCAACACAACTCGATCAGTCCCTTGTTTCTGATACTCTTCTGCACTAGCAGAAACATACATTTTCCTTCTTGGTTTTCCTCACACTTACCCTACCTAGCCAATACATTTTTAAGTATATCATTGCCAGCTGCCTCAAGTTAAGTAGCTGAGGACTAGGTTAGCAGCCTCAATGTATTTTATTTATAGGAAGGTATGAAATCTAAATAATAAGTACAGATCAAAACATAGCCTGTATTCACCCATACTTACTTTTCCTGCTTGTGGGGTCATTAAACTGTGTTCACCTTACCATGAAAAACAATTAGAATCTATATATTTCTCCCTCTGTAACTCACTGAATGACCAAACCCTTAAAAACTGACTCAGTTTTTCTGAGAGTTTTGGACTTCAGCTAAAATGTTTTTGAATTTTGTTTCAACTATATTCAGCCTGCAGTTTTTCCCATTTTTCTTATCTCCAGAGTTAATTCAATATCCTGTCCTTTATAAGATAACAGTTCATCCTTTGTGATCAGTTTATCAAACTGTCCCCTCCCTTCTCAAAGCAGCCTGATGTTCACTAACCAGCATCTGAGAAATGGCTCCCCTGAGCTTTAATCCTCACTACGGAATGGACAGGGAAGTCTGCAGAGCAAACATGGCATTAATGGCCGTCAGCAAAGCAAAGCCACTCTTCAAACCTCTCCCATATTAAGTTGAACTAATTTTGAACTCAAGAGATTGGATATCCCATCTACATCAGCAGGCACTGTCACGTGACCATTGAGGGGACACTGATTCTCAAAAGATCTGCAGTCACCTCATCAACAATCCAGGGCTCTGCTGGTTGGCCCCCAACATGACCTCACTCAGGCAAAATACTAAACACCTCAGCACATATGCTTGCTTCCAGAAGTAGGCAAAAAAAAAAAAAGAAAAATCACTACTGCACAGCACACTACCACTGACAGCACTTCTTCATACAAATCATACAAACTACAGCAAATGGAAATTTTTCACTATTCTGCAAGCTGCCTTCTGCTCTTACCATCACATTTCATATTCTGGCAAAAGGGAGAATACATATTCTATTTTTCTTTTTTGTAAGGATTAGGCAAAACATTATTCACTTCTAAATCATTTATCAAGATCATTTGCTTTCTCCTCATGCTTTTCTCTTTCATTTCTCAGTCAGCCCCCCTACTAAGCCCTCTACTCAACCAGCAAGACAGTCAAGGGCTTCATACATTAATTTTGTCAAATCTGAAAAGTCTCTAAAGACTTACAACTTTTCTTGTTCACCTTTGCCAGAAACAATTGCCTCTGGCATTTCAACTTGTTGCACTCTTTGTTTTCAGCATCTTTCATTGCAGTTCAGTTTCTCTCACTCTCCCCCTCACCCACCCCACTCACAAGGCAACTTTAATTCCTGTAGTGATTCCCCACACACTAGAAGATACACATTCCCTTCACGCTATATGGTCCACTACCCTTTGTGCATACATACGAACCTGGAAAACAGAAGACTAACAGCTTGGGAGAAGAGTTAGATTTTTTCTCTTTTCATAACACTACAATCTAGTTTCAGGTTTTGTAAGTCTCCAGGAGTAATGAAAGCACAAAGCCCTTGTTCTAATACACCAAGAAGTGATTTCTCACTTCTTGGCATATTAGATTCTCCAAGATTTCTCCATCCAACCTATTTCTGCCTTTGAAACCTTTTTTAGTTTCCAAACACACCACCTTTAACTACAGCATGAAAGGAGCAAGGCATATAGCATCTATCTTTCAAAAAAATAATCACATCTGTTCTGGTAAGACAGATCTCCTAGGTAAAAAAGACATTCAGCAAAATAAATCTGCAACACTTCTCTTTATTATGAGTGATTGGTACACGCACACACATAGATGAATCTACCTCTAGCTCAGCTTGAAGAACAAAGATCTCAAGAAGAAAAAAGACAACATCACTTTACGGAGTATCTATTTCCAGACACAGGAATTTTTCTATCATTCCACACTACCTTTTTTCAGTCTCCTCTTTGCCACACAACTCAATTATTTTGAAATATTTAAATAATGACTGAAACAAGCAACTACAGATCCCTTAAATTTATTACAGCCTGAACTCCAGTGAAGTATTTTTCTATTAATATAGGGAAGAAAGGTAGATAGAGACACTAACCTCTGGCTGACAGTTTTTTGGTGTTGATGATTTTTGCAGCATATTCCTGTGAAGAATTTTTCTTTACACATCTGCGGACCACAGAGAAGGCTCCCCTGGAAGAAAAATAAAGAGGGTAGGTGCTATGAAACTGAAAATGAGAATGTAACAGCAATAATTCTTGTCTCCAGAGTGGACCAGATTAAGGACAGGGCAGAAGACATACAGAGGAGGGACACAACACCTGAGAATGTGATGAACAATGCATGCTGTCTGATCAGCAAAAAACTTAAGTCTATATGGTACTCAAGCCTCCTGAAGACTCTTCAAGACCCCTCACAGACAGTGCAGTAGGAAGAGCACACACTGTGTGGGGAGAGAGAGACCCTACAGGCACAGAAACAGGACGTGAAGGGATTGATAAACAGGAGACAAACAGCCCAGAACAGTGCTGTGGACACTGGCTGGTAAGTCCATCTCCCAAAGACAGCATCCCCAGCAGTCACAGCACAAAACCATGTTCAAGTGCAAGCTTGGTCACAAAATCACTGCAACACTTTGAAGAAGTTACTAGTTCTCTTATACCCCTCAACGCACCTGCAAAATGGGGATAAGCATGTACCTATTAATGAAGTGAGTAGAAAACTACAAAGCTTTGTACATTTTCTCAGCCTGAAACTATTGATATTATTACAACTATTCCAAAGAGAATACCTCTCAGAGAAGAGATCTGAGAGAGGGGGAAAAAGGATTTCTGTGAGGAAAAAAAAGTGACTACAACAGTGACCAAGGTGAAAAGACAGAGACTGAATATCTACAGGACTACACAGCCAGCACTTGGAAACAGCCCCTTATTTTTAACAAACAACAAAAAAACCCATGGTGGGTAAAGATTAGCAACTAGCTTTACAAGAAAGATCTGAAAAGGGGAAAGGACAAATATGAGAAAACTAGCAGCAAATTCCAAGTCCTTCAGATCAGGAATGCAAACCCATGTCTAGGGACAAATGCACATATTTCAACTATGAGAAAGGGAAACAGAAGCTGCACAAGGGCCCCACATACACTTAGTCCTACAAGGAGCCTAAAATAGCTTGAATCCCTCCAATACTGAGAAGTCCTCCCTTTTTATCCCCTTCCTCAACCTCTACATACAAACCCATGAGCATCAAGGTGAGCACCAGCACCGGGGCCCGGGCTTGGTGACACACAGCTGCAGCAGTGTGGGGAGGGACAGGGACACCGGGCTGGAGAGAAGAGATGCAGCAGAGCCCAGCAGTTGGTGCAGGAAGGGAGGGAACGAGCAGCAGCACCCACGAAAGCACTGTCCTCATAAATCTACCCTGGTCCTTTCTACACTGCTTTCCTGCCCAGCTGGGCTCCCCTGCAAAGCCCTGTCCTAGGGTGCAGCAGCAAGTCTGCCAATGCGGAGACAAGTGCGGAGAGAGGGAGGGAAGAAGCGAGGGAAGCAGGGAGGGAGGAGAAGCGCGGTGCAGCAGCACCTGGTCCTTTCACAGGGACAAGGAAGTGGGGACTGAAGCATCGCGGAGTGACTGTAACAGTGTCGCGTCCCAGCGCAGAAACAGTTGCAGGGAACGGCAACGTGTAGCTGGGAGACTGTGCGGGAAGGAGAAAGGGGCAGCCAGGTCCTGAGGAAGGAAAGGAGGGAAGAGAGGAAATCTCGGGGTGCAACAGGAGCGCGCAGCCCCAGACAGGCTGCGGGGACACCCGCTGCGGCGGGGCGACCCAGAAGGGCAGAAACACCTTTCCCTCCGGCGGCTGTGCCGCTGGGGTGGACGGCGGGTTGGAGAGCAGGATTACAGCGCGACAGCTAATCCTCCTCCGGCTCCCGGGAGAGCCGGGTCGCCGGCAGAGCGCTCCCGGCAGCGCCGGTGGGTCCCGGGGCCGGGGCGGGCGGCGGGGCGCGGCGCGGGGCGCACAGCAGGCTCCGTACTTGCCGAGCTCCTCGTAGAGCTGGTACTCGTCGGTGAAGCGGGTGCACGTTGCCGTGGTGGCCATGTTCGGGCTGCGGGAGGCTCAGCGTCGCTGGGGCATGGGGCAGGGC
>VZTJ01003210.1:327832-341177 GCA_013397795.1 Orthonyx spaldingii
GCTCCTGCGTGCCGCGGCCCGCAGGCAGCAGCCGCCCGGCTCGCTCCGGCCGCTCCGTGCGCGGGGAGGGAGAGGCGGCAGCTCCCGGCCGCCGCCGCCCGTCCCGACCGCAGTCAGAGCCCGGCGTCCAGCGCAGGGAACCCGGCCCGCTGCGCTGCCGCCCGCGAGCGGGGGAAGCGGGGCCTCAAGCCCTTCTGCGGATCCATCTCAAAGTTGGGCCCTGTGCTCCCGAGCGCTGTCAGGCTGCTCGACCTTGGGGAAGCGTGTGGAAGTCCCCTAGGAAATGAACCATCAGGTGCAGAGGTGAAGCGGTAGGTAACACGCGAAATGTCTTGAAACTGTTAAGAGAGTGAGAACCAGCATTTGCACACACGCGTGGTTTATGGTGGTGGGACTTGGACACAGAAGACAAACAGAAATCATCAGTCTCCCAACTACGAAAGAAAACAAACCAGCCTCTGTGCTGTCTCTGACTAGCACAGCATCTGAGAGTGCTGCTGCAGTGCCTTCATAAGCAAGTTTGTTTTCTCCTTTTACTTAAGTGAGTCTGTCTCTGTCTGAACAATTGCCAAATCTGCTTAATATGCAGATTTATATAGGGCAGTCACTGATCCAGCCAGAGAGAGAAGGGCTGCACTGGCCTGTCCTGCGTGACTGGGAGTGCAAGCTGTGTTAAGAACATTCAGAGAGACAGATGAGTGTACCATAAGCCAGGAGTAGCATTAAACTGATCTGAAAATTAAGAGTACTGTATAAGTACCATATATCTCTGCGCCTTGTCTGGACTATGAAATCATCGTGTTATTCAATCATATGAAAAGCAGAGAGAGCAGCCACCTGCATATTCCCCCTGCTCCCTGTCTCCAGGTTAAAGGCAGCCAGCCCAGTGCTGCAAAGACTACACCAAAGTGATGCAGTGGGCAAAAATTCCCTCAGCCAATGCAGAAAGTGGATAGCAAAAGTAGGACAACATAACAGTAGCATTACAACAAAGCAATACCTCTAGAAGGTGATTATGAAACAACAGCATTCTGCATCTTACACTATGCCAGCATTTAAACCTGGAAACCTGCTGACACAGCTGTATAATTCAGAGACCCAACAAATGATCTATCCAACAGGTATCAGTTGACCAGCCTCCTGCCAAGATAAAACTGCTCCAATAGCCTCTTTTGGTGGTCCACCAGTTACTTTAACAGAGCAGTTGCAGCCAAGGAGGAAAGCAGATTGACAACCTGTGGTCCTTACCAGGGAAATTGGCTGATAACCTGAAATTCAAGTGGGAGACTATATATACAGAGGTGGGCAGTGTTGCTGATACACAACCTGCACTGCACTTCCACCATCCAAAATGACATTAGATGGCATTTGTCAATGTCCTTTGTGCAGGAAAAGTGAGCTGTTAAGTTTGTGCTGTAGTTGCGCTAGGTGATGTCATCACAAAATATGCAACCCATTCCCCAATGTTAAAATGTACAGGGCAACTGGAACAGGGCTCTGTTCCACAACACAAAACTGAGAGTGGAGGATTGGGACCAAGTTTGGCATGCTGTAGTGAATAAGCAGCCAGAGGGAGCGAATCTTACGTTTATGCAGAGGAAAGTGGTTGAGCCATGACAAAAAAGTACAGCAACAGGAGAGATTTACCTAAAGCTATATATTAAACTGAGAGCTATTCTGCAGTTGAAAACTGTTTTAGCTGGACTCAAATTCTGTGCTCTACACAAGGCGCCCTATGATATTTAAGAAGCTCTGATTGCAGTGGTCTCATAAAAATACACGAGGAACGTAAAAAGAGGGAGGCAGAAGAAGACGCTTCTCATCTTCAAGTGTTACAAGGAAAAGTGAGGTCTGGAAATCAGAAAGGGAACAGAGGAGCAAGAGTGTAAAGAAAAGCTAGCCATGTGTTCTGCATAGCAAGTGCTACAGAAACAGATTGCTAACTGAGAAACTTGTGTTAAGTGAGAAGTGGGATATAAATTGAGTGACAGACTTGATTAAACCAAGTACTGAGTGGGAGACTAAATTATGGGAGTAGAGTTTTTAAAAGGAATGTAGACAAAATGAAGCAGGAGGAGGGGTGGCAATATGGATAAGAGAGTATTGTGTCAACAGAAAGAAATATTGATGTTCTGGCTGACATTCCAGTCTACTTGTACTGAGAGCAAAACTGCAAACAGAGGTGAATCTGGATGGTGTTCAGTCAGAATAATGTTGCAGGAACCAGAAAATATCTGAACAGTAAGAAATGGTTTTGAGAGCCTGTGCACTAGTAATGGGAGATTCAGCTAATGAACAGTAAGTGAGATCCTGACCTGAGTTATGCAGGATTGAAATCTAGAAGTAATGCTTTGCTTTTAGTATTAGGCAGCTGCAGATTTCACATTAGCAGAGTAGCAGTTTTGGTCTCTATCTTTGAAGTAGCACAGTTTGGCTTATACAGTGCTCTGAACTGTCAGGGATCTGTGAGGTATTAATCTGATTTTAATAACTGGAGCTGAGTAAGAGGCACTAAAGAAAGTAAGTAAAATGCAAAGGATTTAATGCAAAGCCCATGGGCGTAAATGGACATTTCCTCTGATGTTAATGGACTTCGGATCAGGCCCCATCTGTCCATGGAGACTAAGGTCAGCTTTGGTATGTTGAAGAATGTCTGTGGGAAGGCAGTAACACAAAAGCGTTGGTCTTTAGGGAAGCAGAGTGAAGGACTAAAAAATTAGTTCAGAGAAACTAACTGGAATTCAAACCACTGTGGAAAATGGGAAGGATGCTGGAGAAGATGCATGATAGCATCTTTCCAGCAAGGCTGAACAAGCCCAAGGGCAGCATGTATCACTGTGCAGAGTGGAACAGTGCTGGCTAGTACCAGATATGAAGAGAGGGTGTTAGAAAAGTAAAGGACTTGGGAAGGGTAAGAATGGGTGGAGTTAGAAATCAGTCTGGCAGGTTGAAAGCAAGAAGCAAAAAAGAGACATGCAGTAAAGAAAATGAGTAGGCATATTTTTTAAATAGACATTTTTTGGGTTTCTGCTATTAACTTGGGGTTCCACAAAGAATCAACCAATTTTCCTCTCTGTGCCTCTGCTCTCTCAGCCTCTGCTCTCCTGTTTAAAATGAGTAACTCCAGGTAGGTCTTATCTCTCACAAGGATATTACAGGGCAGAAAATTCAACCTTCCCTGCTATTGTGTGGGGCTTCCTGACACTACTTCAGTATAGTAACAAATGAAAATGCAAAATGAACATCCAAACATCTAAAATTATGTGAAATATTCCATCATCTGAAAATGAGGGATTTTTTGGCAGGTGAGGAAAAGTTTTGAAATTCTTAACTATCATTTTGCTTCTAAATCTACAAAGAAAGGTGCAAAGAGTTACCTAAATCAAGCATCATTTTATCATGACTGTTCACGGGCTCACATTCATGTTCACAGAAGTAAGTCCCATTATTTTCATAGGTGATTATTCATGTTGGCTATACAAAATCTCAATTTTTTTTTTTTTTACTTATGCCATTGTTGAGTATCTACCAAGAAAATCAATTTTCTTTAATGTGCCTGGTTGTTCTCTTCCTTCTCCCAAAGTGACATTCATTTGCTACCTCTGAGGATTTGTAAGTGAGGCTGATAAAAATAAAAAGTAGCATGCATAGAAAGAAGATTGGAAAGAGAAGAACTTTTTAGTGAATGAATATAAAATTTATATTTGAAATAAATGGTAGAGTTCTGGAAAGAAGCAAATATTAAATTACCCCATTAGTAGGGACTATTCAGCCATCCATCTAGTTTAGTGTCTTGTCTTCAGTAGTGACCTATTCCAGATGATAAATGTAAGGGAGGGGGAAGAGAAGGGTATGAAGGGAAGAGGGAAAGGAATCAAAGCAGGCCAATAAAGAAATCCATGTAACTATGACCCATGTGCCTATTGCACACTTCTTGGTTAGAGAGTGGCTTTCCTCCTGACCCCAAGCTGATGATCAAAATATGCCCTGAAGCACCAGGATTGGTAGCTCCTGTAATTTTGATCCTAGCTTGTGTCAGTGCACATGCTATTCTGTTTCATGTCAACGCCTAATCCTTTTTGATAGTTACTAAGCTATTTAAGTCAATAATATCCCATGGCTCTGAGTGTCACATGTTAATTATATGGCTCATAAAACATATAACCTGATCTTATTGCAAATTTGTTCTATTTTAACGTCTCTGAGTGCTTTCTACTGTTACGAGACAGGGTCAGTAGGTACTGTGAGTGTGTCTAAGTGGCAGCCCTGTTCTGTACACCTCTGCTCTTTGGTGCTGCGAGTCACTGCCCCCAGGAGCTCAGACAAAGGAGAGGGCAGCTGTGGTCTGGCAGGGTCTCAGTGCCTGGGAGCCTCGGGCAGGCTCTGTGTACCTGCTGGCAGCCTGCCTGCTTCCCCAGCCCTCCTGGGGAGCCATGGGGACACATGCCTTTCACTGGGATTTTTCCAAGTCACCTAGACACCAGGTACTTTCCTCTCAGCTTGAAGTGCTTGCAGCTTTGGATTTCAGAAGCACAGGCTAGGTCCCCATCTAGGAAAGGGAAGCATTTGGTACATACTCAGCATATTTAACTGGTATAAGCTCACTCCATGCAATCTTTTCTCTAGAGCCTTATCCTACCTTAATGAGGGATCAATATCAGGTTTATTGACTGATTTCACAGGCTGTTCTGGATTCCTGCACAACTACATACGATATAGGCAAAGCCTAGTGGAAGATAACACAGGGATATTCTTGAAAAGCTGAGTATTTCACCCACAGAGCCATATAGAAGGGGCTACAGCAGCCTGATTTTATATTTCTCATCTCATGAAAATCCTCCATTACTATCCTGAGCTCTAGCTTAGAAACTGATTGAGCTCCAGAAGACTCACCTTTCCAGATTCCTCTTGAAAACTTTCTTTGCTAGAGAGACATCACTAAACAATTTTTGAATGCTGAGTTGCAACGTCTACTGGCTGCTCTCTTAACTGATGAGGTTTACAACATATTTATGCTTTTATTACATCTAAATTGTCTTTTGAAATTGATCCATAAGACCCTATAGAAAACAGAAAGGATTATGAAAGTCGGGCAAATAATGTGAGCAATTAGAATTTCCTCTAATTCTGTATCTATAAGAATATTAATAATAATGCATTTTAAAAACCCAAATTTTCACTTCTATCTTCTTGAAACTGGCCAATGTCAATCATCAGTCAGGTGAAGAGCAGGGTTTCCCACCACTTATATGGCAACAAGATCATGTTCCACAAGTTCCTTTAAAAACTATCCAGTAAGAGTAACTGGTATGCTAAAATCACCCTCAGATGAGGTTAGCCTCAAAACATTTCATTTCTGTTGTCTCCCTTGGTGGATAGATGGCAGAGAAACAGATTTTCCTGGTTCACCAGAGGAAGTGAGCAGATCCATATGACCAGTGCCCAGTTTAGCTTAGTGACTCCAGGCAGCTCTGCTGTCACTGAAGGGTTACTCTGTGGGTATACGATAGTGGGGAAACATCTTGAACATTCATTTGAATATGGCCATCGCAGTGGAATGTTCAGGGGCTATTTTAAGATTCACACTGTTTGTTTAAACAAGATGGCATGACTCAATGACTGTTACGTAAAGGATGAACACAGATTTCTCCCTGTATCCCAGATATCTCCACCAACTTAAAATATTGTATGGAATTATACATATACCATGCTGAATGGTATTGATTACAGAATGAATACTGAAAACTAATGCCACATCCTGAAATGGAGTCTCCCTCTTTTTAAAATAAGGTTCCTGTCAAAGGAAAGGCTAATATTGCAAAAAACATGATGGATGGACAGGCCACAAGAGCTGAATGCTGCCTTTCACTGTTGAGAAGAATATGAACAAGTAACTCCCTCATTGATGGGCTTCACCCATAACCAAAAGGAATGAGAAATGAGCAGTTTGGTTTCTGGTGATCAGTCAATGCGATCTATTGTTACTGCTGAAAGAAAATACTTCCATTTAGTGCCAGCTGCAACAAATTTTGTTTCTTTGCTTTTTAAAATGGAGCACAGATCACTGGGAAAACCTCCAGTTTAACTCTCACAACCAAAGTCATCACAACATTTGGCTATTACCAGCTTTATTTTCATTCAATTCAAATTAAGATGAACTAATGTATCTCACATTATCTGTCTTGCAATTCCTTCCTCATGTCATCTCAGTTGAATTTATGGCACAGTCTTTGGGGAGATACTAAACTTTTTCCATTGAATTTTCTGTTAGATGTTGATTTAAATGGCTGTGGATTATTGTCCCAGAATAAGAGTGCTACATACTAAAGATACCCTGAAGTGTGTGCAGACTCTTGAGTTTACAAAGAGACCAAATCATTCCCCTGGGGAATTTGCTGTCATATAGTATATTGATGGATCCATCTCAAGCTGCAGTCTGTTCAGAACAAGGCATCTGTCTGGTCTTGTTTGGTAAAACATTGTGCACATCTGGTAGCATGTCACAGACTGATCAGTTTTTACTCTCAAATCACAGCACCCTACCAATTAAACATCAAGCCATGACCAGAGTTTTTTAATGTTAACACAAAAAAAAAAAATAGAAAGTTATTTTAAAAATTCAGGGGTTTATTATTAAATTTGTTAAACACAGTTTAAAAGTTTTTTGTTTTGTCAAGGAACCCTGTGTTCCTTGCCCACATGGGAGTGCTGAATATGTATTATGACAGAATCATCCAGCACTGGGATTCTCAAACCTTTTTATCCTGAGAGATTACTCCAAATCTGGGAGACATTACAAACAACATTTAATCATCAAAGCTCCTGGTCCATTATAAGCCATGAAGTAGTGTACTTCCACAGCACAAGCGTCACTGCCAAAATTGGCATAAACTGGCCCCTCCTGGCAGTCTCAGGAAGTCAACGTTTACAGAGTCTGTGCTTTCCTGTCATCACCAGGCAGAAGTCCTTTCAAATTTAGGACTAAGGCAGGAAGGGTGTATTTTCACTAACAAAGTCCGCAGTGCAAGTACAAAGGAGTAGATGCAGCAGCAATGTCTCCAGAGTATTTCACCATCACTTTCACCAGCACAAAACTCTCAAATAACACCTGTTAGCAGAAAATACTGGTTTTCATGTTTTTCATCTCCGAATCCTCCTGGTTCAGTGTTTCACCTCCTCAGTTTAAACACTAACTGTTTAAAGATGACCTTGACATTTTTAAAAGAGCCTGTAAAACCTCTCCACTGTAAAACAGCCAGATTAACATTTATGCATCATTTAAAAAAAATAAACATTTTAACCAAAATTGCCTGAATGTTTACATGAGGGGAGAGATGGCTCACAGGACTCTTCAAAGAACATTGGCAGTAATTTCCTATCCCGAGTAAAATAAATTAATTAACACACACATCCTGTTTCACATCAAAAGAAAAATCTGGCTCCAAAGAACAATCCAAAGGAGAGGGCCTGTGAATGTTTACAAATATAGCCTGAGCCAACAAGAGCTGCAAGATGGTATTTGGGAACCACAGCAAAACCTCCACCCAGCAGCTGGACTCTCTGGTTTCTCCAGGTTTCAGTTCTGCTTGTGTGTAATGAACAGAGAACACACAGTGAGAAAGACAGGCCTGATTTCCCAGCCAGAGCAATAGTAAAATAATGATTTACGCTCCCCATTACAGCCACAAAACCTGTGGGAATAAGTGAAGTATTTCATGTTTTACAATGAGAGAAATGAGGCAGAGAGTGGGACAGTGACTCTCTCATGACCTCATGGGAATGTAGCTGTCATGGAAAGGCAGAATTCAGGTTGCTGCTCCAACATGAACAAATGCAGACACTTTCTTGTGGATCTTCATTCTGGGTGAAGATAATACAGTGGTGCCACTCTGAATTAAATGTGCAGCTTTCATCAGATTTCTCCCCAATATTATGCTTCAGCATGGAGTGCCATTCACAGTTAAAAACTCACTAAACCTTTCCTGTGTTCCTGCGTTTCTTTTCTGTGGAGTGGCTGTGACTGCTACTGCTTTCTATGCCTTCTTCTGAGTGTACTTGTATCTTGTTAATAA
This sequence comes from Orthonyx spaldingii, assembly GCA_013397795.1. Classification (NCBI taxonomy): domain Eukaryota; kingdom Metazoa; phylum Chordata; class Aves; order Passeriformes; family Orthonychidae; genus Orthonyx; species Orthonyx spaldingii. Next base: position 335,905 of record VZTJ01003210.1, read on the forward strand.
AAATAAAATGCAAAAGAAAAAAAGATGGTTCTTGACAGGTTAAAAAAATTACACCCAACATCTGTCAGTTTGGGTTGGGATCCCCATTAAGAATCCACCACTGTGAGTCTGCAGTGACACAGACTTCCTGCCTTTGAAGGGCAGTAGGCAAACACACCTGACTGTGCGGAAACACAAATATTTGCACATTCAGAAGCCCTCAAGTATCTAATTTCTATACTGCAGAGGAGGGTATTATTTCCATGTTTAATGACCTTATGTTACATTTGAGAAGTACCAGTGAAAAAAATACATCCCAGCAGCAGAATAAGATGCTAGCTCATGGCTGTTTGTTCCTTGAATACCTGGAAATCACAGAAGTGCGTGCGAAGCAGAAGCAGAACCACATTTCTGGTCACAAAGATGTGGATAGGGTGACTCATGCTGAGGTGTGCACGTGTACATGTGACTGGATGGTGCACAGGCCAGATGGATGTATGCATTGCAGCCCCACAAATGGGAACAACAGCAAAGAGAGACCATAAACTGCAAGGAAAGATGAAAGGTGTTTTTACATATATATTCCAAGACACACCATAGGTGTAAAGTCCAAGGATCCAGAAACAATAGGGAAGAACTGACTTAAAGTGAGCTCCCTGCAGCGAACAAGGATAGGCTAGTGGGTGTGTCAGAGAAAGAGTGACAAAGCATTTTATGTTTACATGAGAAAATAAATGCTGTCAATACAATTAAGAGCCAAATTCCATTTAGCTTTTGCTTCTGAATGAGTTTGGAAGAGGATGTGCACTCTGTGATCCCACGCAGCTGTAACATTCGGCTGTCATTCTTACAGGAAGAGCAAGCTCCCCGTGGAAATTACACCTGCTGGCTATAACTAAAATTCACAGAACTAACATCTGTCTCAGCTTTGGCATCTGTCTCTATTCCTAGACATGCACAGGGGTAGGTGAAAGCAAAATCTGGACTGTCCCTGACTCCACTGGGTGGTCCTCAAGCCCAGGGCTGGGATGGTATTGGCCCAGGACCTGGGGTAATTCACTTGATGAATGCATGATGCCAGTTGAGGACTTGAAAATCCTATTCCTAGCCCACACTTCCCTTTGGCAAGAGAGAACAGGGGAGTTAAAAACTTAGTTGTTTTGCATGTCACTACCATTTCAGAGTGAAACTTTTGAGTTCTACAGGAAATGTTTGAATGAGACATCCTCTACACAGAGAATGTTTGAAACTCCCATGTGATTCCATTTCTCTTTCTTTAGAAGAACTTCATATCATATTCCTATTTTTCTGTCAACAACTTAGATGCTTTGTAAACCTAAATATATATATATATATACATATATATATATGTAAATAGATACCTATTTATTTAAATCTATACCTTCATCTTTTTGTCTCAAGGGTCCAATCCTCTTGTTCTCTTGGCATGGTATGCATTTCTTGGTAACTGAACTTTCTTTATCATTTTCTAATGCGTATTTACCAAGACTGATATCACAAAGGTGACTGCCTAGATCAGCAGTTCTTTTCTTTATGTGAAACATTGTGACGGACGCAGTTTTGAGCTATGATTACCACCCAGATAATTTGGAGATGAGGCCTTCTTATGGACACCATGCACACTTTGAGCATTAAATTTATTTGTGTCTGTCCACCTGCTAACAGGCCAAACCTTACAGAAATTACCTTAATGCCAGACACTGGAATCTAGCCTCCTGTGTATGCAACACCCTTCTCGAGCTAGAACTTTGTTAGTTATAAAGTGTATAGCCAAAACAATAGCAAATGTTGTATTAAGTGAAAAGGATATATATTATGAATGGTTTTTGGTTGCCTCGAGTCTACCTTCACAACACATTAGCATAAAGCTTTGTTCAAACACACAACACGTAGTTGCTCTGGCCTCAGGCTGGTACAAAGACAAGGCCCAGCAACAGCGACATTCACAATTCAAGTTTCCAGCATAACTTCTCCAGATGCCAGCACAGGCTCAGTCAATAACATGCTGAACATGCTGGGCTTGTGTGCCACCCTGTCCATGTGTGTTTATGGGACTATTTTTGCTTCTGAAACTCTTTTAGGAACAGGAGCACAGGACAAGTGACATTCAGGACTCATCTGTGGTTTTCAGCACCACCTTGGAAGAAGGCATGCCTTTTGGGAATGATGCTTGTGGGGACCCATCCTCATGTAAGTCCACCAGCACAACTGAGAGGGAAGAGAAGCACTGCTGAATACTTTCTCCATATGTATTGTATAGGAATTTTTTTTAACAGTAAATATTTAAGAAGCAGCAGGGAAAAACATGCAAACTGCCTACAGCTGAAACAGATGTGGGACATCTGAGTGAAGGGCAAGGAAGAAATAAAGTATCAGTGACTATTGGAGCAGTCCTGCTACTACTGACTCATAAGCAAAAAGAGGCCACTGTGGGAAAAATTGCAATCCATTGCCAATGCAATTTAGCATTTATAGAACATGCATAAGCATGGCAAGATCTCAAGGCATACAGACAGCGAAAGTCATCAGGAGATCACAGTACATAACGCCATGAAAGACAGTCCAAACCAAATAGCTTCAAATTTCCTCCTTAACAGCAAAAAAATAGCGGAAAAAGAGGAGAGCGCCGGCTGAGCTGCGTGCTGCGCTGTAAGAGCTCTGATCACTCGGCAGGAACTGGAGGCGCTCAGACTGCCTCAAGAAAGCCCCGTCGGGAGACACCTCGCGGCAGCAGAGCTGCTGCCGAGCCTGACCTGGCAGCGACGGCAGAGGGACCTGAGCCGCGCCCTTCGGCAGGCGGGGTCCCCGAACACACACACCTCGCCCACGTGGAAAGACCCTAGCTGTCAAGATCTCTAGACTGCCCGAGGATTAAAACCACTCCCACAACAGTCATTTTAATCCTGCGGTTTAATTAGCTAAGAAAACACTTCCAGTTTAAGGAGTTATAAATTACCCACATGGCAAAACTACATTTCTTTCAATCAGCTTCAGCTGTGTGTCTGTCCAACTTTTGACACCACAACTTCTGCTTTTGCTGCCCTCTACTCCTGTAAAACTCTTTGTGCTCATTTGCCAGTGTTCCCTTGTTAACATCTAACCTTACTAGAGGACCTTGAAGCAGATGATCCTGGCTTCTTATCATAAACCATATCCTCTACTGAACAGTTTTTGTGCCTTCTTGGTGGCAAACAGAGCACTTTGGAGATGGGTTTCTTATTTGCACAGGTCAGCAAGTATTTACATAGTGATGTACAACAATACAATGAGATAATAAGAGAGTTGCATTAATAAGTCATGACTGGACATCATTACAGAGGCAGAACTCCCAATCAAGGCAAAAAAAAGTATTTAGAGAAGGGACTCAGAAGAAATTTCTCTCTCCCTTTTTTCCCAAAAAGGTTTTTGGCATTTAGGAAATTATCACTTGATATTTTTTAACTATTTAGAGGAGAAATGACAATATCCACTAATATATTTGAGGAGAATACCTGATTTATACAAGATAGCCAAGTACATGTATTCAAATTTAATTTCTAATAACCTATTTAAAACAGCCTCTTAATATTACATATAAAAAGGAGTGGGAAAAACACAAGAACAAATGCGGAAGCATACCCCATGATGCCATCATAATTCACTGAAGTAATTTTCCCTGAAAATTACTGCAAATTTAACATCAGGCTGGGCTAGCTATGAGGTACTCCTTACTTTTGTATTCATCTCAGACAGCACCTACTGCAAAACATTTCTAAGCATTGTACTACAACAATCAAACTTATGTCAATTATTAATTTCTTGTGTTTTTCAGAAATTAATGATGCTATATATTAGCAGGAGACTGATATCAAAGACCCCAAAGTCTACCTTTCAGCGCCCAGAAGTTTAATGTGAATTAGGGTTTTCCAGGCTGAAGGTGCCACTTGCTTCTGTCACACAAGAGGCAGGAGAACCTCTGACCACTGGTTTTAGCAGCTTGCTGAGACAATCTTTACTGAAAGCCCGGCCTCCACAAAGGGTATCTCTGTAAGATCTCTTCAAATAGCCCTCTACTAGGAGGAGGTAATAAGGCAAAAATCAATATGCCTATGTATTGAGAAAAAAATTATTCCAAAGATAGTTAAAGTAAAAAGAGACAAAACTCTGGGAAGTGAAGGTTGCAGGAAGGGGAAGGATTTACTTAATTATTCAAGTAATGGTCCCACCATGAATGAGTACAGGAGGTGTAAAGAGCCAGACTAGATCCTATGGGGAGGTAGTGCCAGCCTAAGAGGGATTCTTGAAACAATCACGGCGTGTTTGCACTTGAGAAATGATCACAGTTACTGTAATTACACAAGCGCATACTGCCCCCAGAAGGCAGCATCCCACACTTTCCCACTGTTGTTGCTTTTTTCTGCTCCCTTTCACTTGCCTGCACTATTTATTGCAGTTAAATGTCAAGTGATGCTCGAGGAGAAAAAAAAATCCAGCTTCATGTATGAAATTATGGACTCTGAGCTGATCATTACTATTCACAAGTAAGAAGGGCACCAAGGATAGTTAAATACATGGAACACCACTCTTACAGAAAAGATGAAGTCAACTAGGACTCTTCAAATTAGAAAGGGAACAAATTAAAGTGATGTGAAACTTGTATATAAAATAACAAGGGGATTCAGAGAAGGGAGGGAGGGAGAGAGGAAGTGAGGAAGAAAGGTAGGAAGGAGAAAAAGAAACCAATAAATGCTATATACATATCCTTTCCATTAAGTAGCTAGTCCTGGTATTGTCCCCTGGAATTCACCAAGCCAGGTAACTTTAGGCTTGCTAGGTGACTATCAGGCTAGTAGGCCTTAGAACAACAGGGTGACATGGTCCTCCAGAGCTCCTCACATTGCCGCTGCCACCCTGGGCTCCACAGAAGTACATCAGGGCCAGTCAGAAACACTCTCCTACCCCACAGCCTGAGCCTTGTCATGGACTGGACAGAACTAAGCTGGTACTTCCTGAAGGAATTGCATAAAATCTCTCAATCCCAAGCAAGGTTCTGAATGCTTCCTCCAGCTGTCATCTGGGCCTGCACAAATAGATCACAACCCTGAGCAGAGGTATGCAGCCCTCAAGAGAGCCAAGGATATCTAAGTGGCTGCCACCTTCAGAGCAATATTTTGCACAATCTTCTCACTTGGTTTATGTTTATTGAGATACTCTTTTCCTCCAATGCCTGGAAGAGCATTAAAGCCTTTTCCAAACTTCCCCTTTGCAGAACAACAACAACAACACCACACACA
>VZTJ01003210.1:341204-463763 GCA_013397795.1 Orthonyx spaldingii
CCCCCAGTAATGTAATTCCCTTTATCATTTCGTAACAGGGTTAAAATATGACATTCTGGTCTCATGAGACACTTTGCTGTAAACAAAGTGACATTTGTGCTTTCATAAGTCCACTGTTCAGTGACGGCACAAGCATCACCCCTGGAACTGCAGAGGGGAGTGATCCAGAGGGATGCCTAGCATAGGCGAGCCGTGAGAGATGAAGACTAGAGCGATCTGAGGACGCTGCGACTTGCGACGACAGCAAGAACATTCCTTCTGTGCACCTGGGAAGAGCGACGGAAACCCTCGCTCGCGGAGGCGGAACCCCCTTGGCAGCGGGGAGGGAACGCGGCGGGGCCTGCGGGGCGGCGGCCGCCAGGGGGAGCCCCCGGCCAGCTCCGCGGGCCCGCTCTCTGGACTCGGGCTGGTCCGGGGTGTCCCAGAGTATCCCAGGGTATCCCAGAGTATCCCGGGGTATCCCGGGCTGTCCCGGGGCATTCCGGTCCCGGAGGGGCACAGGTGTCTGCGCTGGCCTGTGGGCTGCCCACCGCCTGCTGCTCGGCTGCAGCCAAAGACACCACAGCAGTTAGTTTTATGCGTAAGGTGTTCAAAATGTGACGGGCGTGAGATTTTTTTTTGAGCCATACTTTGTGTCCTTAGTAGTCTCTGAAATTTTACTGAAGAGATTTTAAAGACACAACCTGTTCAAACTTCTTCCAAAATTTACACTGGCAGAAAAATTTCAAATAAATCAAAGGGTTTATGCAGAAATTGCCTTTGGATTTTTGGTTATCCTAACAGCAACTCAAGATTGCTGTAAATTTACAATCCAAGGTCTGCCCCAGCTCAACTCCAAGCACAGACTGTAGTGCAGGTGATGAAATTCAGCATTTGCCCCCACTGTAAGCGTTGCTTTGGCGCTGAGGTGTGTGAGGGAACGGCTGGGTGTGGTGCTCATGCTCCTGGAACAAATCACCCTCCTGCAGTCTAATTCCTGCAATGCCCCGACAAATAATCACCAAATCCAACCAAAATCGGGAATCTCCTGCAAGACACTTAATTGCAAACCCAACAAGAAGAAGGAATTGATCAAAGAGCAAAAGGATAATACATCATGAGACATGACACATTTCTGTGGCAACATCTAGTTTAAAATTAACGCAGGTTCTGAGAGCTCATTATTCTTGAAAACTTACTTTCAAATATAGACTCTGTTTTTGGCCTTAGGCACCTCACAGGAGTTGTGACCAGTAAGAAAAGGTCAATGCCATCAGACAACTTACATTCGCAAATATAGACCTGGAAATGTCATTTTCAGTTGCTGGCTCCACAGTAGCCTCAGACAAGCCCTATGCTTCTTCCTTTTGTCTCTTTATTTGCAAGACGATGATAGCAGTTATCTCTCCTATAAATCACAAACAGGGCTATGACTGACAACTGGTATATAAAGAATGAAGGCTTGTTAACAGTCACTGAAGTTATGCCAACTAACAACCCCGCAAATTCATGCTGTTTGGCTGTGGGTGTATTCATTTAGCTAATGCATATCAGTGTGGGGGATTAACCAGATAAACCTGTAGCCAGTGAGAAATGAATACTATGTAGGGTGTGCATCCCTCTCAGCAATCCATGATTAATACTTGTTTCTACTAGAGTCCATGCTTTTCATAAACTCCAGAACAATGAGCCCCAGTTTGCTCAGGGAACTTAATTTTTCTAAATGCAATACTCTGGAGGTTATGGCTCCCCAGGTGACTTACAAAGGACAAACAAAAAACTGGGAGAAACAGAGTTTTTGCAGAGTTGAACCTAAATGTGCATCCCCATTGCAAACAGGAGGAGGGGCTGTTGTTTGCAGTTTAGAGTTCCCAGGGCAGTTTGCTGTGGCCAAGGGAAATGTTTCCTACAGCTGTAATATGTTACGTGCTGTTGATTTTAATTGCTTTTCAAAATGTGAAGACAACTGCGATATTTGGAAGAGACTGGCAAGTGGCACTAATAAGATCTGTTGTGCAGCATATCTAGATCATACTGTGCTCTACAGGCTTCTCTGCAAAATTTTGTCAGTATCCTGGGGAGTGGGGAAGGAAAGGAAGGATCTTAGACATGCCCCACCCAGCAAAAGAAGTGAGCCGGATTCACTGGTTATCTTGGATCTGTATCCACAGAAGCCTATGCCTTTCCTTAGAAGACCCTATGGAAAGCAGCCAGCCATAACGACAGAGCTATGGGGATACTAATTAAGTCTTGTTGTAAAAGCAACACTGAACATCAGATTTGACACAAGTAATTTGGCCCAACTAGAACTGTCTTGGAAATTAGTGACATAGCATTTGGGTTAGAAATGGTAGTCAGCAAGATACCTTGGTTGAGGGCTCAGAGGGGTTCCTCAAATGTTTGGGAACACCCCAGTTCCAGGCTAATGTCCATCTGGAGGCTATTCCCAAAAGGTTTCAGGCCCTAGTCTCAGCTGGTGATGCATGAAGGAAATTCTTTGCTTCATTCTACTGGGCAATTGGTATTCTGTGATATTGACTCACCTAGAAGTGGGTTGAAGGTGCAGTGTGGGTGCTGGTTACAGCTGGGTGCTCTTGTGTGATGGGAAATGGTGCAATTTGCTTCATCCAGTCCCTTGGAATCCAAGAGTGCGGGATTTTTCCTGGGGCTTGTGTAGACTCTGAGCCCCAAATGTGGAGAGCTTTTCTCACTAGCAAGAGATGAGCCAAATGAGAATGACATGTCAGAGGGTTAAGAAAATTTGCCTCAGCAAAGATGTATTGTAGAGACCCCACAGATAGCTTTTATTTTGCAGCTGTGAGCTTAAAAAACCAGAAAATGAGAAAAAAACATCAGCAAGGCAACTAGTATAACCTGGCAGATTCAAACACAGCAATGGATCAAAGGTACTGCTCTCATCCTGTCACACCCAGATAACCAGAAACTTTACAATAAACCTGGTTGTAAACATGATTTTCAGTCATGGATCCCAGTTTCTAATCCTTCAGAAGTGCTAGGTGTGAATTCTCTGTATGCAAGTCACTTGACTCAAATTGCAGCACCAGAAGTTACATGTCTATTTAGAAGTAAAAGTGGGTAACAAATATGAACAGATTTTCAGGAATGCTTGAGTTCCTGGTAATTTCAAAACAAGCTGTGGATGTTCAGTATCTCTGGGGAAAAATAAAGCTGTGGATGTGGAGTATCCTGTGTGGATACAAGCTGAGGATGTTCAGTGTCTCTGGGGAAAAATAAAATTAAGAAACCCTGGGTTGTTTTCATGTGCCAAATATTACTTCTTTGAAGACTGACCTCACACATGCTGGCTCACCTCTTGTCTGACCTCACTGAGCCCTGTTTTCCTCGTCTGGATTATATACATAATAATGGTATCTCTCCCTATAACTTGCCAGAATAATGTTATGCAAACAGTAGATATGATTAATTGCTGTCCACCTCACACATCAGGAACAGGCAAATTGGTAATTTATCCTTTTCTAAAGATTTGGGCTTTTGAACTGTTAATTTGGCAAATAAGTGAAAACCCCAAACACTTGCACCTACATACCTTGTTAAAATTCAAGCCAAAGCCATACCTTACTGAAGTGCAACAGGCACTTCAGATTTTCTTACATAAAAATAGAAACAGGTCTGAGCAAATGGAGGCAAGTCCATACCTCTACCACCCAGTCCCTGGAGCCAGGGCAACAAGGGACTGTGCAAGTTCTACCTGCCAAAGCCCTGCCTGCACCTCCCCTGCCCCGGGGTTTCTATGTCTGTGCTCCAGGTCTGTACTGATAGTGTTCGACTGCAATCTGGATTCAGATTAGGAAACTGCCCTTTTATTCCAGGCAACAACTGAGGAGCAGTGCTGAAGCCCAGACCCTCAGCCTCGATCATTGCCCAAGCTGTGTTGAGGGTGCGGACATGCTGCTCTCTGCCTCCCTGCCCTGCTGCCCTCCTGGCCTGACCTCAGTCATGCCACTGCATGCTCAGCTGGCAGTTGTGCTCGGCTGGGACTGCTCCCTGGCACCCCTCTTCCCTTCTCACAAAGGGGTCAAAGGTGCAAGAAAACTGGACAAAAAAATTATAATTTATTTGATTACTTTGGGTAAGCAGAAGCCCCTTCATACTTCCGTATCTATGGTGACCTAACTTTATCTTCATTGTGAATTGATCAAAAAATTTCTTTGGATGGAAATTTTTCCTGGAAACCCTGCTCTTACAGGACAGGTGTCTAGCTGAGACTCACAAGTGAACCAACTATATCTGGAAAATGCACCCCAAAACTTCCTGTAATCTAAAATGGAAACTGCTGAGTGCTTACAGCACACACACACATCACTGTTCTGCAGAGGTCTGTTGAGGTGCAGTGTGCACAGCCCTGACTCACCCAGAGTTCAACTCAGTTTGAGACAAGCCTACCTTGCCTGTGACACTGGCAGGGCTCGGGGTGATGAACACATCACCCTGGCATCTGGGGCACATTGGCCTGCCTTTGCTGAGGGGCGTGGAGCAATGTTAGCAAACACAGCCACATTCACCTTGTGTCATGCAACCCCGGTAATCACGCTTGGGGAGAAAGCAAAAGTGTAGCTCAGTGTTGTAGCAAATGCATTATGTACTATCTAAAGAAGAAAAGACAGGCAGAAAAGCCTCTTCACTGGCTCACTAAGGAGATACTCATTGTTACTGTCCTGCAGAGAGGTAAGATTCAAAACAAATGTGCTACCAGCTGACCAATTAGACACAGGCACTTAGAATGTTACTCCACTTAGCCTGCACTTCTTGAGGGAAGGCATTGGGTCCTCTCCTTGTCTTGTGTTTGTACAGTTCCTTAGCATAATGGGGCTTTGAGCTGTAACTGATATTCCTACAGCCATTCAATAGCTGAGGTATCAGAAAATTGCCCAGTACAACGGGCCGGTAGCCTAACTGGTTGTCACAGGACAAACTAAGGGTAGGACTAAGAAAACAACTTTGAAAGAAAAGTAGAGGCAAAATGGTAGGATAGTTTTGTGCTGAGGCTACACACTACATAATCTGAATGAAAAAAAGAAAGCTTTTGAATAGTTGCTCCATTTTTAAAAGCAGACATTAATTAGCATATTAACCTAAAGAGAGATGGAATCTAGAATTACTTTTTCCAAGTAGTTTAACTTTAAAAAAAGGCTAGTCAGTAAAGAATCAAAGCTTTATCATATTAATGCTATAACTCAAAGCAAAAAACCCCCATGTTATTTCAAGCCCATTTGTACCTCTAATACACTTGAATTTATCCCAGCCATTGCATGATGATTGTTTGCTGAGATTTTCCATATGATTAGTTTCAGTCTGATTTATTAATTTTCTATATTTATTTTTTTATAACACATTTTAGTTTTTCTGAGGCCAAACATTTTGTTTCCAGTGTCTTCTCTAACTAGCAATAGTTGAATGATATGACCAATTAAAAGCAGATTACACTGCATGGTGTACAGCCTTTGCCTAATAGCACTGTTTTTCTTTCTACAAAAGATACAAAACCAAATATTTTGGTTTCCTTGAAGAAGTCCAGTGACAGAGATGAAAACAAAGATTAAATTATCCAAACACAGATGCTCAAAAGCAAACATATAAGAACCCCAGTAGAAGGATCCTTAGAAAAGTAATGCTTTAATTTGCTAAAGAACAAATACTAAGAATATCCAATTAGGGAACATGCTGAGCCTTGGATTTTGAAGGAAGCAACTTCACAACATCCTGTTTCTTAAAATGACTGATTTTCTCTGTTAAACAGTGAGATGCTCTTTGCCTCGTTTCATTATTTGGGAAGGTGCCCCAGACCACTAGCTGCAACGGTCAGAGAACTTCGATTTCCAGCACAAACATACTTACAACAAGTGGACACAATCTAAACAGTCTGTTCCAGGAATCCCCCTAAGTGACACTTCTTTCATAAATAGCTTCTGTCACGTAAATGCCAATGGAGATATACATAATTTTCACCCAATCATCTTTATGGCCTAAATAATTCTCCAAATCTCTTCAAACAGTATTATACCCTCCATTCCTTGGGTGCCCAGCTTCCTACAGGCTCATCTAGGTGTACCCTTGCTTACTGTTTTGGTTTCCTTGAATCCTCTGGTCTTGTCTCTGTATTTTTAGCTTTTTGTCTGTGTAACATACAGTGTTTGCAGATTCATCAGCCATGTGCAAGGGAAGGAAGGAAGCCTCCTTTCAGCCTTCAGCTGTATGCTAGGCCTTCATCCTCATCTTCTAGAGGTGAAGCTGCAGATGACATGGCACATGAGCAGAGTTCAGCCAGGGAAGAGATCTTCAGCTCAACAGATTGACACTTGCTGTCGTGGGTTTACCCAGGAAGCGTCAGTCTTGCAAGTGACCTATGGTGCAGCAAGCAGTGCACCTTGCTTCCTGGGAAACAGAGCCAGTGACCAGCTAGTTTTGAGTATTGATGGGTGTATAATCCAATTAAAAGTTGATCCGCCTCCAGGAAAAAAAAACATATTTAAGAGAGATACACCTGAGAAAAAATCCTTTTCCTATCCTATTGCTGCCAGAGAAGCAAGTCCTGTGCTTCTCTCTCTGGTAAGAGTGGGCCCTTGCCCTCCCCACCCCACCTCTCTGTGTGCGGGGGGGAGGTTTGGAAGGGAGTTTACAGCAGTGCAGCTGAGCGTGGGGGAGGACCCGGCCTGAGCTCTCCGGCTGCTGGGCAAAACATTCCAACTACAGGGGGCAGAGCCGGGCCCCTGCTCCGGGCCGGGCAGGGGCTGGGCCGGCTGCCTCCAGGCCAGGTCAGCTTTGCAGAACCAGGCCCCTGCTCCGGGCCGGGCAGGGGCCAGGCCGGCTCCCTCTGGGCCGGGTCAGCTTCGCAGAGGGAGGCTAATGAGACTCTTGACTGACTGCTTCTGCAGCCCGGCTCAGACTTTTTTTAAATAACTCGGCAAAGAATCATGAGACTGTCGCACAAGCCCAAGAAAGAAATTAACTCTTTCATTACCCAGATAAAACTTGCAGACACCTATCCGTCCTTACACAGACAAAAAAAAAGTGAGGACACTTACAGAAACACAGCATAAAAACTCAAAGTCAGTGAAAGAAGCAGAGCCAAAGCTTAAAAGGAAAGAGCATGAGGAGTGCTACAAAGTAAAAGCTGAAAATTCTGCTGTGAAACCATGATTAAGACCAAGCTAAAATATTCCCTGTAATATATAAGAAAATGGTCCAAGAGGAGATGTGACGTTCTAACTGCAGTCAGTGCAACCAGTGACCCAAGGCACCTGTGTAAAGATAAGTAGATACTGAAGTAATTGCAGCCTGATGAGAAATTTGAGAAGAGATAAAGAAGAAACTGTAATTCACATCTCTTACCCCGGGGAATAGTCAAAGAAGACTTACGTTGCCAGTCATAGAAAAAGAGGATTTCTTTGCTGCTGTAATAGAACCACTCATCCTTAAAAGAATACCCCATGAACTGTCATAACCCACTGTAGTAGCAGTGGGAAAGCTACTGGTGTGGGAGGGACTTTCCACAACAAGTAGAAATCTTTTTCTCCTGGGCGGCTGCTAGTTGTGAAGCTGAAAACCATAAGAACTGTATTTCTTGTGGAGAAGTCAACACAGTAAAGTAGGAGAAAACTCCTCTCCCTAAATGACCTGAAGAAAGACTAATTTAGAAGTGGTAAACTGACTGAAAGTTGAAGTGTTCTTTTTTGTATTGTCATTGAGAAAAAATAGAGAGGTGAGAAGAGCAAAAGTATTCAGAAGGTTTTGTTCTAGTTCTTAATTTTTTCCCCTTCCTTTTAAGTCTGTTAATAAACTTCCTTTATATTCTTTAAAGTTTAAGCCTGCTTTATCTACTCCTAATCGTTATCTCACAGCAAAATTAAATAAAATCTGGTAAGTGTGCTGGCATTGAACCAAAAACTCAAGTAAATGAACTCAAACCACTACACAAAATTAGTGTTTCTACCCAATTTAAACTGAACTAATACACTTGCCAAGCCTGACAGACAGCTAACTTCTCTGACTATCAATGGAATTTTCAGATACTTGCATTTAAAGAACATGTTTTAAGATGTTGGTTCAGGGAATTAATTTGAATGTATTTGAATAGATTTGATTGGAACTGAAAATAAACGATAATTCTACAAAACATCCCAAGAATCCTAATAAAAGACAAGCTTTAAATGAGTGGGCTAGACATTTTAATCCAACAGCAGTGAAGGTTCTTATAGCCAGTGTGTGAGTCAGTGGCAGAGCTGGTATTAAAACTTAGCTTTGCAACTCATGAATCCAGGATCCCTCCAAGGCACAAAACTGGCTACTACAGTAAAGCAGCTTATGCATATTTTCAGAGTGAGAGAAGAGACTGGAAACTGTGCTGATCATGTAACTCTCAGTTAGCAGTCAGGTCAAAATGCAGGATGCCAAATTGGATAGATCAAATATCTATCTATGCTGACAATGCTAAAAGCATGTGAAATATGTAACTGTCTTAACAGATTCTGTAGTGGACTAGACCTCTTGTTATCCTGGCAACTCAAGTAGGTGATCATTTATAATTACGTATCGGTGAATTTCCCAGTTGATCAAAAGCAGTATTTTTATAAGTTCGGGATTCCCTCAGTCTTGTCTTAGCTTGAAGAGAAGGAAAACCCCACACTGATACATGAGAGAGCAGGAAAGCAGACACAACAAAAAGCACAGCATTGCTTAATGAATTGGGAAAGGAATGAGAATACCTGTCTTGTAGCTTTTTCTATAGAAGGTTCTTCCCCCAACACCAATTAGGGAGTGTGTACTTGCCTTGCTTTTCCAATTCTCATGTACCAAGTAAGCAAGGAATTCAAGCAGAAAGCTTGAAGGGTAGTTTTTAATATCCACTCTGAGGCTATCAATAGGATCTACGTCCCTGTGTTTTGTCTAATTATAAGCTAAAGTGCTGCTGGTAAGTATAAGCTAACTTTGTATAAATCAGCTTTAAAGTGACTGAATCCATTTACACTTGCAGCTGCAGCAGCTTTATTAAATGGATTTATCATTCAGGTAAGCTTAACTGTACTTTTCTAGTTACTGACCTTCTCCAATACCAATACCCTGCAATAAAGTGATGCACCATAAATTTAAAGTGATAGAATGTGGTGAACATGTTCTTCACATACCCATGTTGTAAGGCAATTTCTGCTTTAGGAAAAGAAAAAAAGAACTGAAAAATCCCTCACAATTCATTACACATTAAAGAATTTCAATTATTCACTTGTTTTAAGAATATGATCCACATGTGCTTAGTCAAATAAGTAGGGATTCCTTCTCAAAGGCTGATATGGTATGAAAAATTGCTTGATCACACTAAAGTGGCTTCCAAATGCAACTTTTTTACAGCAGCCCATAACCTTTCATTAGTTCTACAGGAACACGCTAACCCTCACCACAAACGCAAGGCCTGAAAGCAAGTGTAAGGATAAATTAATTAAGTAAATAAAGTCTTAAGCAGCTGATCCAATGAGCACAGGGGATTGTGGTTTCTCTAGAATTGCTTACCCAAGCCATTGTCAGTAACAAAACTGTAATGCAATATCACATAGCATGTGAATCAGCACCTTCAAACACATTCACCTTTATGCTGACAGCAGTGTACAAAGGTGCTAGCCTGCCACCTGAGCTTCTTAGTCTCGGCAGAAGAAAAGGAATCATTCATTGTTTGTCTCATTAGAGATAGCCTTCTCTTATAACATTCAGGCTCAAGTTTCCATTTCAGACATGCTAAAGCACAAAGAGTGGTGATGTGTCTGAATTTCTCATTGTTACAACTCCATTAACAGTTTGCAGGAATAGAATCAATTATATGCCCCACCCACATTCTTCCCAGCAGGTGGGAGTAGAACTGCTCTTCTGGTTGGTTTCTATCCACAGAATAGATTGAGAGCTCCAAGGTATTCAGCATATTATGATATACTGCTACTCTATGATGTCCTGAAAAAGAGTACTTCCCAATTTGCAAGGAACTAGCTCCTTGAAGGTTAAATATTATGCAAGGGATGAAGGAGATAAGCCATTCTATAAAGGATGTCTGTAATTAGGAATAAATACTATGAAGGAAAGTAAGATCATCCTCTTGGAAAGCAATGTGAAAGGAAACAAGGAACCATTTCCTCCTAAAACCACAATTCACCATGCTGTTCATTGCCAGCTGCTAAGAGTGTCATTATCAGTCACGTTGTAAGGTGAGATCAACGCCTAATGTTTTCTCAGGAACTCATGCAAAAACTTGATAGAAAGCAAGCTGAAGGCAAAGGTATTTGAAAAGTTGGGAGAGAGTTTGCCAAGATACATCTGCATTTTGGTACCTCTTTTCTTAGCAGTGCTCATGCTGTAGACAACAGAAACCTATGCAAGCAAGGTAAGGCCACTCTACCAATTATTTCTGTAAGCAGTGACAGAGAATTGAGCAGGAAATGCATTGAGAACTGGCAGGAGGAAAAGCCATCTTCCTGTGTAATAAGAGTGCTGCCTGACACAAACACAAGAACCTCATGGCTGCAGAGATTAAAATGCCCCAGAGACAGAAGGACACTGAATAACTTAGGGTTTGGCAAATTCACCTCCTGAACATTGTTGGTTGCCAAGAAAATTCATTCTGACTCATGAAGCCATATGTATTGTTCCACAAAAGGATATGAATAAGTGTAGTATTGATGGCCCATAAAAGCAGTTAAAAAAAATCCAGCAGCTCTAATAGATTTCAATCTGATCTGAAGAATAATTCTGGTCTGCAGAGGAGACCTCCTTAGGCTCGCTGAATGGCACTTGTCCAGAAAGACCTGGCAGGTGGCCTGCCTGGGAAAAAGAGAGCAAAAGGACGGAAGCGGAGGTGACCTGATAATGTGTCAGCAAGGAGTGGCAGGCCTGAAAAAGACTGTATGGAGACAAAATGGGATAGAGGCATTTAATCAAAGCCTATTTTCCTACAACAGTTCTGCCCTGCAGAGCTTTTTTTTTTAGTCCTTTTGTCCAGGACTGATGCCTAGTAATTGATAGTGCTGTTTCCACAACTGTTAATTGCTAGATTTAGTTCTGAATTATTTTAGAGAATGGCTGTCTGAAGATTGCACATTTGTTGAAAAGATTTACAAACGGAACAAAACCATGTCACAGTACTCTTCAGACTCTCATCTGTTAAAAACACTTTTGGCTTTGCATATCTGTAAGATCGCCTATCTTGGCCAGCAGCATGCTCCTCACATAGTCATTAGTCAAACTGCACAGCATGTCCAGGCAGTAGGTAAGGTTAATAGTCCACTAAATGGATATGTTAGTAAGAAACGGAAAAAGTCTGACTCATCTAAAGTAACAAAAGAAGATGATGGCAAACAATTCAGCTCTAGATGATAACATTTTTCTACTTTGTTTGATGTTACTCTTTTAGGTTAACTAGCAGAACTCTTCAACTCTATTTCCAAAAATAATTCTCTTCATTCCATACCTGTAGGATCTTCCCATTCTACTCTGACCAGGCTGCAAATAATAGGCCTCCTGGTATTAAAAAACTGTTATGTTTCAAAAAATTGTACACATGTCACAAGTTTCCATGTTCCCACTACTTTTAAGCGTTTAACAAAATTGTAAAATCACATCCAATGAGGCTGTATCCCTTGCATCTGATAACTTATCACTTCCGTAGGGTCCACCTTCTAGCTGTTGATGTCTGTCTGTAAGGACTCAAGCATGCTAACAGTATTTTAAAGGGACAAGAGACAAAGTGGCAAGACACACCATAAACAGCCAAGGTACACCCATATAAAGGAGGGATAAAAGAGACATCGAAATTCCTTCAAAAGCTGGAACAGAGAAAAGGTTTAAGAGCCCTTTTTTCTTACTGGCATAGGCAGCAAGGCAGGATTGTCCAGGTTTGGAGTCCAGAAACACTGCTGTTCTCTGTAAGTAAACGAGCTCAGTCTAATTTTTTGCTGAGAATTCACTATTTGTTTTAATGTCCCCACAAACTATTTGGCAGCAGCACAAAGGTTTCTTCAGACAGCTGTGGGATATTACTGAGCACTTCATGCTCCTAGCAATGCAGTAATTCCCTAACCACTGTATAATTAAGGGCTTTGTTGAGGTACAGTGGCATATTTGTGTACTTGAAGTGCTGCACCTTGTTCCATAGGTCGGACTGACATGCACCAAGAAAACAGCCAAATTTCTAGCCAATATTCTTTTTCGGCAAAGGGGGGTTCTTTAACAGTCTTTCACAGCTGGTAGTAGTGTAGTCCATCCCCAACCTACTCCACTTGTCCTCCCCTTGCAACATAATGTCCTCCCCATTCTCTGCATTTGCTTTTAGTAACAATTAAAGCCCCAGTACCCAGAGAACTGACTTAGCTTTCTCGAGGTCAGAGCAGCTAAACACTGAGCCTTTTGTTCTCACCACCGAATGAATGGAGAACAAAATTCCTGAGTGGATGATTCTATCTTATTTGATCATAGTTTATGATTTCTTCCTTTGTTTCCTGTCATGGACTTCCCTGGGAAAGAAAAAAAGAAGCTTTCCCTGCCTAGTGTGTGATTTCCCTGCCCTTCTGCTGACAAGCCAGATGGCTGGTGCTGACTGGCGATAATATTACAGTCTATGCAAGAGGCAAAGGGGAAATGACCTGTCAGGACTCAAATAATAAAACTTGCAACTGCCACATTTCACTGCTGATGACTTACTCATATTTGTCTTTTTAGAGCCTTTTCCACCTTTTTTTTCCTGCAAAGTCCTAAAAATTTTAAAATACGCTGAGGAGTTAAAGACTGATTCTAATAACCTTTTTTCATGCAGGTGCTTCATGAAAATCTGCGGTAAAATCATGTGGATGACTCATACGAAATGTGTGCAGAGACACGCACCGTTCTTCTATGCTAAATACATTTACTGAGTACAGCAGATGCATTGACAGCAAGATGGGTGGTTACATCTCAAACAGGCATTCAGAAAGCTGATAAAAGCTTTAAACAACTTAAGTGTCAAACAGAAATCACCTTCAATTGCCTATGTTTTTGTTATAAGTGCCATTTCATGTTTCATGTTCCAGCAACATAAAGATATGAGAACTAATTGAGATGCTATCAGTCTTCCGCACTTTTCCAGTTCAATGCTATCTGTTCCTTTCATGTACAGATATTTCAGATTTAAGGAATTCTTGCTCAAGCTTTGATATAGGTAGAGAGAAAGATAAAATAGTGTCTCAAAGGATTTTATATGAGTTTCCAAAATCTCACATATAGAAAAAAAAAGATTGTAATTAGACATTAGTATGTTAAATAAAATTGAGAAGGCGGTATAACAGAGAAGTGATATTCTAGGCAAGTATGGGCATTCCAACCTGCTGGTATAGTAGAAACTACAGACTGACTTTTCTACAGTGACTAAAACCCCTTGAGGCTTAATGTAATTTAACCTGCTTTTCTTAAGGAAGTATGTTCAATATAGGTTTTGGAACATTTTGTTTTTCACATATGATGAAATAACCAGCAAAACATCCTGCCCTTTCTCACACAGATGAAGTAAACTGTATGATTTTCCACGTGAAGACTTTAAAAAAAGAAAAAAGAAAACAATGAAAACACAGAACTAGCCCCAATCTGATCTCTGTTGAAAAAATGTTTGGTAGAATATTCATTTTTATAGGAACTGAAATCAGTGGGATTTTGCATATCCCTTTCATCTGCAATTCTGAATGTTTTTGATAACCATAAGTGCCCCCACTGAATCGGGTGACTTAAAGACTTCAGTCACCCACTATTCCATGTCTTTCTGGCCTGTAAAAGAGGTTGGCTAGGAATGACACAGGACTGAAACTCAGGGCATTTCCAGAAAACACTCCTGATTCTCTCACAGATATTCTGTAATACATCCAGCAAATCAGTGTCAACCTGCTGCAAAATGTAAATCTGGATTTGGTTTATGCATCACCTTTCTATCTATAGAAAAGGGACTTTTTAGAATAGAAAGTCTTCAGGGCAGGGAGGGTGACTTAGCAAGTACTTGTAAATTTTCTGGCAGGTTGGAAGTCTGATTTCAGCACTGGCCTCCAGGCAAAACCTTAAAGGTAACGCCAGAGATAATAATCTTTGCTGCACCTTCCCTGTGAAGCACCTGGGTGCTATCAGTGATCATTATCTGACTGCCTTGTCTATTTGATGGCTGCTGCATTGCTTGCAGAGGGCTAAGAGTTACACCTAATGGTGGTAGTTGCATATACCTACCTGGAGGAAAAAAAAAAGAAATTTCACGTAACTGGTAGCAAAACAGGTGTCAAAGGTGTCACACATTTTCAGTGGAACAGTGCTACAGGATATGCAATAGTGAATAGACTTTTTGAGGATCTGTCCAGAATAGGAGAGGCAAGAGCTAAAATTTTGCTTCCCTGTGAGTAGTGACACTTGTGTGTCTGCTTCAGTGCAAACGAAGGTTGCTAAGCACTTACTAGAATAATTTGCACACTGGCCTTTTATTGGTATGTCTGTCCTCTGTGACTCCTGTCCTCTAGATGTATAAGTAATAAGTAAATTTTTCTGGGTCTTTGTACCAACAAAAAATTACAGCTCCCTTCTAAAGAAGTTGTTTGGAAGTGGTCAGGCAGAGGGAAGCTGGAAGAACAATGATGCCTGGAACTAGAGGCTGAAAATACCTTTGAAACATGTTTGTACCCAGAACAAAAAGACTTGGGGACTGTTATTCAAATAACAAGATCTGGAGAGAAAGAAAAGTCCATAGATATGACTAGTCCTGAATAAGTTGTTCTAAAATAATTATTTCTACTATAGATATGTAGAAAAATAAGAGAAGAATTTGATTTTATATTCGAGGTTTGTAATATTACTTCTTTTAATTCCCAAAGGGCTAGGGAGAATGATTCTGGTGTAAGATGGTATATAAAAAAATCTACTGGTGTTCTAGTTTAAAATAAATGTGCAATATTGTTTTAAATTACCTGTATATAAATTCAGTCTTCACATTCTCTGCCATCCACCTTCAAAACAGATACAGCATTTTCTCTGAAGTACAAGTAATCAAGAACTGTTGAGCAGATAATGATCTAAACATGAATGTGCTTGTAGCAGCAAAACCGGTTTCTACAGGGAGATGGACATTCTGTGGGTGCTGCCATTTAATATTGTAATTTCCAGGGGATTGCTAACTTGGGAGTTTCCCCACCCTCTGGCTGCTTGCTGAAAATATATGTCACATGGTCCTTGAGATACCTAGTTGATTTTTTAACTTCTATTTCAAGATATCTCCCCTAGTTCAAGTCTGGGCGAAAAGATAATAAACCCCATGTTTTTCAGATTGCAAAAGTTAGTGTGCTTTATCTTCCACTATGGTAGCTGCTTTCTGTGTAAGCTTTTCATACAGTTCAGTGATCAGGTGATAGAAATACAAGGCACAATTTAATTCTTATTCTCTTTTGGTGACAGTCCCATCTGCAAACTTTGATGGTCATGCCTTTTTTGGAGTCATTGAAAGAGCAAACCTTGCTATGTGACCCTTCACTGATGATGGTCTTGTATCTACACACATGCTCCTGTTTCTGTTTCTTCCCTTAAGCTTTGGAAGTGCCAATGAGAAGCTGAGGTGCTTTGCCCTATCTAAGAGTATAAATCACAAAGATGTCACGTTCTAATTAAGAAAGAAAAAGTAAAGAAAGTAGTGAGTGAAAGGAAGTCCTGGTAGCCTGATTTGATAGATGAGAATCAGTTTGAGAAGTTCTTAAGCTTCGAGAGGTACGTATCCATGGCAAGACCTTCAGAGGTAGGTAGTCTAGTTAAATTCTTGAACTATTCAGTGAGAGAGAGCTACCTATGGGTAGAGTCAAGTTCCAAAACACAGTCCCTCTACATCCATAACTGGAAGCCAGATCTGAGGGAGGTTAAAATCAGAACACATCTTTTAAGCCTGTGACAAACAGAAGCTTAATACAGTAACTGGGGTTGGAGACTGCTATTTAGTACTGAGACTGGCTTATTCTGTACAGCAAATACTCTGTCTGGTTAACTCTGTCCAGCTGCACTAAGCAGAACGCACCATTCTCTTCCGGAAGAAGACCCAGCACCTCTCCTCCTTAAGCTTTAGTGAGCTACAGTTTTATTATCAGAAAACATCTGGGTCTGTGTGTACTACAGCACAGTTGCTATAGGGTAGCTAGTCAAATCGGTATGCAGTCAAAAGGAGAGCAGCACAAGTCTATTTTCTGGCTATTTTGATGTATGTTGAGTTCACGTAAGAATCTTTCCAGGTTCAAAGATGCAAAATCCTATGTACTCTGGAATCCCTTGAAACTCTCAGTTTTTAACTATCTGTACTCCTTGTCCTATTAATTCTTGTATCTTTTTATAATTTCTTCTTTCCTCCCTCATGTCCTCCTGGTACTGGGTATTAGTTCCAGCCGCATCTCTACAGCTGTGGGTGAGTCTGACTGCCTTGACACCTTGCAAGAAGTCAGTGTGACAGTCTGTCTGCCTCTACACATCAGGCTCTGCTGTCTCTGTGCCACACACCCATGAGTTCTGTTTCCCAGGGTGGCACCAACAGACGTGCCTTATATTTAGCTACTACCAGTCTCACGATGTTTCAGAATGTCCTCGGGTAAACTTACTAACTTCTCTGTCAAACCCATGAGTCAAGCCAGACAGCTTCTACTGTCTCACACATTTAACAAGGAGGCTGGTCCTCAACAGTTTTTCTTTTTTGTTAGAAAAGCCTGGCCATTAAATGAGACAAGGACACCCACCATAACACATCTGCTCGTTTGAACTTTTCTCAACCAAACAGCCAATAAACCCCCAATAACCAAGGGAAAGAAACAAATGTTCTCCAAAAAGCTGCAATACTCTACATTGCAAAGACAAAGTAGATTATAGGGCTTCTCCTTTAGCAAGATTTCAGGACACAAAGCAGACAGCCAAGAAGTCAGAATTACCTTCTCTTTGCTGGGGTGCCTTCCACAGACAGCTAGAGGTGGAAGAAGCGCTACAATCTCAACAGGTTGTCAAGATGTTTCAGGAAAGAAGGTGAGATTTCTGTCTAGTTTCCATTATGTTGCCATTGTCTTCTCGCCCAGAACTGCGTATCTCAGTTTTCATCACAGAGATACAGCTAAAGATAGTGAGTAACTTACATTGAACCTGCTGGCTTGGATGTTGCCAAGATCAAATATCAGCTTGGCCAAACAGACTGAGCAATGTGGCCATATGAGAGAGATCTGCTAAAACGCAGCAGCAGAGCTAATATGCAGTAGGAAACAAAACCATTAAGAACAGGTGTCAAAGAGTAAGATACAACATGGAAATAGAGGAAGGTGAACTTCGTTTCTCCTGGCTATGAAGCCCAGCTCATTTGTTGTTCTCCCTTCAGCCATACCTTGTCTGTTTGCATGATCCTTCCATACAACAGAGAAAGAGGTGGGAGCTCCTGAAAGGCAGAGTACATGAGGTACAATAAACTGGAGAAATATATTGAAGTGTCTGTAGAGCAAGACAGGATAAAACCATTTCCCTTTTTGATGGGTAATCCCAGTAGCTGTGGGAGAGACAGACCCCTGTCTCTCCACATACTCCTTAGGGAGCTGGCTGGTGTGTTTATATCCAAAACTGCACGAGCAGCATTCTGCAAACCTCTGTACTATTTCATGCATGCAACACCGAACTCTGCTTCCATCACAGCCCATTTTCTTTCCAAAGAGCTCTCAGTCCCTCCAGCCTTAATTGAAGACACAATCTACACTTTCCTCTGTTCATGCTCTCAGGATATCTCCAGGTTCCCAAACCTCTTCAGCCCCCATACAAAGCCTTTGAGTAGTCCTTCCTGGAAGCTCACCCTGGCTTTTTGTTAACTCCTCTCTCCTGGGTGCAGGGCATGTCTGCATTAGTATGTACTAATGATCTTATTGTTTGCTTTCCTGTTTTGCTCATAATTTTCAAAATGGTTTCAGAAAGATCTGGCTTCTCCATTCCCTGTCTACCTTAATGTGGACTTTGGCTTGTGATGCTCAGACAGGCAATACCCCCTCAATAACATCCAGGCATGCTTTCACATTTCCATTCTGCCCGCAGGCAGGGGGTGTTAGGAGACATCTTGACTACAGTGTATGCAAGTACTCTGTAAGAGCAAACGACTACCCAGCTTTCCTAATGTGTTAATAGGTCTACTAAAACTGCAAAAGGGAAAAAGCTCAACAGGAAAGGCAGACGTGACCAGTTCCTTCCTTAGAAGTATCATTGACTTCAGCTCTGCCACTCTGAGCCACAAAAGGCAATGGGGAAGGGAATTCAGGGGAAGTAAAGTGGGGCAATGAGCTGCACAATATAAGCACAACTTACATATTGCAGAACAAGATACAGGCCCAGTCAAGTTAGAACATCACTCAAGCCTATGAACAACAACTGGGTGTTGCCAAAGTCCAAAAGCAGCTGCAGGCAAGTCTGTAGTGGTCACAGAATGGCAATTCAGATTTCTTAATGGCAAAGGAGGTAGAATTGAGTTAATGAGTCTGTGAAACATGAGAAAAAAAATCAAGTACATGGGACACTTTCAGAAAAAGAGTATACAGTTGCAACATCATTGAAAAAGTCTCTGTAGTCATTAAAATATTAATACAGCACCTTGTGTTAAAGGAAAAGATGGATTTTAGCCAAGAAAGAAAAACATATTTTAACCATTTGCCAAATACTTGTGGGCTGTACTTTAAGACTTACTTGAGTGAAGACTCCACTGGACAAAACTGACATCTCAGGTAGTGCTAATAACATAATAAGATATTTTAGGGAAATATCTACATCAGCTCTACTGATGTTGACGTTTCCTTGCAAACTCCTAAAAGGCATACAGAGAGAATTACATTATTTTCCCCAAGAAAAGTATTTGGATATTTTTCCTCCAGCAGTACAGGAGCTACTCCCTACCAGGCACTTGCACACACATAGTTCTCTTTCTCTGAATTGATTGTCTGTTAAAGTATTTCTAAATCATAAATTATATCTTTTACTATTACAGGGCTCTCCAAAGCTATATTTTTAATTAGCCATTGTCTTACAATTATGGGACAAGTGGTGTGTATTCATGAGTTACTTGGTACAGCCAAGTGCCCTCTAGCTTGCTAGCATCTTTCCTCAGGAGTCGAGAATCAGAATACCTGATATCAATTTTGTTTCCTTGTTTAAAAGGGCACAAAAATATGAACAGGGCTTCAGTGGTATCAAAAGTATTTCTTAACCACTTGGTGATGACCACCAGCAGTCCTGCTGATAACTCAGAACCAGAGTTCTCCTCTGTTTCAAGGGACCTGAGCTTTATTGAATCAAAACCTAGTCCTAAAGACTGTGACTTTGATCTTGCTTTGATATGCATATATGCAGTGCACCTGTAAAGGAGATAAATTTCCTTCAGATTTGCAAACCCAGGAGCAAGCACTTTGCATAGTTATTTCCTTAACTAATCCAGCCAAAGGAAAAATTTGCCTGAAGGAACATGTCAGCAGTTTGCTGAACAAAGGCTGCTTGTGCTCCAGATGAATTTCCAGACTTTTTCTGATTAAATCCCTGATAAATACTCTGTAGACTAATTTCAGTTTGTGAAACACGTTCTGACTATGATGGTTCATCAGTAATCTAATTGTTAGATTCCCAGTTCTATGTAAGAGCCGAGAACATTCTGTACGCAATTGGACTTTCCTTTCCCAAAAGTTTCATGTTTATTTGACCACAAAACATTTGTTAAAGGTCACTTTCATAGGCACGATGAAAAAATCCTTGAATCTCATATAACTCAGGCCAAAATTATAATGGTGATTTGCTATTTTTGTTGTCACGTGACAAATGCCAATCCAGCTGCTCTGTTCTCCCTCCCCTCCCCCATTGCCACTAGGAGGAGATGAGACATAGAGAGGAGCTGAATATTGTAGGGAAAAAGTCTGCTGTGAGCCAGATACTTTGGTCCCCCAAGTTTGCAGAGCACTGTGTGAATGAGAGGCACCCAGATATCGCCTTTGTATGAGCAGCACAAAGTTGCAGAAGCAGCTCTGACCTCTCCTGCACAGGAATAATTCCTTTCTGTATATAAAAGGAAACAGTGAATGAGTCAGAAATAGGAAGAGAGAATATGGGAAAAGAGCAGTCATGTTTCAGACCAGGAAGAGAACAGGGATGGACCCCAGCTCTGTAGACTGGAGCAGTTTGTCCAGCTGTCCCTGTCACACTGCTACACCCGCAGCACACACTGAAATGGTTTCCTGCAACAACACAGCTAAGAGCCAGAAAGGCACCCTGGAAGCATCAGAGTGAACAGTACAATTACACCCTGAAGTTGCTGTGAAAAGGAACAAGTTCTTAATCTCAGCTTGTCAGTTATCCCAGCCTAGCTCACCCTTCCTTACTTAATGTCGCCTCAGGATTCTGGTAAGGAGGAAAAAAAAAAAAAAAATCACGTTTTCCTGTACTAACTACAAGTATTCCAGCATATCAAAATCCCAGGTATAGCCTTTTGCACTTGATTCTGTATATAATAAAATGTATTGATAAATTACCAAATCTACTTTTACTCACTCCATATGAACTTGGAAAAGAAATCTTTAAGTGTTTGGTTTTTTGGGGTTTTTTTTCTGTCATATATTCACACTGGCATATTATTGCAGAAGAGCAGTCAAGTGCTGAGATGAGAACATTGGTTTGCCTTTATCTGAATGGTCACAGAGTGCTGAGTTTTGCACAAAACTTTTTACTTCAAAGTTTCTCAGAAGATCTGTGTTGTTTGCACAGGTTTGCTATTCTAGGGTTGCTCACAAGTGCTGAACTGTAGAAATGTTTGTTATTGCATTAAAACACTAAGTGCTAGACGGTTGTTTGGGTTTGTTTGGTTGGTTTTGGCTGGTTTGTTCTTGGGGTTTTTTTATAATACCAAATATCAATTGTACTGAAAAAACCCAAACAATTAACCAAACTCCTAAGCCCCCATTAAAGCTAATGCCTTCATTATTTATCTGTTTCATTTCCCTACTTCCTTGTGGCAAACATAAGAACTGTAAAACTAAGTTCTGATATTTCCATTTAAAGTGCTAGGCAGGATAAAAGAATGTAATTACAACAATTACATGTGAAGTCTTTAATGAACAATTTCTTCAACTACAATTAACTACATAAAAGTCTCAAAAGTGATAGTATTATTTTTTTGCTGAAAAACAAATCTCAGTTGTGTCTCAGCTGCAGGTAAATTTTGCTCCCATTTGCACCATGTAAACAAAGAAGTTCTGCTTAATTAAATTCCTGTGGTATCCTGAGGTCCATGCTTTGCTAGTCAATTAAAAGACCTGAACATTACAGATCAGATGCAAACGACTACCATATTACTTTACAGACAGGCTTTCATCCTAAAAAAAGGGAAGATCCAGCACTCTTCATGCACTGTTATGCCTATCAACAAGCACAATCTTTGCCTTCCTCATTTTTAGCACCCTTCAAATAAAATGAGAAACAGAACAGGAATATGCAGACAAGAAGCTTCACTTTCGATCTTTTGAACATAGGAGTTACTAAGAAAGGCAACAGTTTTTACAGGAACTGTGTGCTCTGGCCCTAAAACGCTTCAGTGTAATTTGGCCATTTCAATCCTCAGTCAGAAACACACATTAAAGTATCACGTTTAAATAACAAAAAAGCAGCCTAAGAATGATTTCCCTCAAGGATAATTATATTATGCAGTAAAGTTAGAATGGACATAAAAGAAGCCAAGCACTCCTATGGTAAAGTTCTGGGAAATCCTTTATAAAATTTCAAACTATTTTGTGAAATATGATTTGAAATTATTCCTTCTTAATGGACAGATACATGCCTGTGAAGGAGCCTTGCCTTATACACAGACACAAGCTTTCAAAGGGATATTGTAGAAGTATGGCTGCTGAGTGAGTCCCTTCTGAGATATGTGAACACTACAGTCTTACCTCATGGCAAAGCCTATCTTAGAATCCAGAATTTTATTCTTTCCTTTTGCATTATTCAAAACTATAAAATCTGAGGCTATTTCAGCTAAAGATGATGTTGTACTAATGTTGTCAACAAGAAATTGCTGTCTCTATGCTGTTTTCAATTACTGGACAGTTGGAATTAATTATTATAACATCTGGTTGGTCCAATATGTGAGATTCACTGAGTTCACTGTCTAGCAATTTGGTGGTCAAGCTGAGGGCAGCTGCTCTGTGAATGGGCACCACACCATAACATTCACCCTTTGACTGGTTTTGCAACTAAGCCCTTTGTTTTCCACTGTCTCTTCTTTTCTGTAAGCCTCTTGCCACTGGGCAGCCTCATCTCTTTTCATGGTCCCTCTCACACCAGAGTGCTGTGCAGCTTCTAGTATATTGCCTGTGCCATGCACACATTCTCACTGTAAGTTTCCACGCTGTTCTTTTTCATTGAACATTTTCATGGAATGATGCTTGAAATACTGTGATTTTTCCACAGTGTTTGTGCAATACATTTCACCTGGTTCCTAGTGGGAAATGAGCTTGGATAGGAGTAAACAGAAAGTAATCAACCCTTCATAACAACCTTCTAGTTTACATCAAACTTCTACCAACACCAAACATATGTCTGCAACTGACAAAATGTTTGTCCATCATTTTAGAAATATTTACAAGAAGTGATAGATAAGGGAGAAAGTGGCCTATAAGAAAGGGTAAGCCTTCCATTTCCATAGCTGACCTAGGGTGCTCTCCTCCTTACTGTATGGTAACACCAAGAGAAGCTCAGTAGATGAACAGCTGGTTGAACCACAACTGTACAACCTGCCTGACAGCCCCCTCTGGCTGTGTTCATAACTGTCCTTAACTTGGAAACAAAAGGATAACACTGTTGGTGGTGATAGAGCATGGTCAGTGTGTCCAGGACAGTAAAGATTCTGTTACTGCTGATGGCAATCCCTACTTTAAAGTACATATGGCATCTCATTTAACTTCAACTTGTGGAGAAACTTCTGAGGACAGGCTCTGTGATCCTACTAGTACCCACCATCCAGGGCCACATCCTCACTTTGGCATAGTGCAGATGCCAGTCTGAGTATACCCTCTCCATGTGGCAGAGGGAAATCTGACCCCATTTTCATAATCCCGTGCACTACAACTAGGTCAGTGACTCATACTGGTGACTCACTGTGGTGCTTGCTGATTATAAACATTTCAGTGGATGCCTGTTCTTTAAAAACTTTGCCGCAGAGGCCAGGACTTCACAAAACATAGCTACATGAAGTTGGTGGTTTTGGACTTGAAATGGAATATACAAAAATGAACCAAAATCCATAGAAAAGCAGATTTATCCCTGTCAACTCATTCTTTGGCTCTACTGATCAGTGGCCAAGAGAGGAAGACGAGTCACCAGTTCAAGCTTGCAATCTTCAGCTGGCAAGAGTTTGCATCATTACTTTAGCATGACATGGTGTTACCCTGCTGTAACATAGTGTATCATACACTGCATCAATCGGCAGCCTGATAATGACTGCAAGAAGAAAAATTCTCACCTAAATGCTTTAAAGAAAGATTTTGCTTAAATTAATGAAATTTCAAAATACAATATTCTGTGGGTCCTATGATTTCCTATATGCAATCCTTGCTTCCCTGCTTCAATTTGTTTTTCCAATAATCAGGAAGGCAAAAAAAGTTAACTGACATTCTCCACTGCTTTGATACATCAAGCAACCTTGAAGTACTAAAGCAACGGTAGAAAGTGTTGCCATGAAATTGTGAAATTCAGCAATACTGACAAAGAGGGTGACTTGCAGCTCCCTTATAATTAGCTCATAAGAGCACCCAGCCAGGCAAGGAAACCGAGTTATTACACAGACTCCTTTGGGTCCACTTTGTGACACGGCCTCTACGTAACAACTGAAATGTTTCCATGACTCTCTTAAACATGACCAGCATGAACGCAAAATGCTTGGGGTTTTTTTGCTTTCTTTATTGAAACTTTCATAATTTCTGAAATGAAAATCTGTTTTTCCTCCTTGTAGTGTTCCCTGAATCTGTGCTGCTGGGGTGGAGGTGGGGGTGCAACATTGCTGGGCAGCTAACTTTACGAATTCTTCAAATTGCTTATATTCAGCCTCAGGAGAAAGGAGTGGCTCGCATGACTTGATTGTGGCTGATTTAATTTGTTTACTCCTTTACCTAGTGCCTTGTAAGTAGGTTTGAGTTCAGCACCTCTGACTTTCTTATGCAAGTAAGAATTATGACATGTTCAGAAGGTAAAGAGCAAAAACAAAACAAAGCAAACAAACAAACAGACAAAACCCAAACAAAAACAACAAAAGAGAATTCTCAGCAATGTTGGTGAACTAGAAATTGAATTGTACAGAACAGTTCTGAACTGACAGCTGTAGTCCTGACAGATGTCCTCAAACACTGCTAGTCAAATCCTTGGACTTTCAAACTTGTGACAGACACATCACTTCCCCTGCAGACCACTTCCACTTATTAACTTATTAACACCAGGAAATGGTGTCTGAGAGAGACACGTGCTTTGCTTAGAGTTCCAGCTTGGGCAGACTGTGGGATGGAACACTTCCTCTTGACATCAGACCTCTTCAATATCCTGCTCTGCCATGCTGGCTCTTCTCTATTTTGACCACCGTATCTGCTTCCGAGGCAAATTACCTGCGCTAAGATAGGTCTGTCACTGTAACATTCACTTCTGGAAAGAAAAACCAAAGCCCCACAAACCACCAAAATGCAACATCCTGTGGAGCTAGTCTGAGCTTGCCTGCATCAGTTGGTAACAGGTTGTTCATTGGTTTGTCCTCCAGTACACTGTTACCAAGCGACTGGGGCAGCATTAACACACCTCCGCACTGGGGCTGGTGCAATGTCTGCAGGACATGGATTCCTCTCAGCAACACAGTGATCTCACAACTACCAGTGACCAACAGTGCCTGGATCATGGTTTGAATGACAAAACTTAGGTTGAGCACATTTGGCACATTGTCTGGGTAAATGTAACAGACTTGTACATGGGAGGAGACGTAGTCTCTTAAGGGTCATATTCTCGCAGCCTTATCCCTAAGCTCTTCACTCACAATGAAATAACAAAACAATTACTTAGAAGCACCACCTACAATACCAACTCATGGCCTAATGTTACATCTGACAGCTGCATTGCTATTACAATGGCTTGTTTTTACTGACTGGGTTTTCTCGGCCAAGGTCTGATTCAACCCATAGGGAAAGGAAAAATTCTAAAAACTCTGAAATGCTGCCAACTGTTTCTGTAAAAATATGTCCTTAGGGGATGGGGAGGGGGTTCAAATGTGTAGTGATTTGATGTCTTCCTCCCCATTTCTGTGAAAAGTGACAGCCTGTGACTAAGGAGATCATGAAATAGAGAATGTTGACTGTGAAAATGTGGTGGGGAAATATTTGAAAATAAGCCATTGATGATACAATGTCTTCTCAAAAGAAAGGGTGGCTGGAAAGTGAAAAAGTGGTTTTTTTAAAATGTGATCCATGAATAAAAAAAACTTGAACCTGAATGTAAGACAGAAAAATCTTATCCAACCTTCATTAAGCTGTTTTATTGTCTCACCTCCTGTTTTTGCTTAGCTGTCATGACTATGAGAGGAAAATATGGAAGAAGACAATACAAATTTCCCCAAAGGCAAACCCTCTGCACTACATGTGTTGTTCACTACATTGTAACCACTCTACAAAAAATTTCATCCTGAATGTCAGGCTGCCCTAAGGTCAGTGCCAGTGCTGGCACTTTTCCATCTGTTGCACATCAACTCCATGGTATTTATGTTTAGAAGTTTTGACAATTTTATCCCTTAGATTTGCATGGTTGTGTAGGCAAGCTGCTAAAAATAAACAAATTGTTTCCACTTTACCACAGTCAGTATGTGATAAACAAGAATTTGAGGAGAAATTCCAAAAACTGCCAGGGTTACACAGTATCATGATGAAGTATAAACACCACAGATTTGTTTTTTTCTTCCAATTAAAATACTTCAAATGCATAAACTGTGGTTAAGAAATGCATTTAAGCAGATTTTTCATTTCCAACACATATGACTTACAGACAGGTCTGAAAAGACATGACTTCTTGAATCAAGACAATTTGCGTTTTAATTACTCAGTGCTTTCATACCATACGGACCTGACTATAAAGTAGTGTCAAATTTAAGGCTATGTTTAATTTGGGAAGGTTGGAGATGAAAAAGGAGGCAAAAATGATGAACATTTCCTTTGTTTTGCTGCTTCACAGTCCTCCTGCCCCTACAGTCCATGTACTATATACAGAGGGGATTTTCCCCAATGCTGTCCAGAGCCCCACAGAGCTGCTTCCCCTCCTGATGCCACC
The DNA here is from genome assembly GCA_013397795.1 of Orthonyx spaldingii. Lineage (NCBI taxonomy): Eukaryota > Metazoa > Chordata > Aves > Passeriformes > Orthonychidae > Orthonyx > Orthonyx spaldingii. The sequence continues at coordinate 367,563 of VZTJ01003210.1, forward strand.
AGGCTCTCTGTGCCACCACACAGTTCCCAGAGTGAGAGTGAGATTATACTAACAGAGAAAGGGGAATGTGAAAGGGTTTCTCGGACTATATAACACCGACTGAAGAAGGTCAGGCTATTTATTCCCCCCACTGTACTCTCCAACAGCGATGGAGGAGTCGGAACAGGCTAAAGCAAACAGGACAGTTTCTCCCTAATGTGCTCTCAATATCTGCATGTTTTCAGTTTCCTCCTTTGTGGCTGATAGGTATTTAGCAGTACCTTCCTAGTAGTGCAATTATAAACTGCACAACAAGGGGCTTCAGCTGACACACTGTGCTGGTAGAGTAACATCTGCCCTTAAGTACATTGCAGAAATCCATTCTGCTCCCAGGTAAGCCTAAGCCTAGTTAACAAGAGCCAACGCAGCTTTGTCAAGAACAAATCGTGTCAAACCATGTTTCCTTTTTGGTGCAGAACTATTGGCCTCTCAAAGGAGAGGTAATAGATCTATTTCCAGCACAATCATGTATGATACTCTCACAGGGAATATAGTCTATAGATAGACATTGCTATGTATCACAGAATCACAGAATCACCAGGATGGAAAAGACCTTCAAGACCATCAAGTCCAACCCATGCCCCAACACCTCAACTAAACTAAACCGTGCCACTGAGCGTCACGTCCAATCTCTTTTTAAACACGTCCAGGGATGGTGATTCCACCACATCCCCAGGCAGACCATTCCAATATTTTATCACTCTTTCTGTAAAAAACTTTTTCCTAATATCTAACCTATACTTTCCCTGACGTAGCTTAAGACTGTGTCCTCTTGTTCTGTCAGTTGCTGCCTGGAAAGAGAGACCAACCCCCATCTGACTACAATCACCTTTCAGGGAGTTGTAGAGAGTGATAAGGTCACCTCTGAGTCTCCTTTTCTCCAGGCTAAACAACCCCAGCTCCCTCAAACGTTCCTCATAGGGCTTGTGTTCCAAGCCCTTCACCAGCCTCGTTGCCCTCCTCTGGACATGCTCAAGTGTCTCCACGTCCTTCCTGAACCGAGGGGCCCAGAACTGGACACAGTACTCAAGGTGCAGCCTCACCAGTAACGAGTATAGGGGAAGAATGACTTCCCTGGTCCTGCTGGCCACACTATTCCTGATACAGGCCAGGATGCCATTGGCCTTCCCAGCCACCAAGGACCACTGCTGGCTCATGTTGAGTTGGCTGTCGACCAGCACCCCTAGGTCCCTTTCTGCCTGGGCACTGTCCAGCCACTCTGTCCCCAGCTTATAGCGTTGCAGGGGGTTATTGTGGCCAAAATGCAGGACTCGGCACTTGGACTTATTGAACTTCATCTTATTGGTCTCTGCCCATCTATCCAACCGTTCCAGGTCCCCTTGCAAAGCCCTCCTACCTTCCAACAGATCAACACATGCTCCCAGCATGATTGACACATGTTCCCAGCTTGGTGTCATCTGCAAATTTACTAATGAAGGACCCAATGCCTTCATCCATGTCATCAATAAAAATATTAAACAAAACTGGTCCCAGCACAGACCCCTGAGGGACACCACTAGTAACTGGCCACCATGTGCATACAGTAGTCATCTGTGTATTGCTAGCAAATGGGGGACACATTTAAAACAGTTCCCATGGTCCTGGTACAAACCCATGCTTTCAGTAACAATTTGGATGGAGACAGTAGTTACAACATCTGTCACAGTGCAAAAGTGGGGGAATTGCAAGGACTCTGTAGAGCAGGACAAAATGTTAAAACTATTTTGATTAGGATAATATTTGAGTGTTTGAACATAGAGAAGGAAGAATGAAAGCACCCAAATTCAAAATGAATAATAACTATTTACTAGCAAAAGAGCAGCGAAACATTAAGGGAAAATGTCATACAGTGAACAGGGATCAGTAATATGATGGCTACAAAAAAGGTAAATCACAACTTGTTCTAAATTTACAGTGTCATTGTGGATTAGACCACAGAGGTGAGCTGAGGGTTAGTACAAACACTGCATTACTAAGGAAAAAGCTCTTGAAGAAGTTAGCTGTGGAGCTTTTAAGTCCCATTCACCAGAGGTTTGAACACAAATATGTCTCAGGAATTTATAATGAATAATAACCTCAGCGGGGAGGTTATATGACCTCTCAAACATCCCTTTCATTTTCACATTTCTGGATCATTTTAGTCATATAGAAAAATACAAACACAGAAGTATTAACTTCCCTAAACTGAGAGAGTCTAGAAAGAGCCAAGAGAAAATACAGAACATTGGATTTCAGTTTCTCTGCTATAAGAGAAATCCCTGCTATGCACGCAGAACTGAGGAAATTGATATGCATTCCCAAAACTGCCAGAGAAACTCCCAACTTTCTCCTCCTTTTTATCCATTATATATTAAGTGTTAAGACTGGTCATTTAATGATACTGAATATCAGACAAACTATAGCAATCATGCTAAATAGTCTCACTTTTTAAATAGGAATTACGGATAGAGAATGTGAGACCGCCTTTGCCTTATTCCTTTGTGGTACCTGTAGACTTGTGAAAGGATATGTGACTCCTCTCTGTCAACATTTGTAGCTCAGTCTGCCCACTGTGAAGAGAAGGGCCATCACGGTGCCAATCTACAGCCATACCTAAATTTCCTTTTGGGCATGGAGGCTGCTCTTCGCATTCCTTTTCTTGGTCACAGATAGCACAGCTTCTGCTGGCTGGTCTGCATGATCAACAAGTAGCAGATTTCTTACCCTGCAACACTAAATGTTCTTCAGAGCAAACCAGGGAAACCTGTTTTTTTGGTTTTAATTGCCACAGAGTTGATATGGGTTGGGGTTTCACTGGGTGGGGTTTTAAAAACTAGTTTGCCTTTGACCCAGGACTGTTCAATATTGTCAAAACAGCAAGAAAGTTAGAATAGAGATGATCCTTATTCAGCATGCGGGGCTCAAATACTGGTGAAGATCAGGTTATAATTTTGGAAATTTTGGCAAACTTGAAAAACAAATTTTAAAAAATGCTAATTTCTTTTGGCAAATATAAGCAAATGAGCTTCAACAAGAAGATGGCACTGGCTGGGATACTACTGTCCCAGCAGCAAGTCTGTGGGAATAATTAGGGTTATAATCATTCACAGATGAGTCAACAACATCATGATGTTGTGAAAACTGAACTGAACTGAAGTGTCTACATGGGAGTATGGCCTTAAAAACACATGAAATCCTACTTCACTATCCACTTGGGCACTTGTAAAGCCTCGGCTGAAACACTGGAAGTGGTTCTAAGTGCCAAGATGGGCACAGACCAGTAGCTGACAGAAGGAACTCAATTAATGCATTCAGGGGTTCAGGAAACGCTGCCTGTGGGCAGAGATCAGACACGTTGCGTCAGGCACAGGCACATGCAGGATGTGGGATGCCATACAAGTCTTAGAGTCCATGAGGAATCTAGAAATAAATCTTTTAAATGCCCATGGTAGACAGGACAACAACTAACAGATTTCAGTTGCAGTGCCTGTTTTCATCAGAATGAATTGATTAGGAATATATACTGTCTCTATTACCATAGGATTTTTAAGGCAGGTGAAACAATGTCACAGATGGAGCGACCCTGCTTTTGGACAGAGGGATGAACCTAAGGTTCCTTTGAATATGATTCTTATGATTTAATGGAAGAAAGAGCAATGCGGGACATTGTATTGCAGATAGATCATTCCTGAACTTAAGACTATGAAAGAAAACTAATCTAAAAATTTACGTAAAACTCTCTGCCTCTCAGATGACATCCTTCTCACAAGACCATGTGGATGTGAATATTACCAATTCCTGTTAAGATATGCAGAAACAAAAATCCTACCATGGGAAAAAAAGAACCACAAGGAAATAATTCTCTTCCTCTTTAATCTTTAACACAAGTTCCTTCTTTGTCCAACAATAAAAAAAAATTCTCTGGTTTATGCCTATTATGGAAATGGTTAAGTCTTTGACACACTAACCTCAAATCTTTTTAACAAACATGACTCCTCCGAGAAATTAATTCCTTGCCTAACATTATAATCCATTACACAGCTGAAAGCCTCAGTGAGACACATTGCCTTCAGATACCTAAGAATTAGTTAAACTATTTAATTTGCTATGACTGCAGGTTTTTTTAATTTCCCTAGGCCTCAGCCCTTATTTCCTGGGAATATTGAAGGTTAAAACCATGCCTGTCAAAGAAAAGTCACTAAACAGATATATCACAATATACTCAAAACATTATTTTCCTTGTCAATACATAAAAAATGGGGACTAGGTTAAGTAGTACATTGTCTAGAAAGCATACAAGATAATGTTACATGCAGCTTTTAAAACTAACAGTATTTTATCAGTATTTTATTTTGGTATTATTTGCAAGATTCCTCCAGTAGTCATAAAATCTCAAAAAGATCTGAAAACCAGGAAAAACACAATCCTCACTTTGTTTCATTTTTAGAAATGGCTTCTGTAATTGCTGAAGATCTGAAAGGATCTTCAATTACTTGCATAAGGTAACAGATATTTCGATTCAATAAACACATTTTCTTCATGAGAACATCTGAAATTAAAGATCCATTTTCACGGGTGGAGGTATTACTATAATGAAAATCCTTATGAGAGCATTTTTATGATGACTGAGGATTCAAAATAAGAGAGAAATAAAGTATATATAAATCTCATCCATACTCCAGATTCAGGATACTGGGATCAAGGGACTGAACCTCATTTACTGATTACAATCCTGCAAAGAGCAGGCTGCAGGAGAGAAAAAAGTAGACATTCCCACCATCTGCTAAGGAACTAGATTTACACTAGTGCAAGCACTACAAGCAGTAGAAGAACTTGGATACTGACAGGGAACATGGACATAATCCTGCAGCCAGGGAAATCTTGGGTTCTTGGCTAGTTAAGAGAGACCACCAGCACAGAGCTTTTACTGCCTGCAAAAATCTGTCTGAGAAGAGAGTTATCCTTCATTCAACTTGATGAAGACACTTGTGAGGCACAAAATACTGGTGTGGTAACATGATGACTTTTGCTTGCCTTTCTGCATCTGAAATAACCACTCTCAATGAACCTTCCTATCTACCTCTTCAGATCTTACTGAGTTTGTTAACATACAAGAATGTCAAATGTCAAAGACAAACTATGTTCTTAAAGGCAAGAGTATTAATAGACAAATTGCCAAACAGGAATGGTTTTCTAAATGAGGCCTTCAAAGTAATAAAACACAGAAAACCAGAGTTTACAGAGGATGGACCCAGCAACCTCAGCTCTGAAAAAAGTGCCAAGTACAATACTGGGGACACTGACTCATGGGGAACTCTTTAAAATTCTGAGTAAACTACTGCACATCTGCATTATATCCTGGAGAAAAGACAGACTTGGAGATTTTATCATCTTTTTTTATGAAACCCCTTCAAATGATTATTGGGCAATCTCAGACAACAAGGAATGGAGTTTAGAAAATACAGAACTCCATTGGTGAACGTGGTTGAACTAAGAGGAAGACAGGTAATTTATAAGCATGTCAGCTTCATCCCAATAGGCCATTTGTGCTTCTTGAGATTCACAAAACCCAGGTTCATTTGACAAAGGCAAGGAAAAGTTGCTCCACCTGCACAGAAACTCAACTAGCAAAATTCAGATTTATCCCAGAATTTTGATAGCATACCTTAACTTTTGACAGAATACTGCCAAATGCCCCTTTCCATGGAAAAGGCTGTAAACTTCTATTTTTCCAGTGTATCACTGGTATCTGAGAACAAAGGACACTACAGGGTGTTTTACCACATTAACTGTAACAATGGCTACCACAAAAATCCCGTGCTTGTGCATACAGCAAGAAATCTGTGATGGCCCAGTAAATGAGAGACTGCATTGCAAGTGGGTTTGGTTTTAACATTCACACTGAAGGCTTTTTTGGTTTGCAAATATTTCATGAGTCACTTCTGACTTCTTCATATGTAGTCACTGGGTCATGTGAACATATTATAGCATTTTCACGAGTACCTGAAAATTATTTGAATGAAATTTCACAAACTATGGAGCTTCTATGTGTTACAGTATTTGCAATGTTGATTCACCAAACTCCATTGGTGCTCTTCAACACATCTTTTTCTCTAGCATATTGTTATAACAATACATTTACATTGCACAGTGCCAGAATGGCACTCAAGGTACTTCAAACTATCACACTGTATTTAATATAAAAAAGAGAAAATCCTGTCTGATCAGTATTATTCAGCTTTTAAAACTAGTCAAGAAAACCATGTGACAGTCTTCTCTATATACTCATATTATTTTCTAGGCTGGGCTAAGTCTCTGCACATGTCCCTGCATTATGCAGGTTTGCCATGAATTCCATAAACAATTAACAGAAAAAACAACAGCTGAAGCCAGTTCTGAAAGACTGTTTCCATTACAGAACAAACCAGTATAATCATGGTTTAGTTCCACATCAATGCCATCAAAGTAGCCATGCCAATATGGAGGAAAAACAACAGAAGGTCCAAAAAGTTACTTATTTTATTCCATTCTAATTTTTTTTTTTTTTTTTTTTGGTTCTTACGACAAGATTATTCCATTTCTTTAGCATATTAAACTAAAAATTCTAAAACATAAAACTGTATTGTCTTGTTTGTATTCATTCCTCATTCTAATGATATGTTCAAATAAGAGAAGCAAGATTTACCCTTGCAAAACCTGTTTTCCTTCATACTTTGAGAACATCATCTTCCAATGTTCTCTCTATTTGAGCTAGAGTTTAAAAAAATTGTTGAGAATAAAGGTAAGGTTTTGTGGTATACAATACTGAGTTAACCTTGGAATATTTTTCAACACAAGAGCACTACTTACTAATTCCGATCCCTGTCAGCAGCAATTTTAATGGAGCAGCAGCATTGTTTTTAACATTCCTGTACTTCATATTAAAATTAATTCAGAAGTTTGAGATGCTGCTTACCTCCTACCAGCACTACTTCTTTCTGAACTACTGGTTTGATCAGGCACCCCTCTTTTTGCTATCTCTTTTTTTTGGTGTACATTACAAGGAGAAAGCATGTCTAAGACAGGTATATCTCCAAAATTAATAGAGAAGATAGATAGATAGATAGATAGATAGATAGATAGATAGATAGATAGATAGATAAAGTTGGTTTGCAGTCACAGCAATTGTCTATATTTCCTCATGCTTCCTAACATCTTGTGATCCACTAGGTTAACCAACTCAGTCACTGATTTCCCAATAAATTTAAGCTGGCATGTGGTTCTTTTTTTTTCATTTTACAGCATTAACCCGTTCCTGAATTATTTGTGATATATTATCTCTTAATCCCTATCAAAATTTGTATTTCAGTTTACTGATTTCATCCATCAAAGGCTTCTGTGTGGCTTCAGTGGGTTTTCAAACCTCACCATGGAGCCAAAACAATTCTTTGGAACTGAATGGAGCAAATGTTTGTTCAAACTTCTGTATTTTGCTCCAGTTCCTTTTAAAGGAGTTTAAATTAACTGAAATCGAGCATACATGGATACAGGATCAAACACGGCCCATCAAACCAATGCAATGACTCTTTGAAACAGCACAAATAATCAGGCTTTAATGCCATAGAAGTCGGGCACCAAAAAAGGCAGGCCAGAGGAAAAAAACATGAAACAAAATCACAGAGTTCATGAAGGAGCATGAATAGATCAGTCAAGATCTGAGATGTAAATTCAAAGGAAAGAAAAAATGCAATTTGGCTGGTGGATAATAGTCATTAACAAGCTGCACGTAAGAGACTAAGAGAGACCTCAATGTACGGCATGCAGTATCTGTGCAGAGGAAATGAATAAAGATGACCCTACAAGGCTGACAGTCTATTCAGTCTAAAAGGCTACTTAAGTCACATCCTACTTTGTTTGGAAAGGCAACCCACAGTTATGTAAAGCAAGGCAGACTTAGCGTCAAGTCGTGATTGCATATTACAATAGCGTAAATAAAGGAAGCAGCTGAAAAATATTTTGAAAACCTGATTGATGTTAGGCCGTCCTCTTGCTCACGCTATTGCAATCCTTTCGCTCCTGTGGGGAACAGCAAAGTCACATAGGGGCAGATATGACTAAAAATTATTTCTTGCCATCAGAAACACCGAACACGCAAAGAAAGCTTAGTTTTGTATTGGATCTGAGGAATGTAGTCATATGGGTTGCAAGCACGTGGCCTATACTTACTGCTGTGTGGACTCAAGTTCAGATAAGGTGACACCTGAGAAGAAGCCATAAGATATGTCTTCTAAGGAGATACACATATGTGCTTCAGGAGAGCCGTGCTGTTTCCTATATATTTGAAATGTCAAGAAGTACCTCAAAGGGGAACCTTATTTTTCAGACCCTGTGTTTGGTACAATTAAATCAATATTTCATTAACGTAAGACTTAGATTTTGAATTCTTTGATAAGTGGATGGAAGACTCAAGTCAGTGCTTGCTCTGGCACCAGTACTATCAAAAGAAGTACATCTCTATACACCTTGATTTTTATCATCATTCAGCCCACAAACACGGCAAAGGTTACTTACTGAGCTGTACTTGCATGGTATTATATCCAATTGTCTTATCCAGATCAGGCATATCATGAAGTGTATTGCTAAAATAGGCACTTTAAGATCTGATTTACATGTCTCTTGACATCAATAGAAACACTGGTACCAAAAGATGAGGCACACCAGATCCTCACTATACATTTAGATATCTATGAAACATCAAGTTTCATAAGAAAGTCATGCAAGAAGTTCATCTAAATACTTTCCTTATTTCCCCAATTCATATGACTGAATCTCAGAACTTAATTCTGCATACATTGTACATAATAAACTCAAATGGAGATTTTAATGTATGTATTTAAGAACAAAAATCTATCCCTTGAAAGATTTTGGGTGGGTAAACCTCACACAGATGTGTGGCTGCAAGTGTCAGATTCTATTTGTGTATGTCAGCAACAACAAAATAATCCTATAGATTAGCTCCTGACAAGGACAGTAAAGCACACAGGCTTTCAATATTGTTAAAGAGAAGAGACAGGCCTGTTGCATGGGCAGAACACAGAGCTCCAAGCAATACAGGAATTCATTACTCTCAAGTCTATCAGTAAGAACTTTTCTGGGGCATCAAATAAGTGGTTTAAGTTTAATTAGCATTGATTTTTCTCAGCAACCAAGAAGCTTTAACATACATAAATCCTGTGTTCTTGGTGAAGAAAAGCTATGAAATGCACAAGTTAAGAACACCTGTTTGTTACTCCTCCCTGAGAATTTCGAAAGGATCAGCATTACGTGCAACCTAGGAATACATCTGAAAGACATAAAGATGTTAACTTTTCAAAATTTCAGATTAGAACAAATTTTCAGGTTGCATTAGAAAGCTTTACCAATGACAAGCCAGTAGAAAATTTTTATAATATTTCTATACTAGTACAAACCTTTGTGCTGGTATTACTATGCTAGAATGGAAGAGGGTTAAGGATACTAATATATTTTATTTTGCTCACAAAATTACTATGTAGTCATGCAAAGTATTCCAGATAAAAAACTGGAATAAAAAGTTCTGTAACAAATTAGTCCAGAGGCAGGGATTTTCTAGACAACATGAAAAAATGATATGATAAATCTCATTGAAATCCGTCTTTTGCAGGAGCTCACCTTAAATAAGCATAAAGAGCAACAATTTTATCTTCTGAGCCTCTGTCTTTAATGATACCATTTGCATACATGCTGAACAGCCTTTTGTGTGTAATGTGTGGGATCTGTGAAATAACAGACAGGAAGAAATCTAACATTATCAGCAGTGACCAACATGGATTCAAAAAATATTAGTTCAGCTTTCGATCTGGTAGAGATATTAATCTTAGGAAGAAAATCTTTACCAGCAGTGGAAGAAGGGGTATCTTTCTCAGCCAAACAGCAAACATAATATTCTTTTCTCTTGTTAAAATTAACATCTCCAGAGAAGTGGAAGTCTGATTTAGAATGGATTTTTAACTACTAAAAAAGTCAAGAAATGTGAATGATGATACAAAAAGTATTAACTTTTCATCCTCTTAGGCCAAGGACAGGACAATGCATGTGATGAGTGCCAGTGCACTGTGTACATGATGCCAGTCCCCTTACACTAAGTGGAATTAAATACATGGATGGAATAATGGACAGCAGAACAGTGAGAGAAAAGGGAAAGGGGCCTTACACAAGAGGCAGCGGGAGATCTGGCAATGAGTGCTTGCAGCCCAGAAAACCAACCGTATCCTGGCTGCATCCAAAGCAGTGTGGGGAGAAAGTCGAGGGAGATGATTCCCCTCTCTGCTCCGCTCTGGTGAGACCCCATTGGAATGCTGCATCCAGCTCTGGAGTGCCCAGTGCAGCAAGAACATGGACCTGGTGGAGCAAGTCCAGAGGAGGCCACCAAGATGGTCAGAGGAATGGAGCAGCTCTGCTATGAGAGAATTGGGACTATTCAGCCTGGAAAAGAGAAAACTTTGGGACTACCTAATTGTGGCCTTCCAGTACTTGGAGTCCACAAGAAAGTGGGACAGAGACATTTTACAAGGGCATGTAGTGACAGAACAAGTGGGAATGGCTCAAACTGAAAGAGAACAAATTTAGATTAGATATTAGAATGAAATTCTTTACTGTAAGGGTGGTGAGGCACTAGGAAAAGTTGCCCAAAGAAGCTGTGGGTGCCCCATCCCTGGAAGAGTTCAAGTTCAGGTTGGCTGGGGCTCTGATCAACCTGGTCTAGTGAAAGGTATCCCGGCCCATGGCAGATGGGGTTGGAACAAGATGATCTTTAAGGTTCTTTGCAACCTATGATTCTATGATTTAATGAGTGGTAGCAGAGCAAGCAGTTCACTGCAGAAGAAGAGCAAATACAATTTTAACCAGTGATGAAAGCAGATAGTGTAATTTCAATTTATGTTTAACTTAATTCTACCAAAATCATAAAGATTCTGGAAGATAGTACTTAAGCTCCATGGTCCAAAAGGCCTGAACATTCATCCAGACTTCAGAATGATGCTGTTTTTATTGAAGTGAACTACTTCTTCCCAACAGGCCCCAAACATACTTCTCTACTCTTTCTAGCTGGCACTAGCATCTCTATTGTACCTCTGTTTGTCCCAGTAGGATGATATTTGCCTTTTCCAACACACCCATCTTAATCTCCACTGACTTTGAGAAGTCTTGGTGCGTGTAGAGCAGAGGAAAACTGCTCACTTGACATCTCCTAATTATCCTTGTATTACCCTTGTTAAGTGCCTGGGGAAGTGTGTCTTCTTCTCAAAGAAAAACATTTTGAAGTTCATTTAGTATTTCCTATTAGTATCCAATTAGCTATGCCCTTAAGGGTAATCTTAGTCATTTACACTTTGAGGGTAAGAGAAAGACAAGCAGATCCTTAGCCTTTTCTCCTTCCCTTCCAAGAGATATCAAAATGAAAATAAGGGACTAATGACAGAAGAATTGTTGAAATCTATCCATCTCTTTGGATATTTGGCACATGAGAGATCTTTGTTGGATTAACTTTGTATAGGTTTAAGGGTGCAATGATACAAATTTATATGCAGGAAGAAGTTCTTTAATCATCTTTCCAGTTCATGGGCAGAAATTCTACAGAAGTTCGGGGATTTTGCTACTGACTCATATGTATCTTCATAAACCACCACACGAAGACACTTGTAATTTTCTTAAAACATGGGACTTGGTTAGTTTAACATCCATATTCTGTAGAAGTCCTTACTCCAAATAGTTAAGATGACAGATTTGTTCATCATTTCACAGTGATCAGATCAAGACACTGTTACCATTACCAAGTGCTGAACTCAGTCTTCCAGACAGGAAACTGTTTTTCCTAACAGGGCTCTTTTTTTTTTTTTTTTGGACACTTCAACTTAAACTGAACAACATTTTGTTTGCAAAATGTAAGATCTGTAAAATATTGGACTCAGAAAAGTGTAACGTTAACAGTACTGACTGATAGTAGTTCAAAGAACAATAGTCCAGATTTTCTTCTGGTGGAGAAACTAATTCCTCGAATTGACAGATAATGGTTGACAACAGTGCTAAAGCTAGGAAGAAGCAGATGGGGCTGCTGCTGTTAAGTATGCATATATTGTTTTTAAAAGTCTGAAGTTTCACTTCTCAAGTGTTGTGTTCCATAAAGAACTAGTATGTAAACACACTTCTGGCAGCCAGTAAACATTCCAGCTAGAATGCCAATACCATGTATCAGAGGAAAGTAAACAACCCTTGATTTACTATGTCCCAAATGGAGGAACTCAATCAAACACAAACCCTTGATCTTCACAAAAATTACCTCCATATCACACCATAGCAATGAGTGCTTGTGATAGACATGTCATCCTTAAGACTGAAGATCACAATTTGTCAATATTTGTGACATCTATTAGGTGGGCAGGTGTCTATGAGTTAAGAGGACAGAGGCACACAGGAATTACTTTGCACTTGATGGAAATTATTTGAGAAATCTGTATTTTAGTGTCATTGTTCCTTTTTCTATATTTCAATTTTATTACCTTGCTCTGCCAGCTGAACTTCTCATACCTTAGTTTCTCATTTTCTTTCCTACAAATAATGGTGTATTAGTTGAGTTGTGAATTTTTTTAAGCATGACTTTCTATGCATCTATAACATACTTTAAGCCACGATATCCTATTCTATTGCAGGCTTTTGAATGACTAATAAAGAAAACACGTCTAGTTTGCAAGAGCTTTCAAAAAATACCTTAAAAAAAAGTTTTGGGTTGATCAGCTTAAGATACTTAAGTCAATATCAAATTTAAGTGCCAACTCCAAAAAATCTTTACAAGGGTGAACTTAAGGAACCATATTTTAAAAAAAACCCTCAGCACTTCAATGTACTCAAGGTAATTCCATACACTTTATGGACTGAATCACCTGTTAGCATGGCACATGAGTTTCACTGGGTTTTTTAATTCTAAATCTAGAACACACATCTCAAGGTCCTTTATGTAATCTTAAAAATTACTCCACACCCAAACTAAACTAATCTACCATGAATGACCCAGAGCTCCTTCGACCACACTAGAGTTAGCAGGCATGTGAGCAAATGCAATGTCCCAAGTGCTGAGGGAGAACTGTATACTTTGGACTGACAGGCCACTTTATTTCAAACTGAATGAATAAACAAATCTGTTCCAACTAGTAAGTATTAAGGATTCCTGTAATAGCTTGTATTTACAAACTGGAACACATTAAATGCTAAGAAAGATTGTGGAATGTGCAACAACATAAAAATGCAAATATTTGTCATTTATTTTAAATTATAAAGTTGAAATTTTCAAGGAAAGTCTGATATAGGAGTCAGAGAAATATGGGCATCAGGAAAGGTCTTAATTTCAAAGGGGTTTGTTGTTATTAATGATTTTTTTCATAACTACTTTGTATTTTTGAGAACAGAAGGCTACTTTTCTTAATATTTTCTGACAAAAACAATAGTTGAGGGAGTCACTGTGGAGCCATTAAAAGTGGAAATAATGAAACCAAAAACATCATGCACAGTCACACACACTGCCCTCAGGGCACTTCAACGCTCACATGATTTCACTGAAGATATCTAAATAGAACCCTGGAATGGAACTCAAGACTTAAATTTGCACCCTGTTTTTCCACTGACCTATAAACTATGTAATTTAAACTTTTGTGCCTCCTGCTGCAGCTAAACCATTTATTTATACCATTCATGTATGCAGAATATCAGATGCAGTTTGCAGCTGGTCTTCCCCAGAAAGGTCGTATGTTTTTACGGTTTTCAGTCTAGCTCATGTGTTATTGAAATTTAACTCTGACACTATTCAGAAGAACTTCAAAACTTTGCAAGGAGACTTTGGTTTATATTTCTGAGTGGGATCAGTTTTGGTGCAGGTAAAGTGCCAGCAGTTGGCTAGAACAGGTGATTCCCAGGGCACAGCTGGAAATGAGTAATGACCAGAGCTTCCAGAAATGAAACGTGCTCCTGTGATTGTCTTTACAGGAAGGATCAGGGTGTGGGAGATGACATCTCTAACTGGTAATCAGTGGCATATATACCTTTAGTTATAGCTGTCTGCTACAGCTTTCCTTCCACCTCTCACCTACACTTGAGAGCCCCACAGCAAAACCAGAAAGTTGGTCTCTTTTCCATTTTTAAACTGTATATGCCAGTTTTATGGACATGGGTTTAATTTTGTCTTTTGTTCTTAAAAAGGGCTGACCTGCTAGCTAGGAAGCATTTAAATGCTTTAAATTTTGTTTAGTAAGAAAGGCAAATAAAATTCTACTTTTACTTCTATTTTTAGTAAGAATTTTTTAGTGGACTGAGGGAAAACTGGCTTGAAAATTGGATGACATTCTTCCCAGTTAATCTCAAGTGACTGAAAATAGTTGGCCCTCTTCCTTACAAAAAAAAAATAATAAAATAAAATAAAGAGCCCCTGTTGACCAAAAGCAATACGGAGAAGTATTTGGTTGCTGTGACTATTAATCCTACTTTCTCCTACTAATTGTATTCTTAAAATCAGAGCTCTCACTACTACAACTAAGGATTCTGTAAAAGTAGCAAACAATACCACCATCATTACATTTCCTAATTGCATCACTGAGAACAGTGAATACAACTGTTCGAAGGTCACAAACTGTGACGGCAGTGGCATTGTAAGGGTGTGGCTTGGGACATATTTTGACTCATTATTTGTAAATGATCAGTCTAATGACCAGTCCGAAACTGAGCTACTTCATCACAGCATAAGACGTTTACTATTTTTCAGAAATTTTTCTAACTGTTTAGGGGTAGTATTCATACATTAGTAACAAAAATGCAACAATGCTCTCTTCCTATATGCACTGAATAGTTTATTTTTAAAACATAGTGTGACAAGCACAATACCTAGTAGCGCCACAGTATCTTTCCAAAGTTGCTGTCAGCTGTCAAGACTGCATAGTCCTAGGCTATATCTTTGCCCGTGGGAAACAATAAGCAGGAACTTGCAGATATAACAGACTGAGTTCGTTTTGAAACACCTGAAATGGTGTTAAAATGGTAAGCTGTTTATGTACTTCTGATCACAGGTTTTGGTTGAATCAATGAAATAATTTGAGCGTGAGGACAATGTGTCAGTTTCTTTAGTTCATCTGTGAATACTGATTTCTCACTGAAATTCTTTCTGGGTACTCCGTACTTTGGTGTTCCTGAGTTTTCAGCCCAGCTAGTAATGTGAGCCATTTCTGAGTTCCATCTCTACTTCAGCAGTTAAAAAACAGCAGCAAGAGTTCTTACTATATGTATTTGAGAGAACTACACTGGTTATTGACTGTGGAGTTATCATCAGATAGAAATGCTAAGACACAAATGGAAACCAAGACAAATAGGAAGCCATAACTTCCAAATTCTTTTGTAATTTGAGAGAAAATAGTAACTTGACTTACAAACCAGGCTGAAAGGTGTCTACTTGTCTTGCAATTCATGATCCCCTCAATTCTTGTAGTCTCTGTCTACCATGAATAAATTGGTGGGTCACATAGTCAAATCACCAGCATTTAACATACAGTTAGAAAATAAGTAAAAGGTACCCTCCTTTTTTGCCCCATCCTTGTGGACTGACACAACTTTCCAGTCACAACTCCACACAGCAGTCAGAGCAGAAAATCGATTATTTCAATAACCACAGAATTGCCTCAAACAGCAAGCAACCTGATGAGAGGAGGCAAGCAAAAACCATAAGAGGTGGGGGGAGCTGATGCAAGGGAAGTTGGGTTAATGATTTCTGCTGGACTTGTATCTGATGGTACAGGGGTAGCTGTGTGGGAGCATATTCTGGCCTGCTCAGGGAAAGATTACCCACCATGAGATAGTTGGGGAAAATAGTAGAACATGGTAACAATGCAGAGATAGAGATAGAAGGAAAATGGACAAGTCATTGTCCATTTCACATAACCTTTCACATAAATTTCTCAGAGTACCCTCATCTTAGGAACACATCCTACTGTAAATATGACATTCTACGGTAAATATGACTAATTCATAGTCCTCCATCAGTCAGCTACTTTGCTCATACTACCTTGCTTTTCCTTTTCTAGGTTAGTGATTCAATGAAGAGCTTCACGCACTTTAAAGTCAACAAGCAATTTTATGACAAACCTCCTCAGCACAGTATGTTAGAAGCACCTCAGCAAACAGAATGGCAGAAGCACATACAGCTTCACTAATTTCAGAACTGAGATACAAAAATTACATAGGACAAGGAAACACATACTTTAGGTGAGAACATCATTTATCCCACTGCCTTTATGCCTGGAGGTTGGATCATCAATAAGTTGGCACTTGAGCAGACAGCAGGATAGTGCTGCTCAGGATCTGTCTGTGAGCCTTGGATAAGAGAGTTACAAGAGAATGGGAGATCAATGAGATTTGCTCTATGGATTTGTCACAGTGGTGCAGTTCACAGAAAAGCATCTTGGAAATGGTTGTAACTTGTCTGGCTGTGCAGCAGAGATTTGAGCGGGGTTCACATTTTTGATTGGTCTACAGGGCAATCCAGTGGCAATACAACTTGTGTAAACATATCCCAAAAGCTTTAAGCACAAGTTCTTCACTGCTGCCAGCATAGCTGGGGCAGCTTGAGCTCTGCATGGCCGGAAGGGACTCCAGGCTAACACTGAAACCTCCACTCCCCTGCAGCTCTACTAGATGGAGCTAAGTTAGCAAGTGTAAAGCTGCCTCAGGAATACCAACTGTGCTTCCCATCAGGATTGCAGGACAGTTCAGATACAGTTTGCAGGGAGTTAGCTAGTTCTTCTTAGGTTCTGTCCTAAAATAGCTGTGTTCCTTAATGTGTGCCACATCTAGTAAGAACTGGACATAGTGTGTGACAGCTAGAAATCTTTCTTCCAAAGCCTGCTTGTTTTATTACTTTTCACAATAATAAAGAATTTACATGCCTCAATCTTCCTGTTTTTAAATGGTCACTTTGGTTATTCAGCTGCTAATTAATAATTCTAAGAACTCTTTTGTCTGCTATTATTTTATTTCAAAAATATTTTTTAAAAGCCAGCCCAAACCTTATTCTTTCATTTTTTACCCAAGAAGATATCTTAATCAATTTCAGCTGTATTTACATACTTCTTGTCAGGATCAATTCTAGATTACAAAATAAGCCAACAATGATTTTGAACTCCACAAGGAATTTATTTCAACACACTGGACTATTCTTATCATACTTTAAAATCTTTAAAAACTAAACAAAACTGTACAGCCTCCTCTTGTTTATCCCAAATTAGTTCAAATAGAATGTGACCAAATGCCCATGCAATGTCATGCAGCAGGATGCACTGGTGAGTTCTGCAATGTTGCAGATTAGCAGTGAGAACACAAAAGGCATTTTATTGAGAAATTCATACTGCTAGTGTTCCCTGAAACATATGTATTTGCAAATTTTGGCTCATTTGGAAGACTGGAAATAAACAGTTTCTATAACAGGACAGAAAAGAATATGCAGTACCCCTTGCTTTTTAATACAACATCAGGTAATTAAGTCCCTTGCTTTAGAGTCTGACAATTTCTTTTGTTCTGTTATCCCAGACTACTTTTAAACATATTACAGAAACCCTGCTTCCTGCATATCTTTGGAGTAACACAGAATTTCTTCCCTGTGAGGACATGACATAATTTCAACCCATCGCTCTATTATGTCAGATAAATTCTAGAATTAATATAGGAAAGAGAAACTTCTTTCATTTATTGCTGCTTGAGTAGCAATACCCAGCTACACCTTACTTTCAAGAGAGAACTGATTTATTGATCTATCTGGAACTCCAAGAAAAGATACTTCCTCCCATAAAGATCCTACTGGCAATAGATTTAGTTCCTATCCTACCAGAACAGTGCAGTGGAAAGATGATCTCCAGCCTTCCTTCATGAAACTGTTTTTTACATCTTTTACAGGTGTGGCAGATACTTTTGATCTTCATGGAATAAAGCTTTTTGGAACATTCTGCTACTTCTTAAGGCAAGCAGATACATTAAAAATATTTTTCTTAGAAGGCCTTAATGAAATGATTTTCATGAAAGGATTAATGATGTTTTAATTAAAGAAATCAAATTCATTAATTGTGCAGGCAGAATTAATTTTACTAGTAGAGAGAATTGAAGCAGACTATAATTTCACAATGCAAAACTCATTTCTGTCTCATTACCTCAAAAACGGAACGGGCTTCAGAATATCTGGCATATCCTAGTTCTTGTAAAGTCAAAACTATCAACTTTTTTTCTCATGTTATGAAGCTGATAGTTCATAAGCATTTAAAAACCCAACTTGGAAACAGAACTCAATTCTGTTGAGACATAGAAGAAGAGTTAAACCCGGACTTTCATTTCTAATATTTTATTTTGAAACAAGAACAATTAAGAGGAACTAAATTGGTACGAAGTTCCATCAGAGACAATGAACTTGTCTTAACTTTTAATGTCATCCATTCTAAGGTATTTGACTTTTTGTCCATGAAACAAAGACACAAAACTCTTCAGAAACATCCTGATCAAGTGAATCACACCTCAATAGAAAACTTGCCTTATATTACTTTCTTTCATAGTTGCAAACATATGCCTACCTCTCATTTACATTCAGAACTTTCCTACCAAGCCATGGAAACTCAAAAAAGTAGTAGGAATGTGCAGTAATTTATATGAATAAATGTCTGTAATGCTAAAGATATGGTTGTTTCCAGCAGCTGTTTCCAGCCCAGTCTTTGCTGTCTCTGGTACTCCTAGAAATTGCTGATGGGTACAGTGACCCCGTGGGCCTGAAAATTACTTCTCCCTGGAAAGCTGGAGGGGAGGTGGTTGAGTTGACTGCTCTGTTTATTTTCACATTGCTAGGTGTCAAAAAGTTTTAGGATTTGGGGTTTTTTTTCAGATCACTGGAAATAGCAGAATGAGGCCTGGTACTAAATAATAACCCGGCTCTCTTCAGACAACAACTGGGGCAACCTCAGGCTTCAAATTCAAGCACTACAATAATGGGCAGGTCTCTGTCCTACTCTTCAATCTGAATGCATATGACCTTAAAAAATTTACTTTACTTTTCCCCCTGCATTTATAGGTAAGAAGTTAAACAAATGAATATGTGAGGCAGGGACAGGCAAGATGCTCCTATATGAACATCTTCAGCTGACAAGTCATATGCACGTGTACTGAGGCCTGCATCTGACAGAGGTCTTCTTTTGGTGGCTACGCCTACTGCCACACACTTCAGAAAGAAATCTCATGGCTAGAAAGGGACCTGTGAAAATGTAATATTTTCCTGCACCTGGATGCAAAATTTGCACCCTGCACCTCCGTTAGCTCCTTTCAGGGAACGAACTGACAATCATTTGTCAGCGGGCTGAACCACTGAGGAAGAATCTGCTAGCAGAGCTTTTTTTACTACAGGAAAAGAAAAGAATTAAGAAAAGTACTTTCCCAGGAAGTGAAAGAAACAGAAATTTCCTGCTGCCACTAAACATGGTGTTCTTGTTTACGTGTCTGAAGGAAATGGGGAAGTTGCCCTGATACACCTAAAAATATATGTGGGTAAGAGACATGTTTCTCTTCAACATCTGACTTTCAGTCTCTTAATCTTCATTCCAGAGAGCTGTGTGGACCCTGGCTAATAAGCCTACAGTTAGGGGAGACAGCATCTAATTTTTGCTTGCTGATCAGGCTGGATAAAGTGAAGAGGTCCACTGTAAGCAAATGAGTTATACAAGCACAATGTAAACAGACATCAAGGAGTGGTGCCAGATGTTCATCTTAAATATTCTTAATCATTTTATCTTCAACCCGCATTTCCAAGGAGAGGGTAAAATTATTCTGCCCGTTCAATTCTTAAGCAGACAACAACATTTGCCTGTTCACAATACCATGAAGCTCAGAAATAACAGAGTGCAGGAAGGGGCAAAAACTCCTACTCATGAACCTGGCCTAGTACAGGAAAGGAAAATGCATTTTGTTCACTTAATGACTTTTCACTGATACACTGTAAAAAATCTCCCTGAAGCAATTGAGCTGCCTTAGCTACTTGGCAACGGAAGATCTTTCCAATAAGACTTCAACTACTAACTTTTCCTCATAACTTTAACTACTTCAGCATGTATTGACATCTTCACAGTTCCCCAAAGGCTAGGAATCATACAATAGTTTGAGTTGGAAAGGACCTTAAAGATCATCTTGTCCCAACCCCATCTGTCATGGGCTGGGACACACATCACTAGACCAGGTTGCTCAGAGCCCCATCCCACCTGGCCTTGAACACTTTCAGGGATGGGGCCTCCACAACATCTCTGGGTAACCTGTTCCAGTGCCTCACCACCCTCACAGCCAGGAATTTCTTCCTAGTATCTAATCTAAACCTACTCTCTTTCAGCTTGAAGCCATTCCCCCTTGTTTTGTCACTACATGCTCTTGAAAAAGTCTCTTTCCATATTTCTTCCAGGTACTGGAAGGCCACAATTAGGTAATCCCAAATTCTTCTCTTTTTGAGGCTAAACAATCCCAAGTCTCTCTGCCTTGCCTTGTAAATGCTTCATCCCTCTAATGACCTTGGTGTCCCTCCTCTGGACTTGCTCCAACAGGTCCATGTCCTTCCTTTGCTGGGGACCCCAGGGCTGGACACAGCACTCCAGGTGGGGTCTCACCAGAGTGGGGCAATCACCTCCTCCAACTTCCTGCCCGCACTGCTTTTGATGCAGCCCAGGATGTGAAAAGATATCCGAAAGGAAGCTCAGGATAGGAAAGAGGTAGTCAAGTCACAAAATTTACAACGAACAATGTTACTATTTTGTCAATTCTTTTCTGCCAGCCCTTAAGAGCAGAATTTGTCAGGAAGCCTGTGTGCTTGCCAAGGGGCTCCACTGTCTGTGATCCCACAGCTCTTGCCAACTAACCCGACTCATCATCTGCACTCTGTGAGCTTCCATGCTACGGCAATACAGGTGTAGCATACCAGCATTTCTGACTGAAGAACTTTTAAAAGTTTTTAATTTTCCGCACTATGCAAGTCTTTTCCGCATTATAAAATGAGAGCAACACGCTTACAAAACTCCAGCATCCTAACAAGTATGGCTTCTATAGATGGTTACAGAACTATGGGAGATGTGCCGATTGAAGAAGTACCTTAAAAACAACACTTAAGCGAAGCAAGATCTGAAAAAGAGAGGAAAAAACCTTAGAATGGGCTAACACGAAATATATTAGTGTATGTTAGCACAGTACAAACACCAATAATTACTTGTTTGACACTAATAGACACAGGCAAAGTACACCAATATGGTAACTGGATATGACATGATCAGTTTTTTGTGTTGTTCTGGTTTTAGTAGTGTTAGAATGCAGACAGCCTAAATCATTATACCTGAGAGAGAGAGAGAAGCCACAAAGAAAGATGCTGCAACAGGCAGGATATGACAGATGAAGGCATCAGCAAGGATTCCGATCAAAATGGAGTTATGGTCAACCAGACTGTTATGTGGGAGGACTACAGGGCAAAGTGGTACCAGGAATTCCATAAAAATAAGCATTTCTGGTACAATACATAGTGAGAGTTAACACTTTAAAGTCACGTTGCTGGCAGTTGGTCTCACAAAAGGCCCCAGGCCTTGACATATCCATTTACTAATTGCAGGTGATTAAACTGTTTTGCATATATTATTCCCATTCCTCACTTCTACAGAAGTGTTTCCACGTATTTCTTATCCAAAGTCCTGTATTTAGAACCTTATTTTTCAATGACCATTTCCTTCTCCTCCCCTTTGCTTGACTAAGTCACCCAGCCCTTCCTCTAGCTTTCTCTTATGGGGTGGCATCCAGGCTCCTTCACTTCCTTCATGACCAAGTGGAAATGTTTTTATTGGAGGGTGGAGGAAAGATAAAGGAAGGAGAAGGGGAGAGACCAAGATTGATTGGTGTGCTGTGCATGGTCCTTGTGTTCTTGATATGACACCAATAGAACTTCTTGATCATGTTTCAGAGTGAAATCTTGTCACTGTTTCTCACATTGAATAATCCTCTATTCCTCACTCCAATGGAATGAAGAACAAGAGACTTGGACCTGCAAGTCCAGATCCAGCAGGTGCTCAGAGTTAGTACTGTTGTGTCCAGGGAAAAGAATTTTGCATGCTTATGTCCCTTACTCTGCTGTGGAAGCTACTGCATCATCCATTGATGAACCCCTGCTAGCCAAGATGATAACGTGCAATATTAAAAAACATTCCCAGCATTAATGGAGGAACTCATATGTTGACAAACTTATCCCCCTGCTAAATAAACTACCTAACATTTAATATGTTTCATAACTCCAGAAATCATTTAGCCATTACATACAGATTACAGAGTCTAACTAAATGGTCCAAACCACATCTACCTGCTGCTAGAAAATTTGACCCTTTTATACGTAGCTAGTAATGACTCTAACCAAAATGTTAGCAGGTCCAAAACAAGCGTTACCAAAAGTCCTACTAATTTTTCTCTAAATTTAAAGTCAAACGCAGCTAGATATTATTTTGTAACTACAATAGATGAAAATCAGGAAAAGAATAAAAATATTTCTGTGAACAACTGACATGAAAAATATTTAGAATTTTAAGCACTATGTCATCAACTACATGGAGGGTCACAGCACTTAGACTGCCTATAGGACAACTTCAGATTTGTAGCTGGGATTTTTACAGCAACTTCTGGCATTATTTTGGAAACCTGGATGTCAAAATTTACTGCCACAAACCTTCACGTAAATTAGTGTGTGGATGAGTGACATTAAACATCTGTTTTGAAGACTTATTTTTGTTAAATTTTAAAGTCTATAAAACAACTGGATTTAAAAAAAAAAAAAAAGCACCAGCAACCCTAATGAGAGAACAATTCTGTACTTGACATGTGAAAGCCAGTAGGAAAGATCACATATGCAGAGCATCTTCAGTTTAAACTTAGCTGAAGGTTGTTCAATTCCTACCCATGGATTAAGACTTTGTTTAGAAAGGCTGTTCTGAGTCAATGTGCACAGCTACTGGGTCATGAGCCTGGAGAGGAAACGTACTGCAAATGCCTCAGCACAGCCCTTCAGCTGCAAAACTGAACTAGCTGGAAAAGCTTGGGTAGGTTACACTGACGGTGTCCATTGACCTCTCCAAGTGGGATAAGTCATGGAATTGCAAAACTGCAGGTGCCACACCTGGCATTTCTAACAGTGCCTAGAGAAAGACAGACTGCAGATCTGAGTTGTGGCAGTCATCCTTCCAACATGCCTAGAGGATAGTGATCTGTTAAGCGCAGGAAAAAAGTACAAGGTTTAGAGAAAATTAGGAGAATTATTCTCCCAGTGAAGTAAGTGGGGGAAAGTTGTAATGATCTCTGTCTGGAATCTGGGATATTGTGGTTAGTATCCCTGTTCTTGTCAATAGTTCAGTGAATTTCCCAGTGGCTGCAGCAGTCGTGACTTCAGTTTTATATTCCACACGCTAGAAACGCATTTGGACCCTGGCTCAACACTGACTCAGTGGGCAAGGTGCCGCTGACTGAATCACAAATACCACTTCCTGCGGGACTCTTGCTGCCTGTAGCACTTCCAAGGACTCCTTGGCTGGTTATCTGAAAATCAGCCTCACAACTTAAGACAACAACATTGCAGAACACACATAGTTTGTGTAGCATTTTTTCAAAATACACTATTCCATCCCATAGTCTTTGATTGCAGTTATTCAAATGCAATAACATTTAGTAAGTGTTATACAATATTTTTTTTCTTAGGAAGATAAAATAAGGGGTTTATTTCAAAGGAAAACTGAGAAAACATATCCATATTTATGTTCCTCTTGCTTTATGTTCTTCTTCAATGGCATGGCAAAGCATTTCATTATAACAGAATGGGCGTAATTGAATACGAATTTTTCCTTATCAGGAAGTCATGATAGCTCAAACTTTCTGAGAGTCAGAGTTCCATATCTTTGGCTGAACAACACTTTTAGAAAGAGAAAACCAAAAGAAGCAACTCTTAGGTCACTATAATATTACACATCTTTAAAACAAATAAATTACTGGTGGGGAAATTTTGCATGGTACTATTATCAGAAATTACAGAAATCAGCTCATAAATTCATTGCTAACTCTCTGGTGAAGAATGCTGATAAACATACTTGCCCTTATGATATGCAAA
The DNA here is from genome assembly GCA_013397795.1 of Orthonyx spaldingii. Classification (NCBI taxonomy): domain Eukaryota; kingdom Metazoa; phylum Chordata; class Aves; order Passeriformes; family Orthonychidae; genus Orthonyx; species Orthonyx spaldingii. The sequence goes on from VZTJ01003210.1 coordinate 391,798, forward strand.
AGGAAGACAGCAGTCTCTTCCTCTTGGTGGTAGACTGCTGGCTGTAAGTAGCCAAATGATTAATTCCTAGTGAGAATCGGTGAGTTTATCATGAGGTCATGCCTGCATGCCAGCCCAAACCACTTCAGCTGTACATGGGACAGCAGAGCTGTTTCTTCAACCCTGCCAAGCCTATGCACTCTCCTACAGTTTTATGACTCTCCTGCTACGATTTCTATTAGCAAAGGTTTTGGCAAGTTGTGCTTAGATGTTTGTCAAGTCCTAAGCATATGCATGAAATAAAGCTGATTAAGTAAGTAATGGATACTTCTGTTTAGATTTCTCACTGTTAGCCCAGTTCTAAGTTCTCCTTTGAGAGTTTATTTAAAATATATCTGACTACTTGCATGCTTGCCAAAGTAGCCAATATTTCACATCTTCTTTTACCAACAGTAAGTCACTTTTCATTCTAAAAGGGACCAAAGATTTAACTAGTCTTGAGCCTCAATTAACTACTAGATTTCTGAAGCTTGTCTGAAAGGAGAGTAGTGGAATAAGAAGGCAACTGTACAAGCCTAACCATGAAATGCGAAAACATTCAAATTTCTCTCTGAGATTTAGTGTACAAGGAATTGGGACATTATTTTTGCCAGCAGAGAAACAGCACTGACACCTTATTCTGTACCTGAGTGATGAAAGTAAGAACCACTGGCAAACTTGAAAACTCAAATCAGAAATTCTCAGATGACATAAGGTGGGCTGCATATGTGCCAGGCACTAAGAGTTGAACCAAATCTTTTGCATTTAAAGTAATTGGAGCCTATATAGGCAGCCCAAATGGATCATAGCATTCCCAATATTCCTATACATCTAAAACTGCAGCTTCTAAGCATTTATGGTGGAATTTCCCATAGCCACAACCTAACATGGTGCTGCAAATTATTGCCCTGCTGTGAAATACAGGTTTCGGTAGAGATGAGATGACAATCATATTTTACAAGAACTCACTGTTTCTTCAGTCATTCATAAGATCTACCGTTCTAAGGCTTTGAAATAGAGTAACAGATAAGAACACATTTCTATTGTTAATCACCTTCTTAAAAGCAGTGCTTATAAAATACTTGTTTTATCAAGAGCTAAAAAGAAAATATGATGTTCACTTTCAGCTGCTCAGCTTTTTTGCCTCCTTCTTTTCCTAGAAAGACTTCTTTTAAAAAGTGTTACTATTGTTTCAGAAGGTAATTTTCAAGCCAGGATTCAGAGAACTACCTGTCAAATCAAAGGTGTCTCAGCACTCCTGATGAGTCACAGCTCCTGGACTCTGCTGGCTCTAAGAGTCGCACCAGATGTTTAGGTATCTACTCTTATTTCCCCTTTTATGAGACTGCTGTAAAAAGTCCATGTCATTTGTTAACAGTGAAAACATAGCTTATACTATTTCTCTTGCCTTTCGAATTGTCTATACTACATACATATGTATTAGAGCTTATACTTACACTTTAATAGTTTAGTAGGGTTTTTTTTGAAGATGCTAAAGTTTGCCATTGTCCAGTCTGAAGTTACACAAACTGTTTCAATTTTTAGTACTTGATCTAGGCTTGCAGACTTGAATGTCACATGCTCAGACCGTGGTTTTCTTATGTTCCTTAAATGATTGTGTATTTCCTGTTTTCTGTATTTTCTTTTTTTTTTTTTTTTTTTTAGGACTCAGTCTCCACAGCTAGAGAGAAAATGTCAAACATGCCTATAGAAATCAATGCAGAGAAAAACAGAGGTCCAAGTATGCCAAATTATCCTGCTCCAGAACTAAGAGCTGTGAAACCATAACTGGGCAGCATTGTGAGTTTAATGAACCTCACTTTGAGGAATTATCTCATGTTAATGTGGTGACATGCTTCAGGAATGAAAGGAAACACCTCTGCCTGGCACTGAACACTTCTGTGGAATCACCTACTAATATATCACCATACTGTGAAAGACAAGCTAAATCCCTTTTTTATTATGAATCACACAGGGGGAAGAATGAAAGGCAGAGGAATAGCAATTAATCACCTGAAACTATCTGAAGCAAGTGACCTAGTAGCCTACATTGCCTTTATTGGAATTTAACTTGAAAATAATCACTCTTACAAGCTTAATCTCCACATGTATCAAACTCAGGCAGGGAAACATTAAAAAAAAGTTGCTTGACCTGGTTCAGAATACCTAAAGTAGGTATTTGATGTCCTTATTTTCCACAAGAGCACTCCCTAAAAACATTAAACAGGTCCCTTGGTATATTTGGAGAATCATTGCAGTCAGTGCCTGCACTTAGATCCACCCTTCCTCCTCTTGAGGCATATGAAGTTATCTTCTAAGAGTGGGAGCTTGACAAAAGAATCAGCAGTACCAGCACCCACTTTTTGCAGTTACCCTGAAAGAAGAGATTCAGATTCCAGGCTCTTGTCAGTCTAAGGCATGAATTTCTAGCTTTTGTGAAAAGGGTGGTCTAGGGCAGGAGTCAATCTCCACCTTTTTCTAATGAGACCCCGCAAACAGAGAAACAGATCTGAGGCCCAAGAGACAATGAATAATCAGGTAGCTTTCAGGAAAAGCTGTTCCATTGGAAGATATGTTCTACAGTGGGCTTTTCCTATAATTTGGTGGATACAAGAGAACAGTGATGAGCTATTACAGGCCAAATGCTGATTCCTGTTAGAGTACTACAAAAATGTTACGGAGCAATTGTGCTTATAGACATGTGTTTCAGAAGAGTGTTCAGGTCTCTGGTTGAGTAGATATTTTGAACCTATTCCATTGAAATGAACAGAAAATGAGCATCTCCCTAAGCTATTTTTCTTTTAATATTCAGTGCAGTGCAAGGTGATTCTAAGTAATATTCAGTACAGCATAATAGAGTGGCATAGGATTTGTCCCGACATTCCTTACTCCCACTGAGTAATGCTTATTCATAGAAGTAGTTCCATATAATGAATTGTATTACACAGACTATGTTAGAAATTTCCATTTATCTCAGGGGAATTCACAGGGGCTACAAAAGCTTTCCTATTGGATGGCAACATGAATGTTCATCACCAGGTGCCATGAGGGAAAATCCAGTTCTTTCCTATATTAAGTCTTACCTTAACAATATCCCACTGTATACTTGCAAGTCCTTCACACAGTGATCTCTTTAGAGCTCACCAAATACAAATTTAACAGTGGAGTTTCTCCTTCAACTCCAGTTTAGGCTTCTTCCAATCTTCTTCTGTCCTTTGCATGGAGTGCAAACTATTCTGGCCAGAACTGCTCAGAGAGAGAGTTCTGTCCTTGTTTTTCTGGACTTGGGAAACCTCCTTTCCATATCACTCGCAACATTCCACAACTCTCTTCTTCACTCAATCTCTTCATACTCTTCTAATACAACTTTTTTTACTTTGAAATTACTCACTTCTGATTTCCCTTTTTTTTTCACTTGGAAACACAAATTAATTTGTCATCTCTATGTGGCTGATGTTACATTTGTACTGTAAACTTTCTGCAAACTCGGTCAAAGAGTAAATTCAAACATCTCTCTGGTATCACCTTTTTGTAAGACCTTTCATAAGACCTAACTCAGTTATAACAGAGCTCCATCTTTCCTAGTCCTTTTGGGTCCAAAATCACCATGCTCCAGTTTCTTTGGCTGTCATTGAAAAAAATGCAACTTTTCTGCCTGACAGAAGCCTTGAAAATTGCAATTATGCTTCTCTTGTCTGCACCCAGACAAGCTCCTGCAAAGGCATCTCTTGTGGAATTCTCTTTGATCAAGTCATCCTGTATCTTCTGCCTATTCTTCACTGAGTCAACTATACATCAGTTGTTTTCACTCTCAGAGCACCTCATGACCTATGCCCTCTAGGCCTATCTTCTCACATTCATCCTTTGGATGCTGAGTCCTCCTGAATAACTCATGTGGCCAACCTGCATTGCCCACACAGTAACTTTTCTGATATTAAGTCCATAGGATAAGTATCTTTCAAGTTTTTACAGTAGTGTGTTCTTCCCTTTCTGATAATAACACTTTTTTCTTACCCTTCTCGCTGCAGCTGGCATTTAACACAGCCTCTTCCCCCATCTCCCCACTTCCCTTCCTACCCTTCTGACCATGACTACAACAGCACCAGCTTGCAGCCCAAGATGCTGAGCCTAACAGATTCATTAGCACAGAGTCTGCTCTCCACCTGGCCTTTATCTCTCCTGTAAATGAGGACCTCCCTCACTGCTTGGTCCGTAGAAAGAAACGAGCATACTCCCAACATCTCTTGGGGAACAATGGGAAGACACACTCCAAAAACTCCCCATGATGGAGACTTTGTTGAATCTCAATTTGAGATATTTTGGTCAAAAACACACTTATGTTTCAGAAGAAAGAAAACATTGTCATTTCCAACCACTCCAATCAAAATCACAGAATGGCATAAACAGTCAGTATGGCCAAGAAAAAGCCATGGAGACAGAGCAGGGAGGCAGAAAGTATTTCTGTTTTCTGGCAGGAATACTCCTGGTGGTACTGATGATAGGTCACTCTATGCCAGAACTCCCTCTGGAAGACTTTGCACAAAGATGAAAAAAGGCCTATTTTGCAAACAAAACATACTTTTAAAAGTTTTGTTTTTCTTTTGGGCTTATGATATATGAGAAGGCTCTGCAATCTCCCTTCTGTTTTTTTTTTTTTGTTGTTGTTGTTTTTTTCTTTTTCTTTTTTTTTTTTTGTCCACCCCATTTGTCCATAAAATCTGCAACTGCTACAGACAGGATAAGGGGTGCAAGCACAATTTTCTTCAGAGATGCATTTACTTAAAGCCTATAAACTTGAAACAACAATCAGCAAAAAAAGGTTAGGGAAAGTAGCACAGTGTCCATACTAGAAATAAGTTACAGGAAGCAAACTAAAAAAAAAAGGAAGAATGCAGCCAAAACATCCAAAGGAGTGGTGGTGGGGGAAGATAAGTACTATTATTAGAGCACCCAAGATACACGCTATTATTAGCCAAGAGTACCCAAGTTAATTCTGTTTCTCCTTTCTTCTCAGCACAGTTTCTTTATGAGCTTATGCAGGAAGAATGCTGCTATTCAACAGCATCCAGGAAGCAACATAATTTTTCTCCTTAAAACTCTTTATTCTCTGAATTGTTCAACAGCTGATCACTTGCACTTCTCTGTTGAGACTGCCCGACACACTGGGCGGTATTACTTTACGGGATCTTTACCATTTTTCTGCATTTGGTAACCTTTTCCTTCAACTGTAAATTCACAGAGGTGTCTTTTTCTCTTCAGACCTTCTTCAGTACTTCATGGAACAGGCCATTACTAATGTCATGAATGTCAAGATTTAAGAGTTATTTTTCCTGTAGCTTGTATTTATTTAGATAACAAATTATTATTTATTATAGAGGGAGTGGAATCCTAAATGATCTTCGCAGGCAGCTTTTCAGAGATGAACAGTGCCAATTTTCTTGCCTGGGCTGAATTGCACAAGGGGTTTAGGGTATGCTGCTTCCTTGGATATGCCATCACTGAGACACAGCTTGCAGAGGTCAATCCCCAAAATCTGTTTTCTCCCAAGATTTTAGCAAATCTGTTTTCTCCAGAAATATGCTAACTGGCATGTTTTCAGTTTGTTGGTTTTCCTGTGGAATGTGCATCTGATTGACTGATGTACTGCAGAAATAATAGTCCAAATCAGCTGTTTTTGTAAATTTCCAATGTTGGATTTTAATGTGCTATTCCAGACCAGTAAATTGTAGGGTAGAAAAAGGATTCCCTTGAAAAATATTCTACTTCGGGATTTAAGATCGCCAAATGAAGCACAACTGAATCCCTAAAAACCCTTGGTATTTGTTTTCTGCCTTCTACTTTCAGACTCAGAAATCTTTTTTGTATTTCCCCCAGTGCTATCAGCACTTTGATTTCAACTAAAGACAGGCCTAGACCTAAACACAAACAATTTTCAATTATTTATGATCAGGATTCAAGATCTGTAGCACAACTAATCTTTAGATTTTAGATATTAGCTGTCTCAAATGAGCAATTTGAACAAATGTCAAAGAGATTACTGATTTTCATAATCAATGAATTTTCATAAATGCTAAATGAGATACAAAGCAGAGTTTAAAAGCAGGTGCACATCAAGTTGATGAAGCAACCCTCAGATGTGATCATTGCTGTTCTCAAAAATATCCGTATCCGGACAGCTCACTGAAACAACACATCATTGTATACAAAAAAAAGAGCACTCGTGTGGTAGCTGCTCTCTACGGGTGAATGAAAGAGGCCCGGTGGCCAGGATTTCACAGGCACTCAAGGTGACACTGGCTCAGCTCAGAGATAAAGCCTGGCTACTCCTGCTGCTTGCAAAGCCACAAGCAGTGCCCACAAGCATCTGAGAGAGTCCAGAGGCCCTCAAGCGAGAACGCTCTGCTACTTCTATGCACACAGATAACAGAGATAAGAGGAAAAGCAGTAGGCAGCAAGGAAAAGGAAAAAATTTTAAATAAAGAAACCTGAGCAGTTGAATTGTACCTAAAGGAAATGAGATCACCATTTGCTTCAGATTCCAACCACAAACAACTGACAAGTAATCAAGAGTCATTAAAGTACAAGAATTTTTATGAATCACATTCAACTTAAGATCAGCTACTCTGGAAATTCCTGGGACTCATAGAAACTGTAATTTGAGAAAATAAGATTAAAGAGTGAGTTTATATTTTTAACTTCATGAATAGTGATAATGTAACATTTGAAATCTATTTATTTACATTTCAAAATCTAATGGTTTATTCAGTAATTCCAGTTATTATCTCAAGAGCCAGAAGTAAACTGATTAAAAAATTTAACTTGGATAACATCAGAGAGAGAGAATACAGAATATTTTTCTGTAAAAGTACCCATGTTTTTCAAGATGAAGATAAAACAATCTAAATCAACTTTATACTGGGAAATTTCCCCTAAACTTGTAACACACTTTCTGAAGGCCTTAAAATCCTTTCTGCCATAATTCAAAATTCCATGAAACCCAATACAGTTCAGGTTTGAAGGTACATTCCAATACATAAAGCAATTGTAAATACAGCTATGTTCTTTAAATTCTATACCCATAGCTGGGGCTACTTAATTCAATGACAAAATAATTTCTTAAAAAAAAACCAACTAACAACAACAAGCTATTATCTTTATAGAAGTGACAAATCACGTCAATCTTTTGGCATGACTTTTAGGTGGTTTCTTAACTTTTGCATTCTTAATCACTAACCAAATACTCGATGTGTGTTTAACCCTGATCTTCAATTTGAGAAGACAGAGGTTTAAGCACACATAACTGCTCATATGCAATTTTAAATTTCTCCATTCATAATGTACCATGAGTAGAGAGGACTTGAAAATGATTTTTATATTTCATGGTAAGTCATGTTGGCAAACCAGAGGTTTTACTAGTCAAAGGACTAATTCTGATATTACTTACACTTGATATAAACCAGAACATGCAGCACATGACCACCAGATTTAAGGCAATATAAAGCCTCAGGCCTAAATTTTCCTCGTAGAACAGCACTTCTGTAGCAGTTCTTGCTCCTAATATTTATAGAGATATTTAACTCCCTGGGAGATTTTTGGGGTTTACTGATGGACTGCCAGAATCAGTGTATGATGGATGGTATTTCTCTTGAGTTTTAATATTTTATCATCAACTGTGAAAATGAACACTGTAACCAATAATACCTCCACACCAGCAACTTCTGCAGAACAAAGCAAACCTCACAATATCTTTCAGTGCACCACCATGAGATAAACCCCCTGTATTTCTCTGAGGGTCAGTGTTCTCATCTAGCTGGAATGGAATGTTATCTTTCCTAAAGTTGCTAAGTCAGGCTGGCTAATCAGTCTGAAACATTCAAGTTACTTCAACAATAAATTAAAAGAATCAGCAAGATTTTTATTTGGAACTGAAAACTAAACCACAAAATCACAGTAACCCAGGAACAGCCTGGCTGTGGGTCTGATACTTAGTTGCTCTTCAGTGTTAGATCCACTGCGTCTAACTTCTGTTTTAGAGAAGTGCTATATGACTGCAGACTCAAATCACATGAGTGGCTCATAATAGGTGTAAAAATTTTCTATACTCTGTGCTGTAATCCAGGAGCAAACAAGAGAAATATATAAAGCCCTATTATTTACAGCCCTGACTACAAAAATGAGCGAATGACTTGAGATTTTGCGAGTAGTATTTTCTCATGTAGATCCTGTACTCATACTGAGCAGGTCTACTACAAGGCCATTCTAGCACTTCCTGTACCACCTCGTTTTCTTCAGAAGTCTTTCCCTCTTCCATCTGGTCTACACCTCAAATTTTGGTAAGAGACCAAAGTGATGAAACCACAGACACATATATTAGGAAAAGGAAATAAACTGTGGAAAGCCCAATGTGGCTCTCAAAAATACAAAACTTGTTAACGAGTCCATACACACATTTCTCTCTTAAGTCTCATGACTTCTCATAATCAGTACCTACTGGGGAAGTAAGTTCCACTTCCACTGGGAGTCTTGCAGTAGGCATTTTACTTTATTCACTGTTCTTCCAAAAAAACTTTGATTTTGAGTTATAAAGACCTGCTTTTCCTCTGCCCTATCACAATCTTTTCTGGAGAGAAGACACGGCCTGTAACAAGGCCCTTCTAAACTCTTGAGACATGCAGTAGAGAACAAATGCTGACCCTGAAGCTACTGAAAATCCCTTGGTAGCAGAACCGGTCTTGTTTCATCCCTCCCACTCCCTGAGCCTGTGCATTTCTCATCTGTTGCAGGCAGATGAGGCGGGTCCAGCTTTGAGGACAGACAGAGGACGTGGCAGAAGTGCCATGCTACAGATTTTCCAAGGTCTCTACCTTAAGGCAGGGCCCATAGCAAGGTTCCAAGGGTTTATTTTACCTGAAACTTCAGATATTGTTGTGCCAGCCATCAGGCAGCTCAGTGAATCCAGGCACTGGAAATTATCTCATACGTTTCTGCTTCCCTAAGAGTCGTTTAATGCTCATAGAGATGATGCAGCTGTGAGGTTACTTGGAATACCAAAACAAACTCATTTGTAGCTGGTTTGGATATCTTTCTATTAAACCACATTTTCAGTCCAGTCCAGTTCAGTTTCAACTGTAACCCATTTACTTATCTACATAATACAAATATTTAGACCAAAGAAATTTGATAGCTCTAAAGCAGCACTACAAACATGTCAGAATTTCTGATCAGTAGCTGTCACTAGTCTGATTGAAACAGAATGATACCACAGCCCAAGTCACTTCTCCTGGAAGCCTTCTAGATGTACTTAAGAAGTGCAGTATTTCAGTAAAACCTGAGTATACGACAAATGGTAGAAAAAGGGAGATTGGAATCTTGCTGTACCTTGTGTTAGAGTGAAGACAACAAAAGTTTTTTGGTTTTGGATCTGGAAAACAAGTATGAACCTTCAGGTTTTAGGGAGAAAATGAGGAACAGAGGGCATCAGCACAGCTTGGTCAAAGGTTCAGGTAGAGCACAATGGACCACACTTCTCAGAGAACAAAAATATAAAAGAGGAAACACAGTTGCTCTAGGGTTGACTCTTTCTCCAGTAGGAGAGTTTGAGGAAGGCCTAGAGCCTCTTCCTTGGGAGCATGGAGGAGGAAGGAGAGGTGCTGTCCAGGCCTGAGGAACCCCTTCCTGCATCCAGGCTCTTCCCTGCTCTTCCAGCTGAATCAAGCCTTGACCTATTTCTTGATTTATTATGCGTAAGGTTGGTGTATTAAAATTAATTGAGTAAATGTTCCAGACTGCTTTTAAAGTCTGGATTATTTCCCCCTCTCCAGAACTGACTCCTTAGGGTGAATTTACTTGATAGCTACTCCTCTGAAATGAAGAGAGTGCCATGGGGATTCTACCTTAATATTTTCCACCCTGTTTCTTAGAGGATCTAATCACTTGTGGTGTTGATATATTAAGTTACTATAGAATGTGAGATAAGTTTCTCTCCTGAAATTCAGAAAGGCTTATTCCTTACTTACATTCACTTATGGACTTCCAGCTTGAGTTGTTTCTCTTGACTCAGTTCTTGCCATTCAGTGAACTCAGTGTGCTTTCATCAAATGTGAGATCTGTTCTGATGTGAGCCTGAGGATCTGAACAGAAATGAATAAAGAATGTAAGCAGACAGTACCTAAATAAAGGTATGGTTATACCCCAGACTTAACACAGATAGAAGATGGGGAGGGAAGAAGAAAGCTGAGCCATACTCATACCAGCTGTTACATGGCAAATACAGAAAGGTAGTCTCCTTGAGCTCTGAATTGTCAAGTTATGAAAATATTTATCTTCAGGGAATTTCAGGTCAACTCCTTCTCTGACCTGACCTCTAAAGAAACTGCTCTTCATCAGCTACACAGCCTGTGGAGACCTACCTCACCTTAGTCACCTGCACAACCTGAAGCTAAAGCCTATGAATATACCCACAAATATTATGTATGTACCGGTTTGCTGTTATTCAGCATGTTGCTATAACATTGCAGCAAAATGTGAAAAAAAATCACATTTAACTGGGCCAGGAAAGACTATCTCTTGTGCTGGGTCTGCATTCTTAGACATCTGTCACTTCGTATCTCCACCCGCATCTTATGAAATGAGCTGCTTTGAATACTTCTTTGGGAGACAGAAATGGTAAGAACACCATGACCAGTTTCTCATGAGCTATAGATTGCTCAGGGCCAAGGGAGCTGTAAGTAATTCGGAGGAGATGAGTTTAGCACCTGCTATAAGCCCTGTGTCCTAACAGATTCCAGCTGGCATGAGAACTGTACCGTACTCACCCCAATGTCCTGCGTTTCAGCTGAAGACTGCTCTCTGAAAACACACCCAGTGCTTCAAGCGCACATTCTGGCCCAATACTCCCTCCCAGCGGGCTGTGTTTAACCCACACCTGAAAGAATTTACTCCTCTATTAATTAAAAAATCACGTCTGCTTCTCTCATTATGGGCAGCACCATATGAATAAAATAGACCACATTTGCTTGTTTCTCCAGGCATGCTTCATAGTCATTCAATATTTATTGCTAATGTATATACATACATGTTATCACTGTTATCATTCTGTCATGTCTCCAGGCATGTTCCTAGTCATTCCTTTCATAGCTCTCACTCACATTTCTCTTCTGTTTTTATAAATGCTTCTAAGGAATTGCTGACTGCTGCGGGGAAGTCACGCAGACCATTCCAGAAATCTTACCCCCTACAAAGCTGTTTGCCCGCGCTGACCGTACCCCATTACCCCGAAACTAAAAAGCAGCGTAAAAAAACTTCCTCCTTGAGTCACCCAACGCTGCAGCGTTGTTTGCAGCGCGGAGGGGGCGGTGCTGAGCAGCCCCAGGGCGGTGGCGGCGGCGGCCCCTCCCCGGCTCGGCCTTTATAGAGCCCGGCTGCGCTGCGCCCCGGCAGCCGCTGCCGCTCCCGCCGCAGAACCCGGGCACCGCTGCTCCGCCGCCGGTAAGTGCTGTGCCTTTGGAACCCTAAAGGCACCCGTGCTGCGTCTAAGTCGATCGGGTTGAAGCGATTGCTCTTTAAATTACAAAAAAAAAAAAAAAAGTTACTGTGATGCAGTATCGCAGCAGTGGGGCAGGTCAGTTCTACTTGCTACAACGTGTCAGAATTTTTAAAGGAATCAGCAGTACTGCTGTTTGTGATGTGAAGGCTGGGCCTAAGAAACTAATTATAGTAACAAAGAATAAATTACTTGCATTGCTGTCAAAAATGCTAAAACTAGTTGTCGTAATAATGTTTAAGGGAAGTATATCTGCTGAGATCTCATCTGAATCTGAAAAGCATGCACAGCCAAGTACCTGAGGCATGATTTGCTTTCTTGCATTGTGACACCTGCTTACCAGCAAAGGTTGCATCTATATTAGCATTTTGATTTGTGTAATGTTTATCTTCCAAATGAATCCAGGGATCTTCTCTATACCCCATGTTTTGGCTCACACCACTGAGTGTGTGAACTTAACATGTGTTGGCTCAATAATGAGCTATAGAGTACTTGCACTTCATTTCTTCCAAAGAAAGCCAAACTATAAGGTGCAATCCACACAGCAGCAGGCACTTGGTCTGCAGGACCAAACTGGAATCAGTCCAGTGTACAAACCTGAAGCAGGTACAGTGTGGAGCAGATCTTCAGCACCAGCTCAGTTCTGTGCATTCACTTCTACTGCATTGCTTTTTTTTTTTTTTTTTTTTTTTTTTTTTTTTTTTTGGCTGATGTAAATATAAGAGGGCTCCCCATGGAATCTTTTAAAAATCAAGTTTTACAGTTTTCTAAAAGTGAGAATGCTTTGAAAAAATACTCCCATGACTTGCCTTGCAATTTTTAAAAGAGAAAAAGACATATGGAACTTTATTGTACTCCCCCCATTGTTGTTACAAGATAATTATTTACCATTGGTAAGATTGCTGTATATGCTTGGCTACAAGATATGCATATAAGAAATCAAGACAGAATATGTTGTAAGCCTCTAATAAGTGAGGCAACATCACCAGCCGACTTTCAAGAGTTGGCAGTGGTCAGAGGCAGTTGGTTTACCTAAGTGCTGAGCATCAACAAGATGCAGCTGATAACTACAAGGTACTGAAAAAAGGAGCTTTCTTTTTCATACCTTGAAGTTGCATGCTCAGTGCCTTCGTTGAAGGTGGTAATGGTCAGTTAATAGGTACAAACAGTCAGGCAGCAGCTAAATCAATCTGCCAGTTTCCAGCTTTTAGCCCACACTACAAAAAAACGGAGTATGGATTTTTCCAATTTCTCTTTCCTTGCTTCATTTACGCTCATAAAAACAATCTGGTTGTGTTGCTGATTGCAGGGAAAACAATCTTCAAAGTATAACCTCTAATTTAATATATAGAAATAATAAGCAGATATCCCACTACAGCTAAATGCTTAATTCTTCATCAATTGTGATGTAATTTACTCTGAAACCAACTGATGATAGTAGAAGCAAGAAAGCTGACACTGCAAGCTACAGCATGACACTAAATTCCTCTTTTATTTTCAGAATCAAATAATACAGATAGAAGAAGAACAAAGGGAGAAGTTAACTAACAACATGAAGTTACTCATCTTACTCACAGTAATCTTGGGCACACTTGTCACGGGACTAGAGTCTGTAAGTTTTTCAGTATACCAAAAGCCTAGTCTTATTTCATGGAGAAAGGCATTTCCTGCTAAGTAGAGGAAATACCTTGAATGACGGAACAGTGTTGAATAAATTTTCTGGCTTTTATTTTATGGCACAAATGTGAAGCACCAAGGTCACCAAAATGACAGGGGCAACTGATGAATGTTGCATCTTTGCTGCACTGCCTGGTGGAGAGGGTGAAGTTTCCTTCCCTGTTTTAGGGACAGTGACCATTAAGAGCTGCTTACGTTCTTACAGCATAAAGAATTGCAATGTTGACCTGATGCAGTGGCATCAGTGGGCTTTTCTGAGCTTGGGTTATTTGGGTTTTCTTTTTTTGCATGACATGGGATTGGTTTTCCTTCCCCATTCTGGTTTGCTTAATTAGAGCTCCACTTCTCATTCATATCCAGATTCTGCAGAGCAGGTTCAGCAAGTGGCTACATGCAAAAACTTAAACTGTTGAAAGTATGCAGTAGGGAATAGAGTTTAGGCCTATAAAAGATAATTGAATGACATAAAAGGAACTGCCTCCTTAAAAATCCGTTTTTTTCCTTTTCCCATAGATTTATAGCTGGAAGTACTACAAGCCATATAAACACAGATCAGAACACAAGGGTAAGCATCTGCCTGTTCTATTTGAATCTAAAAAGAAGTTATTATCCTGTAATTATACCTTGATACAAGAAGAAAGACCCCTAATGATACTGAAACACCTAAAACTTAATTTGCAATTACATTTCACTTCTGCATTCAAATGTTTTGCCTATAATTAGTGATGTCTTTTACTTACAGAATGCCCTTGTTTGAATGGAGGAACATGCATTACCTATTACCTCTTTAGTGGAATTGGTCGTTGCATATGTCCAGATGGATACACTGGGCTTCACTGTGAACTAGGTAGAGTATCTGTCTTCCTTAATGCTAACTAAATTGATTGGAAAGGTCTAAAAGGTAGCCAAAGAATTAATAGGAAATGCCAAGTGAAAATATTACCTAGAAATGTGACTGGATAGCCTGTAGCAGTTTATGCTAACAGACTAAATGAGGAGAAACAAGTAAATGTTGGTGCAAAATCAGGATCTCTAATTTTTCTTGACCCTGCCTCCTCACTAAGTTTGCTTACCTCAACCTTACTTTTGGTTTGGGGTGGAAAAAATGAACTAGTTTGTGATTGTTCAGAAGAAGAATTTATTAGATTGTGAAGTTCACCTAAACTGTTAATTAATATGCATGCTTTAAAGTGTAAGATACTAGATGCTCAAAATCCTTATAGAGCAAATTTAATCTAAACTGTTTAGATGTTGTTATTTTGCATCTGTTTTTGTGTGTAATGCAAGAAGTTTTTCCTCATTAGAAGGATTTGTCCAAGTCTGTCAGAACAATTATAAACAAGAACATGCTGCTAATGAAGTATTTATTTTCTCAGATACTGACAGCACATGCTATACTGAAAATGGGAAGGACTACAGAGGGATGGCAACAGAAGACAAATGTTTGCCATGGAACTTGCCCTCACTGATCAGGAGGGATCGTTACCATGCTTACTCAGAGAATGCTTTGCAGCTTGGGCTGGGCAAACACAGCTACTGCAGGTAGGAAAAGCATCACTCTTCCTGTGATGACTTCTATTATCACAGCCCCAGAGATGCTTCAGTGAAAAACATGTTTTAAGAAAATAACATTACAGAGCTGAATTATTGACTAAAAATATTTGGAATGTGACTTTCTGAAGCATTATTTTCCCTGGCATATCTTGCAACAAAATATTTTGGGTTTTTTCAGAACAGTTGGAATTTTAAGATACCATGACTTTTAAAAACTGTCTTTATGAAAAGAACACTTTCTTTATCTTTTAGAAACCCAAATGGAAGGAGCAGGCCCTGGTGTTACACCAAAAGGGGGTATGCCATTCAAGAAACACCTTGCAACATAGAGAAGTGTGGTAAGTAATATTAGTTTCAACACAATTGGAGTTTTGCTTGTTTTTTTTAATAGCACAAGTTTGGAGTTTATTTGTAAGGACATCTGAACAAAATTTTTCTTTTCACAGGGCCTACGTGTGGTCAAAGGAGCATCAGCAAGAACTTCAAGATTGTTGGTGGAAGGCAGGCAGAGGTTGAGTCTCAGCCTTGGATAGCTGGCATCTTCCAAAACATAAGGGGCATGGACCTCTTCCTGTGTGGTGGCAGCCTCATCGACCCTTGCTGGGTGCTCACAGCAGCGCACTGTTTCCATGACCCGTAAGTTTCCAGTTCCATGGGCTTCTTATTTGCAACTTTCTTCAACTGATTTCTTTGTGCAATGCTCACTGAACAACCCTTTGGAATGCACCACAGTAAAAATTTTCCTTTGATTGAAGAAAACAAGAAGAGCAGCCAAAGAAACATTAAGCCTCTGGGAATCCATGTCTAGCAGAATGAACTAGCAAGATGTGGACTTGTTGGGTGGGATGCAATTTGAACAATTTAGTGTATATTGGTGCCAGGATTTCATTTTTACCTTAGCCATTCCCAAAATTTAATAATTGTACTGATGGTGAGGAGTTGTGTACCTATGCGTGTTTTTTGTTGGCTTTTCTGTGGAAAGCTGATCCTTTTGGCATCCTGCAGAGGGTTCTTAAAGCCAATGCCTTGCATTAGTAGCAACTAGCTAGGCGTGTTTCAAAATGTCTGAATATCTGTCTTAATCCCTTCAAATGGAAAATTAGGATGCTTTCCTTCAGAATATTGGATCAACTTTCAAAGCTGACTAAATTTAATTTTTCTTATCAGCATCAAATTAACTATGAAACAGAACTGGGAGTGGATCTCAGCTGTTAACCTTACTCTCAGAAATCAGTAGTCTTCATCAATCTGTCTACTCTCACTCAGGTCAAGAAGATCAATAAACAAATCTGTCTACAAAGTCTTCCTTGGAAAGTCCATACTGAATGTTACTGATGATAAGGAACAAGTATTCATGGTTGATGAGATCATCTCTCACCCTGACTTTACAGATGACACAGGTGGCAATGAGAATGATATTGGTAAGTGTCATCTTAATATGAGCCTTTAAAGTATTGGGATAGGTGAAGGCTACATAATTGTGGCAGGCATCTTCTAAAAGAAGTAGAACCAGAGATGGGAAGAAGGGGAACAGAAACTAGGTACTTTTAGATGAAGGGAGCAGGAACAGCCTGAAAAACAGGCCTGTGCAGACAGTTTTTGCACTTGTATAAATTTTGGTTGTGGCACATGTCAGATACCCTACCTGGCAGGCAGTCTCTGGACCTGTAGAAGACATGGCTTTTCCATAAGCACTGGTGGCAGCATTCCATTTCTGCCACTATATTATGTGTCTAGGGATCACTCTGTATGTATAGTAAATTATGAAAAAATGCATGCACAGGAGGTTTCATCATATAGCATGGGAATGCCATATCAGGCACCACAGTAGCTGAAGGTTATCCTGAATTAATTCAGACCTTTAGGAAAGTCTGGGTTTTGCAAGCCTATTCCTAAAGGAACAACATCAGAGATGCATTTTTGGAACTTGCACAGAACAAACTTGCCACTCTTGCACTTGACATTTAGAACTCTACCACCCCTTCCAGATTGCTGCTGCTGCTAAAATAAATAAAAAAAAGCAAGAATAGCATTGTAAGTCATTCAGGGTAGTGGGTGCCACCCTCTACAGCCAGTCAGAAAGTTCATGTTTTAAAACACCTGAAGATGCTCTTGCAGAAGACTCTCTTCCTTGAGCTATCAGCCCCTATCCTTTGAGGAAGCAAGGTCAAGGTGAAACATTTGTCAGTTTTAGTGTTGGGAAATTAATGTTGTCATTATGAAGTAATGACTGTCATTCCAAAAGCAATGAGGGGAGCCATGTGTAACCAGAACTAAATATAATTGCAATTATTCCCATTAACTGTACCAAATACTTCTGTTGTCAGAACTGGAGGGGAAAAACTTGCTTTACAAATCTAACTATATCTTTTCTGACTTGTTCATAGCTTTGATAAGGATAAGGACGACTTCTGGACAGTGTGCAGTAGAATCCAAGTATGTCAGAACAGTCTGCTTGCCAGAGAGGAACCTTTATTTAAAAGACAATACCCATTGTGAAATAGCTGGCTATGGAAAACAAGATTTCTGTAAGTGAATGACTTCTCTTTCCAAAGTTTGTCTTCCACAATGGTGGGAATGGGATGATTTTTACACCATGATCTGTGAAGTATTAAAAAGATTCTGTTCTGTTGTATGTATTCTATGTGCATCTCTTGAAGATGATCTTTGCTATCATCTTTAGTTGTCCATGGCATTTCTTATCTGATGCTTCTCTTGCTTGTCAACCATACAAAGTAAACCAAGATGTAAGCCACAATTTTTATCATTCCTGATGTGATGAGGAGCAGAAAAACATTAAAGCTGTGTGGGAGGATTAGCAAAGGATTGCATTTGTGCAGAATTTTTGTAAAGAATTATTAAACTCTTTCTCTCTAAAAACTAAACTTTATATTTTGTATTTAGAACATTTGTTTTTCTCTTTGAAACTTATTAACACTAAAAGCAAACCAATACCACGTAAGATGGAAATAAGAACCTCAATGCAGAACTGGAATGCTAATTTAAGTGCAGAAATTGTGTTATGGAAGGTTTCTTGCTTCTTTTATGTCTTGGATGATGAAAATAATGAAATACTCTTTTTTTTTTTTTTTGCAGATGACATCTTCTATGCACAAAGACTGATGTCAGCCTCTGTGAACTTAATATCACAGAGAAAATGCAAATATGAATACTATGACAGTATTAGAGTTACTGACAACATGATCTGTGCTGGTGATCCCACATGGCAGATTGATGCCTGCAAGGTAAAATAGGTTTGATTTATTTTCTAAATAATTTCAAATGCATGTACGTTATGTGGACCAGTTGGTGGCATCTTGTAATTCTACTCATCACAAGAGTCTCTTATGTAACTGGAAATTATTATATTAAGGGGAGTTGACCTGTAGTGTGGCCAAACATCTGGAATAAAGTTGGAATCAGAGTTAGGTTTTACCCCCTCGAGACCTTCATTTGGAGGTGCAAGAAGTGCAGTATCTTAGCCACTGATTTTCTTCAAGGCCTTATTTGCAATCTATTCAAGCAACAGCTGATAGATCTCCATCAGAGCTGTATAGTAACTGTTTGAATCTCAGCTTGCACTTTATTAATTATAGCTTTGCAAGGGTAGATTACAGAGGATACTGAGCTCCTCCAGGTTCCTCAAAACTAGATTATTTCCCTGCACACTTACTGGGCAGAGTTGCCATAGGAGCCACCGAAAAGAGTGTAAAGTGTCCTCAAGTGTAAAACACCTTATGGACAGGGAGACAATTGATGCTGTGATGAAGAATTGGGCATGTTGGCTTTGACCTTATATCACTATCTAATATCTGTGATTGTAAACTTAGGCTGGGGATGGAGGGTTGTTCTCCAAGGTGACTATTCTCTCGGTATCCTGATGGGGAAACTAGAGAACTCCTTAGCGTCAGAGACTGTTCAAGTCATAGCGGATGCCAAACCTTCTGTTCCATCTAAGCAATGTTCTCCAAGATCAAAGCGTTAGCTCATATGCTTAGTAGCTTGTTTAATTCTAGAAAAATAATCATCACAGGCTCCATCTGCAGAAGATGACCTAATATGTTCTCTTTCTGTTCTCAGGGAGATTCCGGTGGCCCCATGGTCTGTGAGCACAATGGCAGGATGATGGTTTATGGGATTGTCAGCTGGGGAGATGGCTGTGCAAAGGAGAACAAGCCTGGTGTTTACACCAGAGTTACTCAATACCTTAACTGGATTGACTCCAACATGAATGGGGTAGTTGCCAAGAGTAATTTTCTTCCTGAACCAAAGTGACCTGCTTTCTACAGCTGGACTGAAATGAACAGGATTTAGCCTATACTGACACCAGGACAGTGAAGACCTGAATGTCATAAGAGGCTTTCATTTTAAATGCTTGTGTGGTCAGTCACTCACATCAGTGTTCCTGAGGCATGAGGCAGAGAGATGGTTGATATCTTACTACTCTGAATTACCTGGAAAACCACTCAGTGGGAAGTTAAAATATTTAACATTTAAATGAGTATTCCCATGCACGATACTATGCATAGCAAGTTATCTGTCTACTTCATTTATGAACCAGCATTTGCTCTGGAAATATTGATATAGTTTCAACTTACTTAACTCAAGTATTCATTTGATACATGACCTGAGTCTAATATCTTCCCTCATTGTACTGAAGAATACTAAAACTCAAGTCCTACAAACCTAACCTACTAAGACCAGTACTGAGAGAGTGATTAGACTTGGCATCAAAAAGTGTGGGGAAAAAACAAGTAGTAGCTGAGTCAGCATTACAAACTCTTAATGTATTTGACTTAAGAACTGTGCTGCAAGAAGGCAGACTGGAAACTTGATGGACTTCCAGGTCATATGTGAAGGTGTCTGGGTCCCCTGGAACATCTGATCATGTACATGTACATCTCTATGTGTACCTATGCACCCAGGAGAAGATTTAAGGACTTGGCATTTGTTGAATGCTGCAGCTTTCAAAAGTCAGAAATTTCCATTCATTTAACTGATATTATATAGAAGTGATTTTTTTTTTCTCCCCAAGGCTTATTCTGGTTTTATTTTTAAACTTGTCTTTGTTTTGTAGATTTGAATTATTTGTATGAGGGCTGGAACCTCAACCTTTATTTAATTATTTTTACAGTGTTTAACTTATTCTTTGTATTATGGATGTTAAATATCATTAAAAAAACCTTCTTCTTATGTGTTTGTTTCTCCTCTCTGGAAAATAGAAGGGTATGACTCAAAAGAGCATTGTCATTATTAAGTTCTAGTCTGACTGTAACCTTTCTTAGTAAAACATAAATACTGAAGTATTGGATATGCATAAACTAAGTTCTCTTTCCAAAAAGCACATGGGTGTTTGTGAAAAGCACACTACAGCTGTAGCTTAGTGTAGTCTGGGTGCCTGAACCTTGCACACTGGTGATGGAATGATAGGAAGAAGAGTCTTGATGAAGTCTGATCCTTGAGACGCAAGACTGAACTAGGTAACATCTCCACTGTTTGCAGTGCTTTTATTGTTAAGTCACATATCCTTATGCTTCAGTACACTTTGTATAAAATGGGTGGGACATTTTTTTCAAAACACTTCCCTTTTCCAACAGATCTGCCTGGCTGTGAGTTGTCAGGAGCAAGAGTTGACAACCATGGGATTGTACTGCGACTCATGCCTTGACATCCCAGTCATGGACAGGGACACCAAGGACTACTTAAACACAAAGTGATTACTGACAGTGCTGGATTGCAAACTGTTAGGCAATATAATTTGTGGCTGGGATCTGCCAACAAATTTATTATTAGAGTTAACCACTGCATGGGGTAGAGTTATTTAGGGCAAGTTTTGTGGACTCCTGATTAAAGTTTGTGCAGGGCGTTGGTTACAATTGCATTGTTTCTGGAGAATAAGTTAAAGATCTCATGTGGGAGACTGTGGGAGAAGAAAAGCACCTCCTCACTGCTTCTTTTGACAGCAACTACCAGGACTGCTTGACCAGTGCTGGCAGAGAATACTTCAGCAATGGTAATACAGTTTTAGACAAATATATACTCTGTTTTAGGCATATCTTTTGGTATGCTGCAACTTTCTCATGTCAGTATTCCACTTTAACACTTATCAAAATGCTAAAATCAATGAATCTCCAACAGGTGGAGAATATAAATACCTCCAGGGCCATTGCATGTGATTTTCATTGCAATGAACAGCACATTTGTCATTGA
The DNA here is from genome assembly GCA_013397795.1 of Orthonyx spaldingii. Lineage (NCBI taxonomy): Eukaryota > Metazoa > Chordata > Aves > Passeriformes > Orthonychidae > Orthonyx > Orthonyx spaldingii. The sequence goes on from VZTJ01003210.1 coordinate 412,799, forward strand.
CATCTCTAGTTTTTTCAATGCAGAGAGTCAATAGAATTTAAATTTCAACTTCAACATTATAAATATAAGTAAGAATGAAAAACAAATGAGAAATAAAACTTGCATTTAGGTATCCCTCAGTTTGAAGTCGAGGAAGCTCTGGGTAAAGTATAAATAAAGACAGGATCTTGAAAGCAGAGGGCATTTAGATGCTGTTTGGGTGTGCAATCATATTTGTTCTTTATTTTATATTGGATAAGCTGTTCCAACAAAAGTTAAATCTTTAGATAAACATACACCTCTGCTCTGACTGCTATACAGTTTTATGTAGTCTCTTTCAATGTTCTCTGCATGACTTTGGCCCCACAGCTACAGTCTCATCTGCCTGGCTAGTTGTCAGAGCCTGGAAAATGAAGGGCAAAGATGAGAGCACAGTTTTGCAAAACTTCCTCTTCCTGCAACAGAATCCACAGGAAACATTCTGTTTCCCTGTTACAAAGAGTGAGCAGGTGTTGATCCAGGTTGAGGTGCTGGTGAAGATGGAGAGAAACAGCCTAGAGAACTGTGCATGGAAGCTGGCAAACAACCCTGCAGAATGACAACAGAATGACCAGAGAGAGGATGATTTTGGAAGGTATTAGATATCTGCTGGATACTAACATACATGCAAGACAAAATTTGATATCATAAATCTGCTCTTACTTAATATGGTTCATTGTTTTGAGGTATTTTCTGGCAACAGAAAGCAGTAGAATAGGAGTCCAACAAGTAGTTAGACACAGCTGAGAGGTGGGCATCAGCCCAAGTGAGGAGATCATACTCTTGGAAACCTTAGAAGCATGACTAACATGAACTCAAGTTCCTACTTATCTTCAATACTTCCTCAGAAGAAACGTATCAAGTAAAGAGGACAAAGCAGTATCTGATGTGTCCAGAGCACATAGGAAGATTGTTTAACCTGTCAGCTCTTAGAAGGAAGTGATGCATCCTGAATGAACAGGCCACTTGACCTTATATAGCTGAAGCTTTCTTCATGGAAGTGAAACTAAAATGTGACTCAAAGTACTTAAAAATAAAATCAGTTTAAATAAACTAAGGGATGAGGAAATGTAATACATCATCACCTATTTGTTACACCACTTCCATGTGGAATTGTATGCATGAGAGGATTTTGTTTGTACATCTTGAAACCTGAACTACAAAATCAACATTACGATTTGGTCACTAAGACTTCGGCTCACTTCTGACACCTAACCACAGCTCTTGCTTTAGGCCTAATAAGTACATATTTTTATCCATAAAAAGAGAATCAAATCTTTCTGCATTCATCAGTCTTGTAATTTCAGGTTTCAGATACCTCTGTCTTAAGCTGAAATAAATAAAGTGACATACTTGAAACACTATATATTAATTTAAGAAAAAATCTGGGTTCAGACTTGGTCTGGCATAACCCTTTCAAATCCATCACATCTCATGCAGCATACAAATGGACAATCTGAACATAACTTGGGTTGTGTTTTTCAACCTTTTGGCAAATGAATGAAAAGGAACTATAAGAAGTGGAAGTGCATGAATTTGAAGGAACAAGGACTATGTACTTAATGAACAGCAAAATGAGATGCAGACACAAAAACCAAGCATGCAAACCCATGCAGACCCACATGAGCAGTTTGCTCAGTTCCTGTGTCCAGTTCCATAGCTACAGCCAACAAGTTGGCTCATTCAGGTTTAGGCTGCATCTGCCTGGTAGGATACACTAACGATCTTTGAAGCTGGAAAGGGCTGTGAATATACCAGCATCCAAACAGAATTCAGACTGAACGCAGCAATCCAGAGTCATCGAAAGTGAACAAGATAATAAAGACAAACAGGAATAACCAAACGCACAGAAGTAGATGAGTGATGACTGGTATTAAAACAGATTCAGAAGGCATTGCAGACCACAGGCTGGATTTAAGTCAACAGTATTGAGTAAAAAATTGTAAACATACTGACACACATCAGAGCAGTTTGTAAACCTCAGGACAAGGCAAACACTCAGCTGTGTTTTGTTTTGAGTGTTGTTCTTCTTGACGAGAAGACAACAGTAATCAGTGGTCCAGAACATGACAAGGAGAAAAGACTGAAAATATTTAATTTATCCGGAGAAGCAAAATCTACAGGGGACATTTTCTTCAAAAAGCTGAAGCAGAGAAGGGAATAAACTGTTCTCTGCATCTTCCAGAGATGGGGTGAAAAGCAATAATCTTGGTTGCAGGAAGGGAAACAACCAAAATATGATGAAATTAATGGTAAAAGTAGTGAAGCATGAAATAAATGGAACTGAGTGCTGTTGAAGCTCATTCACTGGAACTTTTCAGAAAAATTTAAACAGAAATAAAATAGTTGGTTTGAGCTCTTGCAATGCAACTGAAAGGTATTTTGAGAAATCATCTAACCTCAGGTTCCCTGTTATATTATGAAATCAATGAACATGCTCAGTGACTGAGATGACTATGTGAAAATACAGACATTACAGGGAAATTTAGAAATAATATTACACAATTTACCCATCTTTTTAAAAAGTGGCTTTAAGAAATCCGTCCCATGAGAGAAAATAGTCTGGATTTCTGAATTAACAATTAAAGGCAAAACTCTTAATGGTAGACTATACAGCTATATAACTATGTAACTATACATAACTATATAAAAACTATAAAGAGTTTTGAGCAAACCTTTCAGTGACTCTTAACAAAACAATATTCTAGAAAGGACTAGGATCAAATTGTTTCCATGTCCCAGTGGGCAAAATAAAGTCAATGAGTAACATGTGCAACTGAAAAGTGAGTAAAATTATTATCCTCCACTGGATAGTGGAAATGTTATTTTTCTACTGAGTAACTGAAAAGTGGTTTGTATGTAATACTATGACTTGGCATCATACACATGAATTACCTCAGTGTACTTTGAGCCAGAGGCCTCTGGGTGTGTGATAAAATCTCCCAAAGCACAGTATTATCGTAAGGAGGCAATCATGGAACAAGATGAAAATCACAGGCAACCACGACATTTTGCCACTCAAGAGACTTAAGCATTTTGGGATTTGATGCCTGTTTGGTGACAGTACAACTCCAGAAAACCAAATTGACACCTTTACACATCCACAGGCAGTTTCACATTTATTAGAAATGAACCAAAGTGTCTCTGCGAGTCACAGCTGGGATGTTCTAAGTGCAGTAAATTCATAACATCAACAGCAATAGTCAGGAATTACTTACCACTAATTCTTTCCTAAATTTTCTTGCCTTGTGGCACAAAACTTTAGGCTAAGTTAAAACAAAGCATTCCCAAGTGACATAAATCTACATCACTACAGCTGTTGAAATTGCAGCTGTTCCATCATCACAGCATGTACTTGGCATTACTACAGCATGTTAGCACCCATGACAAAAAAATCTTCACTAATGTTCCAAATCCTTCATCGTCAAATGCACCTGCAAAGTCTGACACATTGCAAATTTGTGTGGTTGGATAATATTTTCATTTTAAAACATGCTTATGTGCTATGTTAACAGCAGCCCCAGCCACGTGAAGGACTGCCTTAAACAGGTACCTGTGACCATCTCAGTCAAATTTTGCTCTAGAACTTGCTACACAGTGCCTGAGCCAACACTGTAGGACAGCAAGGGGCTTTAAATAGCTGTCATTTAAAACTGATTTGATTTGTCTCAGAAATTATTTTCCTTAGACACCTTGCATTTGGGATCAGGTATATTTGATTACAGACATCACATTTTATGTATCCTCTTAAAGAACAAGCAATTGCTAATTTAATTTCAAACTAGACATACACAGATAAATTAGAAATATTTTCCCAGAACAACCCAGTTCCATCTAAAATAACTGCAATTAGGTTTATCTTACATATTAAGTCTTTTGCCCTCTAAGAATGCTCTGTCTTAGACTAACTGTATCCTCTATTTACAATGGGCTTGTTTTAATACACACACAATCAAGAGATCTCTTGTTTATTACCTGGGGAGACAAATCAGAGAACCTTTTTGCATTCTGTAGCTGAAACTAGGCTACAGAAATGTTTTCTGATGGTCAGCTTGACTCGGCATTAAACCTACATTAAATGGATTTAAAAACATTTGAAGGGGAAATGATACCAGCTAATAGCTTTACTCTTAAAAACTTGGAACAGTTTTTATTTTTACAGTCCTATTCTAGACATAAAATACACCTATGTCCTCCTAAAGCATGAAAACAATCATATGGCCAGGAAAAATACTGACTGTTCAGAGGCAACAGAGCTGTCAAACATGTAAGATGATAAGTGGTAGAAGAAGATAAAGAAACAGTGGATTTCAGCCTCCTGTATGAGTATTTTGAACTACAAAGCTTAAAAACAAAGTTTGTCACCTGACTGTAATCTATGCCAGCAGTCTTTTAGCTCAACAAACCTGCAATAATAATAAAAAGATGCATTATTAATCACAGCATTGAAAATGTCAGGAGGCAGCAATGTTTAAAGAACTTTCTGGAACCAGATACAGAATCTCAATGAAAATATGCCAGACTACAGGGTCAGGCTATATACACCTGTGCTGGCACTTACACTAAGAGACTTTGTGTCAGTATAAAAAAAGAAACAAGTATACAGAGAAAATGAAATATTATTGTTTTCACTACATTAGTTTAAATAAGTTAATTAACTCTGCCTGACTGACAGTTTTACCTACAAAGACTATGGTAACAAGCTTCAAATTTCACAAATACAAGAGATTTGCTGCTATGCTTTTTTCTACTAAACATTCACGACAAGAGCTGAAGTTTTTATAGATATGTAATATATTTTACTGACTTAATCCCAAAAAATCCTACATATCTCCAGCATCTGAGCTCCCGCATTCAACTTGAATGAGAAAACAGCTATATCTGATCCATATATATATGTGTATTCTAGTTTCTATAGGGACAATCAAGATCAGATGCTTTGTAATGACTGGGTTTTCTTTGTCTGGTATCTGTTAAACTTGCCTGAATACCACATTTAACATCACAGTCTGTGGGCTCTACCAATGGCAAAGAGCATTTCTGTAGGAGCTTTCTCTCATAGAAGGTTACCAGTAACTCAGACATGTTGTTGGTATCACTGCACAGTAGCCAACGGCTAATTCTTATTAATAACAAACCCACTGCCAAACAGAACTTTGAGTCTTGTATTTTTAGTTACAGAACCTTGCTATGGAAACAAAGAAGCATCAAAACACACTTTACATATTAAGCTTTACAGAAGAGAAATGTAAAAGTCTTCAGCTCCTTATGGGTAATCAGAGTAATTTGGAAACTTGTGAGCTATTAGAGAAATAATGTTTTAAAGGGAGAATGTAAATATAGCACTGACAAGCACACTTTTAATACTGAATTATCTACAAGAATGATTGAATTCTTATCTCCAGATGTAGTGCTCTGTGTTTGGGCCAGCCTTATCTCTTATTTTACAATAAATTATCTCACACCTACAAAGCTACCAGCAAGGCAGCTTCCCTAATTTAAATCCCATTCTTCTCTATTAAAACTTTTATGAACCTCTGAAGAAAAAGCATATCTTTTATTGATTGGTCTAGATACACTCCAGCTTTGATGGGTCGCTCTCGCTTTTGTTCAAATCCATAATGATTTGGTAAATGATGCGCCTAAGGCGGGCAGGGAGGCGTGAGCATCTCCATCCCTCTCCCGGCCAAGGTACGGACCTGCCGCTAGATGGGAGAGCAGCCTCGGAAAAGGATATGTGCAGCCAATGCACGGGCAATTCACTGAGCACGTAAATCACAGTGAAGTGTTTTTATTTATAGCATAACCTTTGCCCCCCTTCCACCCCAGTACTTAAAAAAGGTGAGCATGGGATAAACAGCAGTTCCTCAGCCATTTACGTATATAACCCGGCACTTCTAACTGTGATCCTGCCAGACAAGACTGTGATTCCTCACTGACATTTATAACCCTGCATTTTCCTGATCTATCTAGACTTCAGGTAATGCTAGCACACTTTAAAGCAGCAGAATGGCCAGAACGCTGTCCTTATGAAAACCGCTTGCCACAACAAAGACAGTTACTTCGTGAACAGAACACAAACAAACAAACGAAAAAACAAACCAAAACCCCCAACAATCAAAACTAAAACCAAACAAAGCCAAACAGAAAGCGAGTTATTTCATGTCACATTCACAGGAAGGCGTGGAAGGCATGGAAACAACGGGGAAAGTGTTTAAGAAGAACCTGCAAAAGCACAGTACACCACATAACCGTTTTTCTCCAACAAAGCACGAGTTCGACTGAAATAACACAGGCAAAGATAAACTGGCACACAAAGTACGAGTAAACGCGGCAATACCAAATCTTACCTAAGAAGAGCAAGAGTTATAATTGTGTTAACGGGAGCGCTGACAGTGATCCTCTCTGAGCCGCTCTAAAGCGCTGGATCATTAAAACATGCCCGCCAGGCTGCTGCCGCTTGAGAGCATTTGCTGCGAGCATTTGCTGCGAGCATCTCCCTCCGCGCTGCCCGCGCTGCCGGCTCCGCTGGGGGAGCCCGCGCCTCGCCCTGCGGCCGGGCCGCGATGGGGACCGGGATGGGGACCGCGGGATGGCGACTTCAGGCCGTGTGGCCCTGTCTAAGTATGAACTAACTCGCCGCTCTGGCCCGGGAACTGCAGAGTCTTCTCCAGACCGCTTCTGTGACGTGCTACACACAGAGACAAGTACTTTGCTGTACCCGAGTTAGAACAACATGGTGCAATTTGCTTTGAATCGGTTTTCACTCTTGGATTTTGGATGCTTGAAGTTTTAACTTCAAGACAACACCTACAAAGTTTCTACTCAGTCCTTACCTGCTTTCTTAAAGTAATGCAAACACACTCAGGTAACAGGCAAAAGTTTGTTTATAATTTACTCTTCATGGGTCTTCACATCTGACAGGTTCAGGCAGGCAAGTGAAGTACAGTCAAGTGATTTCTGACCGTGTGCTCTCATCAGAAGCTGCATCAACATTTTCAGAACACAACTGATCTTACATTGACTAATTATTGTGATCTCTTCAGGCACCAATGCACAGCTAAAATGAAAAACCTTATCAATTTGTTCAATTATTGTTGTTGTCCCATTCTGAAAGTAAAAATGGCATTACAATATCAAAATAGGTGTAACACAAAGATTAGCAGAGCATCCAGCCAGAGAGCACTTAAATGTGTTTAACAAATAAGTCTGCACACCCCTTTTTTGCTGCAGTTGCCTGATTTGTGTTGTCACCAAATTTTAGAAGCCCATGACCCAAACATTATTATTCTGAACCTTGGAAACAAGAAACTGTTAAAGCATCCATGACTGGAAAATGGTAAGATTAAGAAACCTTTTCAGGCTCTGAATTATCAAATTAACATATTTTTAAGAAATATAAGATATATCACAAAGATAAAGAATCTTAATTCATCATTCCATTGAAGATCACTTTAAAGATTTTATTCTTGACACATGAACAGAACTCAATATTGCTTAAAGAAGCAAATGAACAAAACTGAACTCTTATTTCATCTCATTCTGTACATGGCAAACAAACATGACATCAGTCAGAATATGAGATATTCCACATTTCTCACAAATTACTCACTCTCATTAGAAACAGGGTTTGTAACATTTAAATAGGTTTGCTACTTACTCTGTTAGTTTATTACAAGAGCACAGCACAAAAAATTACCCAGTTTCTAGGTTAGTGTTGATCTTCCTTATGAATCACCTCAGTTCTAGTATGATGCCAAATCCTCCATTCCTTTTAGAGTTATTTCTGCTACAGGTATATGATGTACCACATTTCGACAGCAAATGAGATTAAGCTGTGGTAATCAGTATTGATTCAGAAGTTAAAGGAGGAGGTAAATTGTCACAACCTTCAATGATTTCAAAAATTATTTCTAGAATTGATATCTTTTGCAAAAATTGGTGATTTAAATGTCAAGGATAAGTAAATTCAGCATAGAAGAAATCTTCCTAGAGCGTTCAGTTATGAGTTAAATGAAAGCTAACAGTCAAGTAATCAATTTCCTCAACGAGATTCATGTGACCTATTAACATACGCTACATAAACTCAAGATTGCATTGCACAGGAAAGACCTCTCTCATGTAAAGGATGGGAATTAAGCAGCCGTCATTCCCAGGCCCTGCTGAAGAAGGGAGTTCTCCTACTGTTACTGCCCTGGCTGCACTCTATGTGGCAGCCTTCCAGCATCTGCAAGAAGGTTATTAAAGCCACAGCAATGGGAGATATGTAACATGTGTTGCTGGGATGAACAGGGTCCAGAGAATGAGCATCTTCTAGCATATGTATGAAAAAGGAATTCTGCACCTTAGTGCAAATACACACTTATTGGCTTCCATAAGTTAATTCTTCTATCAGTGTTTTTCATCATGGACAGCTCCTGATTTTTCAACTCTCTGAGAACAAAGCTTATTGGGCCTTTCAAAACACATACAGATCTTCAGATCTTTTGGAACACAGTGCAGATACATCACTCTTCAGCTATCAAACATTCAGTTCTCAAATCTCTGTATCAGATGTTCAGTCTAAGAGTAGTTACAGACACTACAAGAGCCAGGGGTGTATTTCCTGCTGTCTTTGGAGTGTACTCCTGGTCTCTTCACCACAGAATCTACTTTAACTTGTGTGTTCCCTTTCTGCTTCTGGGCTTCTTTAAAAATAGGTTTTAACAGTTGCAACACTTCTCTATTCTCTGGGTAAGTAAGCCTACCTTACATTAAGAGGCATATCATGCAAATATATATACAATAGATTTTCTTACTAGAATCATAGAGTATCTTGAGTTGGAAGGGACCTACAAGGATCATCAAAGTCCAACTCCTGAGCATGCACAGGTCAGCACCAACAATCATACCATGTTGCCAAGTGCATTGTCTAAGCACTTCTTGAACTTTGGCAGGTTTGGTGCTGTGAGCACTGCCCTGGGGAGCCTGTTCCAGTGCCCAACCACCCTCTGGGTGAAGAACCTTTCCCTAATACCCAACCCAAACCTCCTGTGACACAATTTCATGCCACTGCCTTGGGTCTCATCACTGGCAACCAGAGAGAAGAGATCAGTGCCTGTCCTTCTGCTTCCCCTTGCAGGGAAGCTGCAAAATTCCAAAGGAAGTGCAGAATTCCACTAGAAGAAAAGGTGCTACACAGCATGAATAGAAGATTAACAACAAAAAAAATCTAGTTATATACTGTCTTTTCTTTTTATCACAGCCCAGCCCTCCTCACCCCTCCCCTAGTAACTTCTCATTATAATTCTTTCTCAAGTAATCAGAAAATTGTAACAATTAATTTATTTCTTCTGTTGAGAATGTACATTGATAAAACCGATCATCTTGCTGGAAAAGAAACAACTGATTTCAGGGGGTTTTGTTTGTATAAATGAAGTATCAAAACATTAACAAATCTAACATTAATAAAAGTAAAGCCAGCCTTAAAAATATTATTCAGTTCCTTCCAGGCCTTAAATTTGAATTTCCAGCTTTATTGTCTCTTTAGAGTTATCTCTTTGGTCAATAAGGAATTTTGCAAGCTCCTGTAATCGCACATAAAGGATGTTACTGCAAACAGTTGGAAGACACATAAGTGAAGTTAAACTGCAGGAAAGCAAACAGCCCTCAAGGAGGAAGGCAAGTGTCTACTGTTTATTTAGCAACCAGTTCAAATGTGTTCATATGACAGTGTTCAAGTTCAAGAAGTAAAGAAATTAAATGGGAACACTATGACCTCCCAGACCTGAGGTAGTGAAGTCCTTTGTAAAAGAACTGGACAGACAATGTAAGACAAAGGAAGGGGGGATTCAGAGGCAGCAATTAGAGCTACACTTTGCCATAAACTTTCCAGAAATGGGTGGAAATTTTGCTCTGCCAAGGAGTTATGGAACAATGGTGAGCTCTAAATATCTTGTTTTGTGAGATGTGATGGGCAAACTTGGAATTCTGACCAAAATTTACAGAAAAATTCTCTAATTTATGGCTATTTTAGATAATTTTTAAGTACAGGAAGGAATCCATAACCTCTCTGCAGAAGTAGAGTACAGGGCAAAGATGACTTTCCAAAAGTTTTATTAGGACTTCTAAATGGTTTGGTAGCTGAAGAATGTTGGGACTCTACTTCTAAAAGAGGTATAGACCAGCACAAATTTGTAGAAACCAATGGCTACTTCTAACATTGTATTTCAGCATTTATTAGTCAAACTCTCTTGGTTAGCTATGGAAGAAAATTATTTTAGGGACAGAGATTAACATCCTGAGCTATGAAGCTCACCTTGACAGGACAGGCAGAATATTCACAATGCATGGGCTCAGTTCACTAGAGATCCACATGTACTCATTGAAGGAAAAGCTTTTCCATTTACAACAAAAAAAAGGAAAATCAGTGCATTCACAGCTTACTAAAAGGAAAGGTGTTAATTCTTTGGTTGTATTTTGCTTTTTGATGCAAATTATTCCCACTGTTTCAACAAAGTGTAGATGTGTGTTCTTACTACTTTTCAGACATTTTCTGATTAGGTCCATAAATATTACAACTATATCAGTTGAAAAAATATTTGAATTTTGTTGGGAAACATGTCAGAGTTTTATTTTAGCTGTTGTAAAGGGGTTAAACTCTGCTAAAGAGGAAAGCAGTGCTTCAGCAAATGGATCCAATTTTCTTCCCTAGCCATACAAACTGTTGCATATATTTTTCTCTCTAGCAATCTCATTTTCATTGTTTCACACTACCACCCTGAACAGTAATTTGGCTTTGAATAATTCCTCTCATCATCATGCAGATGTCAACACCAAATGATAGAGGCACATGCTACAGTGTATGCAGTAGCTCTGCATTAAAATGCAGACTCTTGTGTGCAGAACCAGTGGAGCATGTGGTTTTTATTTTTCAGCTGTTTTCATCAGAAAATTCCACAGACTACATAGTTTTGAGTAATTTAGAATGCTGCTTGGAATACTTTTTAGCTAGAAAAATTTATAAAGAGAGGGGGAAATTACTTAATTTTAGTTTGCTGGGTAGATTTGATCCCTAAATAATAGTGTCTTCCTAGGGAGGAGAGACTAAGTACATAAAACATGGCAGTTCAGGAGAACATATTGATTCACTATATTAATGAGACTCCAGAGCAATTTCATCTTTGAACAAGATCAGCAGCAGGGCTATTTCTCTGCCTCTGTGACAGGAAAGGAATAAAACTAAGCTGTCGACTTGCTTGACTACTCAGAACTGACAAGGCTCGGGTAGGTGTAGAATAAATTACCCTGCAATTGCTTTAATAGCAGTGTTGGGAAACCAAACACCATGGCAGTTGTTAGTTGAAAAGAAATGGCTAAACATTTCTTTAAATGGATTGGTGATTTTAGTGTTTAAAAAATGTAAGTTAAATGTTTTAAAAATTCTATTACTTACGGGTATCTCTTGAGTTAAAGAGCATGAACCCAGCAAGGGAGTAGGTTAAGGTCAGATTTCTCATTATGCATCTTTTTCCATCTCCTCTGCATGTGTCTCCCTCAGGTGGAGCCAAATTCAGAAATGGTATTTATGTTACACACCATTTTTCAAACAACTATTTTACCAAATATAAAATACATCCTAAAGAATCTCACACGAAATAAAAAATCAAATCCTCTGCAAATCCTGTTTGTCTAGATTGTATCCTAATGAATAAAACAGCAGGACTTGAAACTGTTTTTCAGGATCAAGCCCAAATATTCAGCCCTCACCACAATGCCAGCAGCTCCCACAGAATCTGACAGGCACCATGCACTCATTCCAGAGGCAGAATCTGGCAATTTGCTTTTACCCTGAAGTCCAGTTTGTCATGAAACAGAAATATACTGCAGCAAGACCAAAATCCTGCAAAGACAACACTCAGTCAAGAGATTCAGAGCTACAAAATGCCCATGTATGATTTTCTTATGCAGTTTATATTTTGCAAACACTTGCAAGTCATAGTTTCAAGGCTAGGCTGCAGCTCTAGCAAGAGGCTGACAAGGAACTGAACTGTGGTAGCAATAGTATTCTTTCTCTGAAGTGCCCCTCCGGGCCCTTCCTCTCTTAGACCTGCCAAGTCTCATTGCTCTGAATTGATGACTCACTCAATTAGACCTCAGCTTCTGCACTTTCACACTTCTGCCTCAGTCTGCATTCCATGTACTTGCAGTGCTGGGACTCTCCTCTACGTCTTTGCTGTGTCTTGTTCATGGTGTTTCAGAAGGAGCAGACATGGCAGCAGTGCACATTTTCCGGCAGCTGCCTGCAGCTCTGTACTTTCCCACAAACACATGAACCCATGACACGACCTTGAGCACACCAGATGCACAACCTTCTCCCTCATCAGCTGGAGTCCCATGAGTCAGCGTCAATATCTGCTAAAAGATTCGTGCTCAGAGCATCAACCGAGTGAGCAGAGGGAATATAATTCAACAAATCTCTTCATGTCCAATTAGACAGTGCTTGCACTCAAGTGGAGCCCACCAGAAGCAAACAGCCAACACTGACAGATTCATGGGGATCAGGAACAAGTCGCCAACTTGACTGCAACTTTGCTCTGCTCCAAGCAACAAATGGAGCTCAGTCACTGACTGAGGGAAGAATGCCTGTGGTTCTAGCTTTGCTTCTGAGACTGACTGAGAGTGGAAACCCTGCACATCACGAAAAGCCAGATAACTCATCTCCTTTGTTTCTCAAAGTCATGACTGAATCAAAGGGCTACACCTTGTGTAGGTTCTCATCTTTACTCCCATTTGGACTAGACTCCCATTTCAAGGCATAGTGGAAGACTACTCAGTAAGAACTAATCATACTTACAAATCACATTCTTTACTGACTGTAATTGCACAACTTAAGTATTGACTTTCTGCACTGGACTTTCATGCTGTATGTTACTTCATTTTGTGACACATTCCTAGGACAAACAGAAATACAAAATTAAAAAAGCTGAAAACCATAAACTCAGGGAGGCCACATTAATTTATACATCCATCTGATAAGTTTGCTATTGTTTCTCACACAGTAGTTAGCAGACGATAGTTATTTTCTATGGTTCAAACCACTTCATTATTTCATTAGCACTTATAGTGATTAATTAAAATGTCATGTCAAAAAGCATCAAAGCATAAATTCTGTTAAATAGGGATTTTTTTTTTTATCATCATCACAGCCTAAAATTGATGCCTTGATTGAATTTTCTGCAAAAGCTGTATTACTAATCAAAGTGAACAACATTACAATGTCATGTATTCTGTACCTAGATGGTTGCTTGTATGTTCAGAAGGAAACTAAGCTTAGTGGTGTATAAAGACATAAAACTCACTAAAACAGGTAAATCCAACACAAAAGAAACGGGCAGGGATATGAGTCTTCATTTGGAATCTGTAAGGACAGTTAATGAATTAAAAATGGCATATTGGTTGTGAAGACAGATATTCACATAAAGACATTCTGACACTCGTGGTTAGTAACATTTTTTTAAATTAAAAAAACCAGCTAAAACCCACATAAACCAAAAGGAATGAGATATTTAGATTTCATGAGTAGTTATTCTTGTGTAGGGGCTACAAGACTTTATACCAACAATCAGAGTAACCTCTGAGTGTGAAAGCTGTCTTTACTTTCCTTCAGTAGACTTTGATCTCAGTGGACTTAGAATAACGACAGCTTTGGGAAATAGCTGTGATGCTTTGGGAAATGGCTGTGATGCAAAACTGCATGATCACCGGAGGGCAAATGTTGATGTCAGAAGATGATATGCAGCAAATACATATTATTTATTTTTTTCTGTTCTCTGTGTAGAAAGAGGTGAAAGGGTGCTTCTGCATCCCTGACCCTGACAAAGGAAACCTCAGAGGTCTTCCTAACATAGCTTTATGAGGGTGTTACCAAGCTGGTGAATGCTTATTATCATACTGGGAAAGATCATGGAACAACAATTAAATCAACTGAATTGTGTTTCTCACCTGGGGCTTGTGTGTCAAGTATAGAAAATAAAATTAAGTTCCCATTTTGAATCTGCAATTTCTTTTCTTTCTTCACCTCAGCATCTCTTTCACGGGCACAGATAAGACTTGATTTAAAACAAGCAGCCTAGTCAATAAGAATCCTGTACCGCAGAACAAGCTAAATAGGCTTTTTGTGAAGTACCAATGGTATTTAATGGTGTCTTTAGTTAGAAATAATACCATTCATCCAAAGTGAAATAAGAAAAGCTAGGAGAACCCGTAATGATAATTGTTATTTTGCTCAGAGTCCAGAGTCAAAGGATTTACGCTTTCATTCATAAAAAAAATTGTGTTCCTCATGGCTGGAGAGAAAAAGTAAAATCATGACTCAGGTGTTTCCTTAAACAACAGAAAGGAATAAATGAAAAAACCCTATGGAACACACAAAAAAACCCCATGATTTTACAGGATGGTAGGGAAAGGGAGAGGAGGGATTTGCACAACATTACCATACTTGAACCCTGTATAACTGTATTTGTGATGCAATGTATTTTAAAGATCATCCACAGGGAAGCCTAAGAAAACAGACGACACATCTGTGTGGCTATAAGATTGCTAACATTTGCATTTCACTTTCACATGATGACCAAAATGAAAAAACACAAAACTAGACCATCATATTTAATTCTGTCCTGCAGAATCTTTCAAGCTCCCAAAATTAGTGTTATTTTCCCTTTGCAATGAAAGCAGGAAAATAATTTCCATACTTTTGTAGCAATGCAAGGGTTCAGGACAATCTAAGTCCCTGCTCTAATATTTTAATATAGATTATGAATATTTACTGTGAATTTTCATACCACACAATTCTAAATATGGTAGAGCACAGTTTTAAATGGGCTTTTTCATACACCATGTCAGTAACGCTACTTTTCAAGCTGTAGTCAACCAGCAGCTTACAACTCGGTCTTTAAATATCTCCTGCCTATTTCTAAGAATTCTCACATTAACCAATAATTGTACTGAAGAACTAATGTCCACAAACTAAGCCTACATATTACCCAGCAATATTACTGCTGTCTTTTAAGAATCTTTTTTCTTCATGTGGAAGCAAGTTTTAAGTCTTAGAAGAAAAGCTTACTTTCTAGGCTTGTATGTAGCAAGCAGGATGTAGTGGACTTCCAAATCAGTGGTTTCTTCTTCATTGAAAAGCCAGCTTGGAAGGAGCCAATACCAAATCACCAGAACCTACCAGAATAACACATGGAAATATGAAAGAGTAATGTATTTTCTTTCCTCTTGTTGGCTAGGCAGCATTTCACTTGACTGACACTCTATTCAGAATGATCAGGCTGAACAGAAAGTGGAGAATTTTAGCCAAGGTGAAGACACACACACTCATATACCTGCACTGCTTCCAGCAGCCAAGTTAAAATGCCCAGACTTAGGGCACCTCCATGCACCAATGCACAGGACTCGGTGTGCATTGACCAAGTACCAGTGTAGAGAGCAAAAAAACACTTAGACAAATATTCCTCTTACAACAACCTCACTTGCTCATGAAAGTGGCTGAAATAGCCTTTGCAGTTAGATGGGGCAGGATGAATGTCTTTGGTGGTTTTGGGCACACAGTCAAAGTATTCTGAAAATGCACCAAACATGAAAGGTTACCTTGAAAGCAAACAGCAGCAGCCAGTCTGCTACTAAGCTGCAAAATTACATCCATTAAGGACCTTGTAATGTCTTATTTGGGAAAGCTGGTAAGTGCCAAATCAATGAAGACATAATTTTAGATCATTGAGTAAGAATGCAGCAAAGATATTCTAGTCATTTAGAAAAAAACCCAAAACCAGACCAATGCTTAGAACTAGGAAAAACATACTGTCTGCTGCTTTATACCAAGATGTCACTTTTTGAGTAATTTATATACAGCACCAGGTCACAGGGGATTTCATAATTCTACAATGAAGATGCAGGGGAAGCTGAAAACATAGAAATTAAATGCAACTGCAACTCACAGCATGAAAGTAATGTATATGAGGGGTCTTTCCTCGTCCACAGCCCTGCAGAAGAAAGCAAGAACAGGAGGCATCATTACCCTCCAAAAACATCTCCCAGAGATGAGAACCCAAATGGATTTCACAGAACCATTATCTGTCCCTGCTCTTTTCTTCCAGTCATAAGACTGTTCCTAGTAAAACAGAACAAGTCCTCTGGAACAACTGAAACAACTGAAGGATAGACTCTTTGTGATTTCCTGACCTTAGTCCTGATTTTCCCCTCATCAGATGGCACATCTTTAGGGTTACTCTGACTGGCATTATGTGAGCCCCAGATGGTTTTCACAGCTTCCAGATAAGCACTTTGCCTTATCCTGGCACAGCCATTGTGCCAGTATCTGAGAGAGCTGTGATGTAGAGCTGACTGTTGTTTTAGCAGCAGTAACATTTGCCAATATTTACTCAAGGAAGAGGAGTGGCAGATGGTAACAAATGAGTCATTGGTAAATAATGCAAGAACATTTTTTAGCTCACCCTGAAGTAATCCCTTGGGATTGCTGAAGATCCCTAGGAGAGAGACAGCATCATTTCCATGGGTGTAGATTTAAGGAGAGTCTAACTACAAATTCAGAGGTAGAATCTTGAAGTAAATTTTATACTGCTTCTTTGTCTCATTGTCATCTATGTTTCCAAATCATTTTTTATTAACTATATTTGCAAATATTTGCAGTCCTTGAAGTCAATGTTCATGAAAGCTCAAATCAGATTCCATAGTATCATTACCTCATAAATAATTTTCTACACATAAGTGAGTGTAATGCCTTTTTCCCCCCTAAATTAGACATTGCAACACATGCGTACTTAAAATCAGACATAGTAGCAGCCGAAGTACTGAGCTGAGCAAGTAATTGTGTCAATGTGGTGTGACTCATACCTTAAACAAGAAAGTTCTTACAGGGACAGTATTCTTATCTATTGAAGTACATTCATTTTATCTCCTCCACTGCCACGGTGTAGCTATTGCTTATGGATTCAAGCTTAAGGCAGAATAAGCAAAAAATCAGAAAATCTAAAATAAATCCATGTGAGTCAACGGTTAGGGAGTGGATTTTACAGGGACCTTCCATTCATTGTGGCAAAAAGATTTGAAAATGAAGGCAAGTGAAGGCAAGGCTAGACGAACAAAATGTCAATGATGATTCTTTTTTAGAAATACAGTATATCTCATGAACATGCCTTCATTCTATTTCCTTCAGCGGATTGACATATATTTCCCTTGACTTTAAGCCCCAGCCACAATAGGCTCAGCTGTGTGCTATACTTCCATAAATTCCCATCCACCCAGTATCAACTTTAACCATAGCAATCAAACAGCCACCATATGGTTTAGTTGTTTCCTTACAAGCTTGTGCCTTATCAACAGGATAGATCCACATAACAGAAGCACTTGCAGCAATTTTCAGAACCAACAGAAAAACAAGCTTATCTAATTGGTCATTGAAGGAGGCAGTAAAGTTTCTCAAAATCCGAAATATTCCCTCTTTCAGACTTCCACTCGCCACTTGTGCTTCAGTCAGTAGAGCTTTAGATCTGAAATCTGGTGCTGCTGCTGCCTAGCAGCATGTACACAAGGCAGCAACAAAAAGGAGTTCTGCTGGTGCCTAGAAAGCCCCAGCTCAGCATAAAGTCATTGTAAACTTAGCTAGATGAGCTAGCATTGCTCATCAGTCATCCAGAATTAGCATTGCACTGCTGAGTGGCTGAAAAACACAATGGCCCATTACAGACAAAATATAAAATCAGAGCTGACTGATAGAACTCTGCCTTTTTCCTACAACCAGAACTGAAACATTATATTCTACAGGTCATAAGGTGCACAAGTACTATGAGAGCACCCAGTCACTAAAGAGCAATATCAACTCTATTCTTTTTTGCCAAGACAAACACCTCACACAGCAAGAAATCTTTAGCCATTGGAGAGCAACAAAAATCATGACGAAAAACAACAAACTTCAGCTCTGTTTCACTGCTAGTTGGTTTTTGTTAGTCATCTTTACTGATGTTATCCCTCTACTTTAATCTGACATCTGTGTACAGGCACATCTCTCATGTGCAAGTGCCACACACACTTATATGGTGTCTGATCCTTGCCTTCCTGTATGAAATGGAAGTAGAGATCCTTCTAAAAGCACCAAGCATCTATTCAGACAATAACCACATCATAACTTGATTCTGAGGAGTTGGAAGACAATGTCACTTCTTAGAGTTATTGTGCTGTCTCATCAATGTAAAAATCAGTATCTCCTAATCAAGAAAAAATGTATTTCCCAAACTATGAACATTATCTTGAAATTTTTCAGCTTACAACAAGCAAGTAAAGATGTTATCATTAATTTAAAAATATGTCTGTTCAAACATACATTTCCAAAGAGCAAAATGCTATCAGGTAGGTTGCTAAAACTGCTAGATACTAATGATCACAAAGCCACATGTGTTACATCCTGTTGAGACTCCAGCAGATGCTCTTAGCAAAGTGCCCCTGACAGCCCAGCAGCATTACCAGCACAATTTGCAAAGGCATTGCGTTAGAAGCAGCTATAATTTTTGGCAAGCAAGTGCAACAGAACAATGCCAGATCCCCATTACCACAGTAAACCTACCTAATTTCAGCAGTGCTCAGCAAAATAAGGATTCCAAACATGACTTTGAATAGAAACCTAAGAAATTTAGGCTAGTCTGTATCGTGCCTATTCTTTCACTTTTGTTCACTTGGTTGTGAGATGGAAACAACAAGCAGCACTGTGGCCTGCATCAGTAACTAACACAAGACTTGCCCTTCTGATGCATTATAGTAAAATTAAATACCATACAAAGGGAAATTACACTAGTGAAAAAGGTTAGGAAAAGGATACAGTAAGAGTTCTATAAAGAACAGAATAGATCAAGAAAAAACAAAATAATAATAATAAAAAAGAATGCTATGTTCTGTTACAGTCTAGTTACTAGGAACCACACATGAGAGGCCGAAGAAAGAAAGGTCAATAAATCAAACTTTTTGCTTTGCTATAGTTGATTTCTAAAGCTTCTCTCTTGCCGTGATATAACAGATAGGCTTTTTAATTGAAAGTTTATAAGCTTAAATATGAATTTCAAAGCTGCCCATCCCTACGGCATTTGGATGGCTTTTGAGAAATACACCATTAAAGCAAAATCATCACTCTGGCCACTGCCCTCCTGGTGTGTTCGAACTGTCACAACCATCAGCAGAGAACATCCAAGGCCTAAAGCAGCAGAAAAACTCTCTTTATGAGGGAAAAAGAGACACCTGAGCAGACTGTACTTATTGTCACACAGCCAACACCTTGCAATCTGGGGAATGTTGTCTTCAGGGCAGAGGAAAGTTAATTGAAGACAAAACATTTACAGTAACAATTAATAAATCAGAACTAGTCCTAATTAGATGGTTGACACTTTGATAGCTCTGCAGTTTGATACACTACAGATATACTTTGATAGTGTAATTAAAAGATTGAAGAGTTTTAGTTCTAAGATTTGAACAGTGGGAAAATGTAACACTCACATTCCTGTGTGGGCCAGATGACTGCTGAAATTTAACATGTATGGTAATTTAATTGAAACATTACGGCAGGGGTGGGGGGAAAAAGTTCTGAAAAAGCCTTTTCTTCACAGGAAAAGACAGAAAAAAAATTTCAGTGTAGTATTGACCAAAGGAACCACTACTTCCCTGTCATCCTTTCCCTGGCTGCATTCTGTTTCCTAAGAATTACAAAGATTGAAAGGAAAAAAAAAAAAAAAAAACCAAACAAAAAAAAGAGGAACCTGAACAACTCAAAATGAGTTTGTGGTCGGTTACTATTTAAAATGCCAGTATGTCTAGATCCATTCATTCAGAATGGCCTCAAACTTAATGCAGTGGTTCTTGTTTCTGTACTTCATGTTTACAAAACATGAAGATTTCCCAGCCGTATCACAACTTTTTCTAGGAAGGATTACACTAAAAAGTCCTTTGATTCTTGACTCTGAAACTGCACCATAATAAAGCATCTCATTGGTTGTCCACAAAACTGTGTTTTCAGAGTTTTGCACTAACTAGAATTTGGAACAAAGTAAACAAGATACGAAAAATATTTCTGTGCATTTATGTGGTTGGGTCAGAACAGCGAATAACTGAACTTGTACACCTTTTGCAATGTGAGCTGGAGACTGCTGTGTTGGACACCAGCAGTGAGGGTGTGCTCTCTCATGCTGATGCAGAGAGGTTGCTTCCTGCCCCAGTGTAGCATTCAGAGCATTTTAGTGATTTCCCCAGAGTTCAGTCATCTATTTGAGACACTGAAAAAATTACCCTATGCTTTCCTTGGAGTGAGTGACCTACACAGTGTACCTCAACATTTTTCCACTTTTCTCCATGCCTTGTACTAAGAAATATCCTGGTTTTCCACACAGGATAAGCATTGTGCCTGCTCTGACATAATGCCTGTCTGAAGGCAAGGGGAAGCACTGCCATTGGCAGGGCATCCCTAATCAGCTCAAACCTTCTGTCTCTTGCTTCCAAGCCACCAGCCCTTCTATTTCTGTACAAGCTTCCTGATCCCTGATGGCATAACATAGCTGTGGTGCCTTGCTTGTGTCTCCAGATGCTTCATATTTGTGGTCTGTCTGTTACACTGGTTAAAAACCCATTTCCTCATGCAGCTTAGGGTGACCTGATGAACATGCACATATTTGGGGATATATGCAGTTGCATTATATGCCCATATTAGAATTTGCCTCCTGTGATAGCTCAGATTTTAAAAAAGCATTATATTTTGCTTGAATAGTATATTTCATAAGCTTGCCATTATAAACAGTGATGTTTGATAGGTACTTCTCGTTTACAAAATGAAATACGCAGTACTGTATTTAGAATTAAATGCATAGTAGTAACTGAAACCAACGAAAAACTCAAACTGTCATGAGTGTTACTGGCACTCAACAACAGTATGGAAGTTTAAAAAGCAATACTATTCACATAACATCACTGCAGAGGCATTAAACACACTGAAAATGTAAGAAGAGGTGGGTACTATATTCTTCCACAGTCAATCACAAGTGGAGAAAAACACTAACAAACCTCCTTGTTTAGAACTTTAAGCATCCTTCAAGTACTATCGCAGAAGTCTCTACTAGCCAATGTCTGCTACAGGAGGTTATTCTTCAGCACCGAAGACTAGACTTATTTTCCTCTGCTGTTACAGCAGGCATCCAAACCCACTTACCCAGGAGCACCTTGCATACAATGTTCTCTCTTTTACAGAAAATGGATTTTTGTGTCTGCTTGAGTAGTGACACATAGAAAAGGACAAATATATTTCTGCTTTGGGTTTCCTGATAAAACTGCCCGCATTCATATGACATTGTACTTTCACCGTAGTCACCTGCTTTTAGGACATGCCAGAATTACTGTGCATGCATAGCTGTTTCACTTAACATTTTCCAGAATGCCTGTGACAGCATGCCCAGGGTTTCTGGAAGTGCAAACCTGATTCAGAGCTATTGGGCACTTACAGCATTGTTCATCTCAGGAATGTCATATATATTTGCATTTTGCTTACTTGGGAAAAGCAAAATAGGAGTTGTTATATTTTTAATTGTGTGTTAGTTTTAGTCAAAAAGAGAATTACCATTTTTATCTATATCACACACCAAGAAGCTAAGGGTTTTACACATAGTCAGCACCATTGCATAGAGGTGATGCTGTTCTCAATGCTGCAATATTTCTTTACATGTGGACCTGCTTGCTTAGATTAGTTTAAAATCAGCTGAAAAAAAGTGCAAATTAACAGAAAATAGAGAAAAGTATAAGTAAAAGAAAACAAAGACATTAAAAAAACTTCTCCGGGGCACATAGTAAGACAGTTTCAATGCTGGAGTCCTAAGACTCAGCACTTTTTTTTTATTTGGAGCTCTCAGCTCAAGGAGAAAATGCTTTTATCTCTCAGCTCAAAAAAACATAGAATCAATTCAAAATAATTCATGCTATCCTCTACCTATTATCAGGCTTCCCACTGTACAAGTTGTTCAAAGCTTTGGAATAACGTGGCTGTCTTAGCAGTGATTCATAAAAGCAACAAGAAAAATCATAAATAGTAACAATTATGGTTGATATAATTTGGCACTGATGCCAGGAGGAGGCTGCCTGCCAAGGGGAACATTCCTTGCAAGTTAGTCCTACAATATGCTGGCAGCCAGCAGTGCCTGGAACAAATCCGATGTTCTGCTTTGCTGGGCTGCTCTCAGGGCACCAGTGAGACAGGGCAACACAGGGGTGCTTCAGGGAGTCCTTCAGGGTGCATGGAAACGAGGGCATTCCCTCTTCATCTGTACAAGGGAGGCTTTGTGATAAGTGGAAGCATTTTCTCAAAGTTTGTGGAGTAAGCCACAGGAAGAAAAAAACCACTCTAGAGAGGTCAGGCTGTGCTTCTCAGGCATTTGTTAGCATCTGTTAGCAAGCCTTAAACTAAACTATTCTCTTTTATTTAAAATACTGTATTTCACAGAGAGGAAAGTGTTGTTTTTTAGCATCCATCTCTGTGATAGAGCTGACAGCATGCACAGAGCATTGTTTCAGGATGTAAAGGATATTGTAAATTTTGGACCTGTAAGCATCACTGTGTACTGCAGTAGGAGGGGCAGTTGTTAGAGAAGGGATTTAAAACTAAAGCAAGTTCATGTTCAGTGCAGTTCTTTCTGGAATCCAAAAGGTTAAGGGTAATTTCTTTGAACCCTTGACTTCCACCACAGAAAAATGCAGGTCTACTCTGTTGAAGGCTGAACTACCTCTCCATTTTTGATATTTCCTGATACATTTTTACTATACGGTAAGACATAGGAATGTGTTTACCTAGTAACTTCGGATCAGATTAGGACAGTAAATGCTACCACCATGCCACCTTACCAGAGTACAGTACCTATATGAGTGCTTTAAAACACTTCATCAAGTTTAGAAAAAAATTAAGTATCTTCCATCTCCTACTATTCATAGTAGCTGTGAATATTTTTATTTCATACTAAGCAATCCTTATGCTGACAAGTTCAGACAATTTCAGTTTCTCTCAGATACCATTTCCAGAAAAATTTATTACATTTGGCACTTCATGACCTTAAAAGAGCATTTAAGAGCAATTTTCATGAGTAGGTGAAAGCTGTGACTTGTTCAGTAAAAGATGGCAACTTTTGCTGTTGAGAACTTAATGAAAACATATATTATGTTCTGTGACGCTCTTAATTTTAACTAAAACCAAGAAAAACAAAGGAAGAAAAAAATCCCTTCCATGTCACTATATATCTTTCTTAAAATTCAGCTGAGTTAATGATCACCATCTTGATTCAACAAGCTTTAAGATAAAGATGTGGATGCTTGTCAGAACATATTAAATATCACTGAAACTCTGTAGAACTTCCCAGGTTTCATAACCATACTTAACTTTCTTTATGGTTTTTTTTGGCTGTTGAAGTCATGAAAGGTCTTGGTTTCAAGCTGAAACAAAAGAAGAACTGAAAATAGAAAAAAAAGTAATCATAAACAGAGAAGTAATTTTTGAGAAGTCTAGACACTTACACCTTGAAGTAGCTTGATTCAGGGAACTCTCACTACTCTGAAGTGTGATAGTGCAGAAATACTGACCCCTTTGACTGTCCAGATTTGGAAGGAAAACTACAGTGCCAAAGTCTGCTGAACATCTGAGAGCCCATGGCACAAAATTTTTTTCTACCCATCTCAACGCCTGTTTATATCAAGCATTTACTATTCTGAAGTCAGGCACATTATTCCATTTCATTGCTATCGTTCTGTATTCCAATCTCTAGTAATGTAACCTTGAAAATCATGAAATGATTTCTCCTTTTTTGAAAGGACATTTCGCAAATCCGTGTCCAGTCTATGTTTTATTGGCAGAGAATTTTTTTAAGCAAGATAACCTGACTACGTGCTTCATGCCTTTTCCTAGAAAAGATAATGTTAATATATGCAAACAATACTCTCTAGTTAATCAAGCACATCTACACCTCCATAAAAAATACTATTGTATGCTGGCTGATGTGGCAAAAATCTTTGCTGAAAAAAATTTCTTTGCAGTGATCAGTATCATCTTAAATACAGGAAGAGCCTTGAAATGCTTTTTTAAGTCCTGAAAACAGAACATTCAAAGTGTCTGGATAGAGATGCAACCCTTTTAAGCCTAAAAAGATGAGGATTTAAAAAGACTGAATAGCTCAAAGGATTAGCGATGAAAGACAGACACTTTCACATATAAACTTGTCTGAGTTCATCCAAATACAACAGTAACTGAGGTCATGAAATTAAAAGAAGGTTTGGTAGTTCACTGGAAGCAAGTTCGTGGCTCTCAGCCCAGTTTCTAGAGAAAAGATAGTCGTCAAAAACATGCCTCTATTTGGCATTCTGGCAAGCTGGGTGTTTCACAAAAGACCAAGAAGTGAAAATACACCAAGCAGTTCTCTTACAATAGGAGGTATTAGTGGCCTAACTAGAAGCATGTGGGGAGCACAACCTCCCTTTTTTCAATTGTGGAAATGTAATGCAATCCATAATCCAATAAAAGCAGATTCTTATAGTATTACTAATGTAGAATTTTCTAAAAACATGTAATGTATTCAGTAAGTGGGAAGGAGAGTTCATGTGATTCACCACTGAATTCTTCATTCCTACACCTAAACCCTATTTACACCATAATGTGACTCATCAGTTTACATTGTTACTGTGGGCTTTCTTTTCTACAGTCCTTCCCCAGAGAGCTGGACCTGAACAAAGCTAGACTCCTTTCTGTCAGGAACACATTGTGAATGCATTATGCTTTTATAAGACACTGCTATCCTACACTCACCAGGGACACTGGTGGGCCTCAAGTACTTCAGCAGACAGTGTTGTCAAGGCACTGAAGTCACTGTGATGAGTCTTGACCAGAGCTGCCAGACCGGGGGGGAGCATGCAGGTCACTGCCCATCCACTTGGGCTGAGGCAGGGGGAATTCCACAAGTGATCAAGTCTTTTCTTCCTCAGCTAAGCAGCCATCAGACAAGACTTTTGCACTCAGTTACCAGCTTAAATTTCTTCTTAAAGTTCCTGTTTCATGGGCATGCGTTTCTTCAAGTGTTAAAAAACAAAGCTAGACACTGGGAAAAAAAGCAGAATTTTCTGAGAAGCTACAAATTAACAATCTTTCCTCAAACAAAAAATGAATGGAGGGAGAAAAATACCTTTTTCCTTAGATGACTTCTTATATATAAGCATATGAAATTCTAGATAAGTTTACATGGCGATAAACTTACTGTGATCAGTAAACTCACAAAGACAAGCTGCATTTTCATTAAAAATATTTTTGTATGCTGTTTTTCATCAAAACACCTATGGACTTGGTATTGGGTACTCTCTATTCATAACCCAGTTTTCTGTCCAAGTGATCAAATCAATTCTGTGCCTAGAAATCCCATCGTGTCCTTATGTAGGTGTTATGAATACATAAATGTATATACATTATCAGACAGTTTGCCTCTTCTGCTTTAAAAATGGGGAGGGACATGGCACTCCAGAGCATTCTGCTATAAATGCTTTCTGTATATCATTGCATGGTACACTTGCACTCACCAAACTCAGGCTGGTGGTAAAAATAACCCTCTCTTGAAGAGCAGACATTAAGTTATCTACTAGGGCTTCCACCTGTTAACATTTTTCAGAGAGGGGCCCTGTCTGGAAATAACTTTGTATTTCATGATGAACTCTATGTGCTTTACTGGACAGAACCAAGATGTGACTCATTGCTCTGGGCTGTGTAAATGCTAAACCTGCTTTCAGCCATGGATACTCAGATTTGTCTGAAAATAGACAGACATCAGGGGTGGAGCTGAAAAGAGACAACAAAAATTTGGACTCTGGGTTTTTATTTTACCTGAAATAAATGTTGGTTATGTCTGAGTTATCTCAAGAAATATGTCCCTATAAGGAAGATATCACAGAGTAGGAGCAGCTTGCTCTGCTTTCTGGACGATAAGAAAATGTTTGTATAGGTCTCTGTTTAAGCCATGTTTCTCCCTCCTGTTGGTCACAAGATGATATCAGTGAGCACTGGGACAGTCACATTTGCTGATGACTTTTTAAAATTGAAATGAAATAATGTATTTTATATTTACATGAGGTGTATATATATGTATATAAATATATATAACATTCTCAAGTTTTTTTCAGTGTTATGTAATCAGATTCTAGAATTCCTTGAGTCAAACTAATCTGAATGTAAACATTATTTGGCTACTGGGTTCATCATGGCATTTATATATCAGAAAAAGTACTAACAATAGTAATTCTGTTTAATGCAGAGATTGCCATTATCATTGAGAGACAGGCCAAAGTAATTGCAATATTTTGGGTAACTGTGCACCAATTGCACACTAGAACTAACTAGTATCAATTCTGCAAAAATCAGAAAAAAGTACAGATAAAGATCACATGATGAGGTCTTGCTCCTGCCCTGATAATACTGCAAGTAAGTTAAATGTATGTATACAGAAAAAGAGCCACAGCAGTATATAACCATCCATTTATGAGATCTGCTATGAAAATTCGGTTTTGACATAAAAGATTTCTCCCCCAAAGTAAGAAATAACCTGCAACCACTGTGACATACAGCAGCTGTAACTGATAGGCAACAATTCAATTTCCCATATAAGAGACACCAGAGCTCCAGCCTATAACATTCTGGCAAATGTACTGGCAGCAAGACAGCATTGCTTTGCAAAAGGAACTACAGGCTATTCTGTCTCTTCTATTTGATGGGCATTCCTGACTCTGAACTAGTTTTTAGCATTGTAGGGAAAAAATACAGCAACTAAAACTTTAAAAATAATTCAGTTATGATATATGTACTCTTTCACAGGGGCAGATCATGTCAGTACAACAACAAACCCTGGTGAAATTTCTTTAATAGATTAGTCTGAAAGAGATACAAGCATTATATTTTGTAAAAAGAAAAGGGAAAACAGGAGTAAATATAAAATTTAATATCTCTTGCAGCTACTGCTTCAAGGCTTTTCTCAGGGACGGGACAGACCATTTGTGCCAGTTACACAGCCAGTAATAACCGAGTGAAACAGGGCAAGGAAAAGGAATTCTTCTCTATGTAGCTATCACACTGAAGAACTTTCTTCTTGTATGAGTTACATTGACAAAACTGTATCTTTGCTGTTTCGCCTCTGGACTACTCTGGACCACCGAGTCCAGCCCTCAGCAGCTCCTTATTCCAGGAGCTCCAGTCCAGGGCGGAACAGTGGCAGCTGTTTGCCTGTAAAGACAGATGGACCACTCGCTTACATATCAGCGTTCTTTATTTTCCCTCACGGAGGAAAAAGGATTGTGCATAGAACAAGCTCTGGGATGGTGAACCTGGCAAGAGTGGTCTAGCTCGTCTCTCGCCCGAATCTCTTATGCCCTCTGTCAGGGGAGGGCAAGGCGAGAGACGAGCCAATAGGCAAATGACTGACCAGTGACATCTGGCCAGTCCTGGGTGAACAGGGAACGGACAGGTACAAAGCAGCGCTATGAGTGGTCAGACCACCAGGATGGATTCCTGGCATCTGCCCATTGCTACAAAAACAACTGAAATCCAGGTCTTTCCAAATAAACAATGCAAAAAGCCTGACTCAAGGAACTCTGAATCTGCATTTGGCTTCCCACAGAAAAACAGTATCTTTATACTTCCGGTCTACATGTCTTATTTTAGATCACAGAAAGTATTTTCACAGATCACTTAGTGGAATGAAAAGCTAGGATTTGATGCTACAAGATCCCAAATCTCTTTTTTCCACTAAAACAAAAAACATCTGGTGGTAAAAACCTTGCTGTTTTAGTTGCTGTTAAATTGGACTTGATTTGGTTTTTCAGCAATCTTCAACCTTATTATTTTTGAATCCTTCTCCTATTTTGTGTATGACAGCAAGTGTGGATGTACAGAAATCAGAAATATAGAACATTTCTGACAACTATATTAAGTTATTATCATGGTGTTGTTGACACTGAGAAAGGCTGCAATAAGCATGCACTACCTGTGCAAGAAATCTGGAGGAAATATTTGGTGAGTTGTTTAAACATGTTGCTAGAATCAATGGTTGTTCAAAAGACTGTAGTAATCTAGGGATTCTGTATAATAACTCAGTGTCTCACAAAATTTAAAATACAACAACGTCCTAACTGTTGATGTTTTATTTCACATAGCTTCAAGCCAAAGCCTGGGTTAAGCTTGTGTTTGAATCTACTACAGCCACTGTCCCAAGCAAAAGACACCTGGCTCTTTCTATATTAAGAGTTTCATTGCTTCTGAAAGTGCCAGCTAAAACCCAAGCACATCTGCTTGGATTTTGTGTGTGGGTGTGTGTGTGTTTTGGAGGAGGGGTGGGGTTTGGTTTGGTTTTTAAGGACTGTTTGGTTTGGTTTTTAAGGACTGTTTGGTTTGGTTTGGTTTTTAAGGACTATTCCTAACCAGACCTATGGACACTGATGAGAAAAGTTGGAATCTTCTGCTTTTATTCCTCTAGTACTCACACATCATATGACACTCTGGGAAAGTGCTTTTTATTCTGGCTCCTGATTGAATACCAAGGCTGCAAACAGTCTTTACAAAGGTTCTCATGTTGCATCTTTCCTAATCTGAGTTCCTAATTTGAGTTCTTTACTGTGTGGAATTAATGAACAGGAAGAAAACCTTTCTTGGCTTTCACTCTCCAATCAAAATATATAGGAGTAGCTGTAAAAAAAAAGCATTTTATTTACAAGTAGATAAGATTTGAGATAGGTACCAATGTGCAAATGCAGAGCATTTCAAAGCCACTTCATAATTCCTTCTGAGACTCAAATTGCACTATAAACCAGTCCTTTAAAAAGTATGAACTGTTTTCAACCATCAAATGTCCTGACACTGCAAAGAAATATTTCCAAAGACTATCATAAAGATGATTGATATATTCAATACAAGTTTAGCTATTTAGCCATCACATGGCTTTAAACTGAAGATGGAGAAGGTAATACAGCTTCCCTGACAGTTCTTGTTAAGTGAAGCACTGTAGGACCTTGAAGGCCCCAAGGAAAACCAGGAACTTCTGCAGAAGTAGAGTTCATATTTATGAACTCCAGCATTCTAAACTGAAAAGCTCATTTCCCAAGCTATAATAAGGTATGTTTTAGGAGTCACCATTTGTGAGATTATTAAGTCCTAAAAGCCACCAGAGTACCAGCAACTTTCTTTGCAATAGATTTATAGACATTATCCACAGTATAAAAATATTTGACATTAAACAGAAGAAAATTCTGAAACTCTTTCTAGGCTGGTACTGGCCAATAACAAAGATAAGCCCAATACAAAGTAAATACATTAATAAACTAGTACATTTAATTGGGAAAACAGAAAGTAAGTTGGATCCTGAAAAGTAATATAGCATTGTAATTAAGTGTAGTGTTTTAATTAAGGGTTGTGACTTGAACTACTGTCTGGGATTTTAGAATTAGAATGTCACATTTCTGAGCTTTTCTCTCCAAATGAGATGTAGGAATTGGGCATAATAATTTATGAGTTTTTAGGACATTAAATAATTAGAGAACTCAAGAACTAGTGTTCAGTTAGTAGTAATACAAATGCTAAGAAGAAAACAAATTGTAGTCAGAAACACAGAATGTTAAATTAGCTGGGATTAGAAAATTACCTAAACTGATGTAATGAAAGTAGATTTTTTTTCATCAGATAATAAGCAGACAAAATTGTGCCTCTCAAAAGAAAAGTCTGACAACAACACTCCAGCCACCAAACAAAAACCACTACTGAGTGTCTGAAGACAATGCAGTCACAGGGGAACTGCTTTTAAGCTCATCTGGCTGACCCTGGAGCTTGTGGGTGTGAAGAGTTGTCTGTATTAGTATTCAGTTCTAAAGCCTCTTTTCCACCACCATTGTCAGGTCCAGGAGAAAGCTGCAGCCTAAGAAATACACATATGGGTGACTAATTTGTTTCAGACTGTGAACTATTAACAAGAGGATTAGTCAATGGGCTAGATGGGAGCGATGACACACATGGTGTGAAGGGAGCCTGTCACTGAGTCTCCAGAAAGAGTTATGAACTGTATTTCTGAACAGATTAAAGGCGATCTGTTTTTAAAGGGGATTTTAAATTAGCTTTCGTACACATCAATGATTGTTACTTCTTTTTAAAAGTCTTTATTTCATACAAATACTTTGAACTGAGAACTCTTGTCTTATTCACAACGAATTGCAGACCCTGGGGTGTTGCTCTTCAAAAGATTGACATTGTCACAGCTCACGTTGTTGCAACACTGCAGATCATTTGAAATCTAGGGCATTGTTTGATCTGCAAACCACACCACCAGTTACAGTTTTTGGTGTTCCTGCACAAGGCAAACTCACAAGAAACAAGGACAAAAGATAGTGTGAGCAGAGATTACTCTGGGATTGAGAAAAGTGCCTGTTTGCTCTCTCTCTTACAGAACTGGAAGTTGTACTCTTCCCTCTACCTCAGTGTCTGCAGGCCTAATTTCAAACAAAGGCAGGGCCTTTGTGTCTATACAGATGACAACACCTAAATAAAATAATAGTTTACACTACCTTACAGACTGTTTTTCATAGTAAGTCTATACAATTTCCACTGCAAGAAGAAATATCCCTGTTTCTGCTAGCCTTCTGTGTGTTACTTGGTATGTCCAGTTCTTCAGCAAATAGAAAATTAATATTGTCCCACATGAAGTGGGCAGACTATTCCTAGAATTACTAGGGGAGATGGCATAAACAATTTGCTAGGAAAAGTTTACAGCTCTACTTTGTATGTTGTGACAACTGTTAGCAAATGGGCTGCACTGCCTTCAACTGCTGTTGAGGCGCTCCCTATCAGGGATTTACACATAACTAAGCGGATATGCTCACCTCTCAGGGGAATACTAATAGCAGTTTTGCAACAGTTATAATAGACTATTGTTAGCAAAAAGCTTGTTGGAATTGCACAGACTTTGTAAGTTCTGTCTGAGAGTCCTACCTGAGCTGCTTGTCACCTCCCAGAGTGTCTGAAAGCTTTGCAGGCTCTGGAAGATATTCTGGAAGATGTTACAATTCAGCAGGAACACTCATGACTGAATGGATATTCCCCAACTTCCATCCACACTTGTAAAGCCTCCTATACATTACTTATTCATGTGTGGCTCTTCACAAAGGTAACTCAGGCACACCAAGCTCTGTGCAGTTTTCCAGCCAGCACAGACTGTGCACTGTGTTTACCATAGCACTGTTTATGGTGATCAGACACTGTTGACCATACCTATTGCTGAGCTACTACCTGCAACTTCTACAGAAGAAGAAATTTATTTGCTTCAAGAAGTTGGATTTAGTTTTAACCAGACTAAGTAATATTCAAAGTGTTTATGTACACAGTCCAAGGGCAGCTCCTGCTCTGCTTCACAGCTCCCTTTGCAATATCCAGGAGCACCTCTGGACTGTCAAGAGTGTTTAAGTCTAGACTGAACGTGTTTGGGAATAATGTGTACATACCTAAAAGTATAATTCTGTTGCATTAGTCCTGGTAATGCTAAAATAGGGGAAAAGTCTCTGGATTTTTTTCCTGGTCACAGAAGTTCTTTGAAGTTCAGGGACAAATTCCTTGCTCTCTCACAGTATGTGTGCATTCTATTACTTAAATCAGTAACACAAGGATTTCAGTAAAGATATTAAGTCTTGAATAAAATTTTGCAAAGTTGGGCTAAGTACTTAGGAAATCTGGGTCAAATAATGGCTTATGTAGAAATTATGGAAGATAGAGGTATCAGCTCCACTTTTTATTTGTCTTGTTTGTATATAAAATTAGTGGCTTATATTAAGCATTCTTCTACATGTTCAAATGTTCACATAAACATTAGAGAGATATGCAGAAGTCTTACAACAGTATAATTTACACAGAGTGAATAAATCACCCCCATGTAAGAAAGCTATAACTATGCCAAACATTTCAAGAATGGGAGCTCAGAGAAAAAGAGATTGCCAAGACATAAGTAGCATCACATCATCTCTATCTGAAATCTAACACCTATAGTTAAGAATTTAAGAGAACGGATTCTTGGCCATGTATATTACTGGAGCTGGAGAGGTCAAAAGAATTAGCTTAGAATATCCGGAATAGAACCAATAGTGTTGCACACTTTGGGGTGTTGCAACTCAGGTGCTAATTCACAGATATATCCAAGACCATTGGCTAAAACCCATAACAGGATTGGACTGTGAAATTAATTCTAAGACCACTTTTGACACCTCTGAGTGTGATGTGTAACTACTCTGTTCATGTCAAATTACATAAAATAAAAGCACATAGAGACAGTGCTCTCAAATATTTCAAAAAGAGGCAGTACAGACTAAGCCTAAAAATATGACTTGGCAATTTCCAGGCACTAAAAAAGAATGAAAAATGGTTTATTTTTAAAAAGTCTCAGTCCCTTCTTTTCTAAAATAAGACTTATCCCATGCCAACATCAGAAGAGAGTACTACACATTAGCTAATATCTAAACCATCCTTTGAAAAATACAGTGATGAAAGAATTTGCAAAGAGTATCAATAGATATGAGTAATGCCATTATTTGCAGAGAAAACAGATCATCCACAACCCGGGAGATCAATCTACCAGTGGATAAATTGATATTATTATTATTACTGCTAAACAGCACTTACACTTTCTTAATAACAGTAAATTTTGGCAGCAAAAAGATAGGAGTATTTACTGTTCATAATCTCAAATCATTATGTGTTGTATCTGTATTTCTTGCAGATTACAATGGGAGTTTTGTGAGCTCATCAGTTTTGTAAAGCCAAATACTTGTGAATGTAATTTTGCCAGTATGTGAATCATGCAGCCTGTGAAATCTCACCCCAATGGGATTTTCATGTGTAGGGGAATGAATGCATCTAAATTCTGACCCAGTACTATTTCATGTCCAAAAGGAGTTCACTTTATCTTCAGGTTACAACAAAAGTAACAGGAAGATTTCACTGCCACATTATCGGTGTGAAAAGAACACGCGCATTCTTCTACCACAAGTGGGAATTCCTAAGTAGGGTTTCTTAAACCTTCCTCTGAAAGTGTCAGGACTGGCCATAGTCTGATTGAACTTGAAGGGGTTAGTGGTCTGATCTATGTGACAACTGCTACCTTCCTGTGGAAAGCCTGTGTAATTATTTGTGCTCCTAGTAAAAAGTACAGCGGAAGTACTTTCTATTTCTTATCTCAAATAAAGGCACCTTTCTCTGCTTTTGCAATACTAAGAAGCCTGAACTCAGCGTCGCTGTAGGATGCTAGCTGGGGAGGAAAAAAGAAAAAAGAGAAACAGCCTAGAGATTTCCATGAAGCTCTGGAGCATTCCATACATATGGAAACATTTGCAGTAGCACTAGCAGTAGTGCCAAATTACCTCTTCTCACCACAAAAGCCATCTTCTGGCCACGGCAATAGCAAGAGAATACATTTCTAAGGTGTCAGCTGCCATCTGTTTGATTTTGCAGGCCAAGGGGGCAGTGACACCTTATTTCCCATGTATTGATCTGCTTTGAAATTCAGTCTACAGAAGGCAAAAGCAGAAAGAAACAGTACAGTAGAAAGAAACAAAACACCTTTGATTTTGGGTGAGGTGGGAGAGCCACACACTGGATACAGAGCAAAGAAGCACACTTTTCCATTCTGTAGTTATTATCAGCTGCAAGGTTTATTCCCTGGGATGCTCCTGCAGTGTCTGTACTTTAAAATGTACTCAAAGTATGCCATAACTTAAGAGTATTTAACATGTTTCTAGCAGGCTCCAAGCTCATTGAAGGCAATTACCACCATTTAAAATAAGTCAGTTTATGTTTGCATGCACTTTTAAGTTGTTTTGTTATCAGTAAAAAACCAGAATTATTTTATCATAAATGCTACTCCTTTCTCTAGGTCTCCTTTTTGGTCTCAGCTTGTGCCAGAGTTGAATCTTTCCTAAATGACTCTTTCCAAATGAATGTCATCATTATCATTGTTGTCTTTGTCTCCCTTTTTTCCCCCCACTTTTTATTTGCTTTTATTTTTTCTTGTCTTTTCTTGTTTTATCTTGTTTGGTTTTTTATTAGCAGCTTTGGATGTTATCACAGAATGACTGAGTCTGGGACACTATGGACAGGTGCTGGGCAAGATTCTTTACATAGCTCTTCTGGGAAAAGGCACCTCAATGCTCGGCCTCTGGCAGCTGTTGTTCTTCTAGTCCTGCATTTACTAGGGATTTCTCTTTATGCTCCATGCATGTCCACACTCCCTCTTGTTCTGCTCCTGGACCACCCAAGTTCTTGCCTTTATGCACCTCCTGCAATTCCAGCCCTGGACTGGAGAGACCCTGAGCAGAATCTAAGCTATGCAGATTCAGCATATTGGGCTGTTCGTGGGTTAGGTGGACTTTGCTTTTTTTATTTGTTTGTGTGTTGGGTTTGGTGGGGG
Organism: Orthonyx spaldingii; assembly: GCA_013397795.1. Taxonomy (NCBI): domain Eukaryota; kingdom Metazoa; phylum Chordata; class Aves; order Passeriformes; family Orthonychidae; genus Orthonyx; species Orthonyx spaldingii. The sequence goes on from VZTJ01003210.1 coordinate 447,340, forward strand.
GTTTAGTTGGGTTTGGGGTTGTTTTGGGGGCGTGTATGCCCTTTTTTAGTTTTATTTGTTCTTTTCCTAATGTTTTTTTAATGTTCTCTTAGAGACACAGGTCTGAGTTGCAACTTTTTGTGGTTCCTATTTTGTGGGTGGACAGAGCAGAGTGGCAGCAGCCAGGATGTGGTGTTTACACTTCCTCCTCCTCTCCTCTGTGGTGTAGACTGCTGCATGGTTCCATATGATCTGCTGGATCTCAGTGCAAAGGCTATGGTCCCCCACTCATACAGCATCTCTGTGTTTATCTGCTTGCACCCACTAGAGCCTTTGTGAAAAAAGGACATGTATCTCATGACTACAAAGTCAGCATATCTGTTTTGGATTTATGCATCTATTATATTATTATTTCTTAAAAAATTGTCGTGGGTTTACCCAGGAATGGTCAGTCTTGCAAGTGACCTATGGTCATGTCATATATTCATGTTCTTTTTGCACTACTTTTTGTTGTTTTTAAGAAGACTAATGACATTTATTTGCTAGTGTGGAATAGGACATAAATTCTCTTAAAGCCTAACCACAAATGCACAAATTCAATGACTTTGTTATCTGTTGCGTTACCCTGATCAATGTCACGGACGTAATAATCTCTTTCCTATTCCATGTAAGAAAGACCTCATGCAATGCCATCTGCTCTTGCATTGGCAGGTTTATTTCCTATCATGACATGTGGCAATTGATATTTATATCTCATCTTGGCATTGGACATTTGACATGCAATCAAAGAGATCCTCAGGGTATTGGAACCCTTTCTATAGCCACTTGCAGGGCACTTGCTCTTAGGGATTGAGCCTCACAAATCAAGCAACCATTATTCTCTTTGTACCTCAGATATTTAACTAATGCTCTTGTACTTTGCAACAAGACAGTTAAAAGGAGAACCAGAGGATTCAGTGTGCAATAGTGAGGGTTGCTATGTTCACTCCAGGATTATCTCAGCTGTAAGATTTGGAAAGCAGCTGTGTCACGGTGATACATTGCGTAACCATCAAGGACCACAATTAGTCCTCAGAAACTGTGTCTGTACAGAGTTTTCCCAACAACAGCTAGCACGGCAAATGGCCTTCCCTGCTCAAACTCACATTTGGAAATACACTTAGTGATATTATTTTAAACTCTTCCTGAAAGTTATAGAAGTACTGGTTTCCTACAGCAGCAGAAGGAAGTTGAGATCCCAAGGGGTTCGTGTTGTAGACATATGAACTGTATGTACTCAGATGTGTGTGTGTGCGTGTGTGTGTGTAATTTCTTAAAATGTTTTGCCTCAGTTTTAACCCATGTTTTTCCTCTCCTTTAATATTAATTTGAAATTAAAATATAGAAAGCACGTTTCCTATGTTCACTGTCATTTCATGGACAAAATAAAATTATTTCCTTTCATGAAATCTCTCAGCTACTCAAAGCTGTCCTGTCAGTACAATGCTTAAATCATGTTCCCAAAATAAATTTTCTCCCTGCCTCAGTCTTGTATTCAGAGTCTGTTTTCTTTACCTCATTTTCAGATCTAATTTTCCCAGGGCTTCTATTGCATTATATTCTCTCTGCCTTTGCTCCCAGTCTCCAAGAGAAATGCAAACCTAATTAAAGACACATGGCATTTTCAGGCTATATTAGTTAGACATTTTGATTGAAAATAGGTTTGCATGAAGCCATGGGAAGTTGTTTCTGGGCTTCTTTTTGTGGGAGAGAGATGCCACAAGCTTACTCCTGACTTACATGAAGGAGATGCAAGAAAAATATTTCACAGAGAGTTCCATAAATACTGTCACCAGTACAAGCTGGGGGCTGATCTGCTGGAAAGTTACTCTGCAGGGAAGGATCTCAGGGGTCATGGTGGACAACAGGCTTCTTCATGAGCCAGCAGTGTGCCCTTGTGGACAAGAAAGCCAAGGGTATCATGGGGTGCCTTGGGAAGAGCACTGCCAGCAGGTCGAGGGAGGTGATCCTGCCCCTCTGCTCAGCCCTAGTGAGGAGCATCTGAAGCTTTGTGTCCCATTCTGGGCTCCTCAGGACACAAGAGACATGGAGCTCCTGGAACAGGCTCTGCAGAGGGTGACAAAGATGATTAAGGGACTGCAGCATCTCTCTTATGAGGAAAGACTGAGGGAGCTGGGCCTGATCAGCGTCAAGAAGAGACCACTGAGAGGGGAACTTGTCCATGTCTGTAAGTATCCAAAGGGAGGGTGACAAAAGGATGGACCCAGGCTCTTCTCAGTGGTGCTGGGCAATAGGACAAGAAGCAACAGGCAGAAACTGATGCACAGAAAGTTTCACCTGAACAGGAGGAAGAATTTCTTTACTGTGCAGGTGACCAAGCACTGGAACAAATTGCCCAGAAAGGCTGTGGAGTCTTCCTCACTGGAAATACTCAAGAACTCTTTGGATGCAATCCTGTGCAATGTGCTCTATAAGACTCTGTTTGAGCAGAGAGGTTGAACCAGATGACCACAGCCGTGATCCCTTCCAAACCTTATCCATTTTGTGATAAGCATGTAAATCAGGTGCATGGGAGTACATGCATTATACAGGTATTTATGTACATATATTTAATGTATAATGTGCATATATTTAATATATGTACAGTTCTTTTCTTACAGCTCATGTTTTGTGTGATAAAAGCATGCGTGGCATTTAGAGGCTTGTTCAGCAAGCAGTCCCTACCACATTACTAGATTCAAGCCCACTCCACGACCTGATCCACAGCTGTGCTTCTCAGATCACTGTGACCACGGTCGTCCATAGTGCCAGGATATGATGACACAGCATGTGTTGTTTCCCCTCACATTATCACTAATTATCAAATGGGAACAGTACTGTGTTTATACAATATCTATCTTTGTTGCAACAGAGACGAGTCAATTCTAGGAGAGGAAAAGCTCAGTCACAGAAAAGAGGATGTAACAGGAATAGCAGACAAGAAGTTACTTCCATACCGCACATTATCACCCTGAGGGTTATTATTACCCTGACACAAATTTTGGTCCTTCTTCCATGAATGGAGGTGCTAGAGCAGAACCATTTCACAGGAACAACATGAAGATGCCCAGTCAGGCCATGTGTGTCATCTAGCACAGTATCCCGATCCTGACAGTGGTCAACAGTAAATGTCTATGAAAGAGTCCAAAAGACGGACAAGAATAAAATAACAATTCCCAAAGTACATCTGTTCAGGTGAAAAATCTACAGCTGGGGATCTTCTTGAGATAGAAGTAGTGTGTCTATGTGTTTAATAGAACCTGATGGGTCTATTTGTGAATTTGTTCAAATAGCTTTTGAACTTTTTTCCATATAAGCTTTTGGAATCAATAACTTTTTTTGATGATGATATAGTGAAAATATATTTCTACTGAAGTTATAAGCACTTAACATTCAGAACCCCATATTTTGCATTTTAGAGCTGTATGTAGCACTTTTTTTTCTTTTTTTTTTTTTTTCCACTAAAGTCTGAACAGTTTTAGCATGTACTGGGAGGAAGAATCTTTTACATTGCAAACTAGTATTTGGATCGTATACAGGAATGGAAGCTGAAAAGCAGAACTAAATCAGGCATTAGAGTTTAAGCCTTTTGAGGTATAAAATACATCTTTCAAACAGCAGCCACAGCAATGTCTTCTTAGAGAATAAAGTCCAAAATTTCCTCAGTTAGACAGAAACAACTTTATCCAAGTTGCTACATTTCCTATTTCAAACCGCTCTGAAAGATAAAGACGTCATTAGGAGCACTCCTACTAAATCTTTCACTGATGGCCCAGTCGCAGAATCACTATGACTCAACTTTAACATACAATTGTAATTTGAAAGACTTATGACTTGAAATTTAGGAGCCATTTCCACTACAACTTGCACTTTTCATCAACTTGAAAACTGTTGATATTTTTACCTAATGACATATAAATAATATACTCTTATATGTACCACCACACGACCTTAAAGCAACTCAAATTCAATTTAGTTGTTTAGGCAGTAGTCAGTTCAAGAAGCTTGAAACACAGTGCAAACAATTCTCATTTGCTGACAAAACACAGGACATTTCCTTTAAGCAGTTTGAAAAGAAAAACAGAATCTATTGCTCCCACCTTCACCTTGACCGTGTCCCAGAACAAGTACCCTGTCTGTTTCAGAGCCATTCTTGCCTGAGCTATTCTAGAAAATTCATAGCTCTTTCACAATCAGTAGGAAAAATAGCCTACAAATTATTTTCCTTCATAAGAAGCCCACATCCATAAGGGGAAGGCTTTTCTAATGGCATTTCAATTTGTAAGACTTCAGCTTAATTTTCCTTGTTTGTTTCTAAACGCCAGATTTATCATCATGCTAACAAAAGGTCCTAAGCCTTGTCTATAATACAGTCAACAAAGGTACCACTTACAAAGAATTCTGCAAACAATGGCCCACTAGAAATGTGAACCACCTTGCACTCCCCTACTCTTGTCAGTTGCCCTTGCTGCTTTGGCTCTGTACTCCTTTGGCCTGTAGGTCCCTGCTTCTCTATGTGCCTGACTGACACACAGCTAGTGCTGCTCATGGAAATCAGAATCCTCAAAAATCTGCAACAGGTAAATACAAGTGAATCTACCAGTAAGTAAAATCTGTTGAGCCTTTACATTTTGGGGGCTATGAGATATGTATATTAAAAGCTCTTGTCAAGCCTTTGAATCAGAATTTGCAGAATATGAGGTCTAAATATTGGTGAGTTTATTTCTATTGAGAGAAAAAGTTCTGGCAGAATTTCAACCAGACTTGGCACTGAGCCCCACTAATTTTCTCACCAATGTTCTTCTTATGGGTTCTCCTGATAAAATTGTGATCCCAACAGATTGATATTGGCAGAGATTAGATACACACTTGGATCTGGAGTAAGTGCACTATTATGTACTTAAAAATAGAATTGAAAAAAATAGTTGCACTTCTGTTGTTCAGGCCCTAGATAGTTAACATAAACAGTGCTTCTTTCTGCAGTCACAGTATTTCTATTTCATTCCACCACTGATTAAAACATGACAGCAGTTACCTTTCTGAACAAATTCCAAAAAGCTCATATACTTCCAACTATTTTGTCCCTTGCTGTGCTGAGGATGGCTTCCCAGGCTACTACTGCTGCTTCTCTTCTCCCATATTTGGAAGTTGGCCTTCAGCATGGAGATCCCTTGTGGGTTTCTGTTTAAATTCCAGAGTCACTGTTGCACATTACCATTTCCTTCAGCTGATGTAAATCAAATACAGTATGAGTGAAAAATGTGAGTCTAGGCTTGGCTAACTGCTTTGCAAGGCAAACTGTGATGAAGGCAGAAAGTTTGTCTCAGGAGGCAGCGTTTCACAAGCACAGCATGCTTTGCACAGTGGGACATTGCTGAGGCTATTGCCCCTCTTTGGGCACCAGTTTGCACACACTTCAACATTGAGCTGGCAATGCTGACACTGCATGCAACAGTGGAGAACTTGCATGGAAAATACTGTTGCCTGGCATCAGGGATATTTTTCTATTCACAAAGCCCAAAACCAAAACAGGAATTTCATTTCACCCCTGGCATTTTAGGGCACATGAAGCAAATTTAGTAGCCCATATTTTTTGCTTCTTATCCTCCAGCAGCTTCAACACAGCAGAACCCAAAAAGCTCTTAATTTCAAAAAATGTTTAAATTTTTATTAATCAACTGTTGCCTTTTGTAAGTGGACTGAATACATGATATCATATTGCATATAATGCCTTAAATAGGAATTACTTTGAAACATTTTAACAGAACTAATAGTTTATAGCCAAGCTCCTTTAGGACATGATTTGTGAACCTCTCATTTCTATCTCTAAATACTGACATGGCAATGTCACCTGTGTAGTGGGGGGAAAATGCCACTAACACTTGACACCTACAGGAAAGCAAGGCAAAGCACAGGGATCTTCCCTATGGATAAGAGGTTCACAGCTTCATTTTCAATAGCTAGGAATCTATAGAGGAGACTAAGAGAAAGAGGATCATGTTTTTGGTATACTGAACAGATTCTAAAACAAAACTTATGGACAAAGCATGTCATGAGAGCAGATTTTTCAAGCCCAGTAATGCAGCATGAATTGATGTCATTCTGGATTCTTCCATTTGCAGCAGGATAAAACTCTCACTACAGTCCTAATGATCTTTAAAACCATGAGTGCCAATGTGTTGAATACACACTGTCCTTTCTGTAACACACTGTCCTTTCTGCATTTTATGTGGAACAGCAAACAAAAAGGTTCACAAAGCAATCTTACAATGAGTTCTACTGAATTTTCCCTAAGTACAAGGTCCAATTATATGAAAATAACGGCAAGTTCAGGATCTGGGGGCAGGAATAAAGAAGTATTTTTGCATTAGGTTAATTGTCTTTCTCTATTGTAATTACTTGAAGCTCCTCTGAGACACTTGAAGAGTTTTAGTCAAGATGTATTATTGAATACAACACAGATAAGAAAGTCAAAAGTATGTCAAAAAAGTGTATTTATTCTGTGGATTTATATCTCCACTGTATATGGAGGGAGTTTATACATAGATACAGAAATTAAGTGCTACGTAGTATTTTCTCTTTTAAGTCTAATTTGGCCATTTAGTCTTTGCTGATGTCAGTAAACTCTTACATCTACTAATATATGGCTACAAATCTTTAGCATGCATACTAAATCGGATAATTATATAAGCCATAAAGAACATGTTAAAGATCTCGACAATTATGCAGTTAAAAACCAATCACATACAGGCATATATTGAAAGAGTTCATTATTACTTCATATAGTACTACTTAATTTCATCCAGTGGCTTTTCAAGAAGTGTTGGCCAGTCTAAAGGCTTTGACTTCATAGTGAATTTGAACATATGCAGAATTGCAGAACCCCCGAGCTTGTTCATCCTGCAGTAGGGAAGTAAATAACTTCTTATAACACTCCAAACCAGCAGAACAATTAAAATTTCAGACCAAACTCACACTTCCCAATATACACATGCTTTAACAGTTGAGTAAATTAAATCCAATACGAGAAACCACTAGGAAAGGAGTTGATACACACAAGCACCTAATATTAGAAGTTGGGAAAAAAGCCTGCAGAGGCACTGATGAACATGTACCCCCACCCAAAAAAATCAAGTATTGCTTAGATCATCGTGGAGGCTGATCTGGATACAGAGGTCCTTGAAGTGGAATTGAACATAATTGCATGTAAAAATGCTTAGTCAAGGACTGAGTATCAAGATATGTTCTTGCAAGGCAGATAGAAAATATGAGAACTTATTGCAGGCATCTCACTTGAGACATCTGTCCATTTCAGTGCAAAGTAAACCAGGGGAAGCTTAAACTGATCAACAGGAGTAATCTAAAACAGCCTTTCCTTTTTAAGGAAATACACCAAGCCCATACAAGAAGTTAGTTTCCACATCTCAGCTGGTAGATGCAGCAGCTCTGTAAGCTGCTTCATGACAAGAGTCTTACTGCCATCACAAAGCATGTTCTTGGAAAGGAACCACGGAGCAGCAAAGGCCATTAAAAGCCAAATGACAACATCCACATGAGGTTTAAGATTATTAACGTAAACACATTTGACATCTTCAGTTTATTTGCCTCAATTTCCCTGAGTCTGTACGTACAAATGAGCATAAATATTAGCCAAAGTCACTATTTGCAAAATGAATGCTTAGACTATTAAAATGGTCACCTACTGTGAATAAAGCACTTGGATTTTTTACCAGGTAGTCAAATTTACTGACAAGCTCTGAGCCAGTATACATGAGTCAAGCTCCTGAAAATTACCTGTTCCTTTATGAAAACTCAAAATCTACTGTAGGTTTATAGTAATGTTAGCACAAGAGTAGAAAGATCTTTTGTTTGCATTTAGTGTGAATAGACTGTATAATGTTAACTGCACATACACTATCATACATGTTTTACATGTACATGTTAATAAATTTTCACCTGCAACTTTTAAGAAGAAAAGTTGGAAAATGTTTTTTTGAATCTCATCCCTAGTTAGCAATTTCTAGAATATGCTTACCTTTCTTTTCTACATGTTTCATATTCTTAAAACCATTCCCTGAATTTTATTATACAATTGTTGTGATACTTATTATACAATTGTTGTGATACTTACTCCAAAATAAACCACTTCAGAATGCAGTGTAGTTAATAAAGTGTTTTGGATTCAGAGCAGTTGACACAATAACTGAGAAGACAAAAAAAAATGAACTACATTTGCAGTCCTGGTTTCCCAGCAGTGCTAGCAAGAAAATCCTTGCAGGAGACAGTGAATTGGTAGCAGCCTTCTCTGCTATCCTAAGCCACACTCTGTCTGCACAGCAACAGAACAGAGCTATAGAAGGGCAGCTGGAGCCAAGTGATGCTGTGGGATGAAACGAAGTTCATATTCAGGAGCTGGATGACAATTGTGATGTAAATTTTCCAGTTGTAATAGACTGCTCCCATCTAGCTCAGATAGTGACTGATGATGAGTCAGTGTATAAAAATTCTGAAGTGTTGGTGTCATTGCAGTTCCTAGAACACAGCCAGCCAAGACGCAGAACTAAATACAGAACCTAACCTGGTTTCGTGGCAAAAGTCATCTAGATAACGGCAAGGCACATTGATAGGCCATCGTGGTGAAGTTACACTGTCAAACACCTTAGTAATCTGCTCCTTCTTTCTCCAAGGTTGTCATTTATTAGGCATGAAATTTATTCCTTCTACACACCAGAGCTCTCACTATAGGAATACCATTCTACAACAAACTTGTGACAAATTTAAAATTTATGTTTAAGGTGGATATCACCACAGAAAGAAAAAAACCCCTTTATTTAACAGTCAGTCATCCATTGCTTACTCCTTAGATTATCCAAAGTTAATGCTTGATAAGAGGTAAATGCAGAACTTCTACGAATCACCAGTAGCCTTCAATCCTCCAGAAGCTGATAAAAGAGACTCTAAACCTTAAATTTCAACATATGCTTAAATCTTCACAGGACGAAGATATTTATACAATTCCGTTTATATGAATATAGCATTTCTGTAAAATTTCTCAGGCAGCTAATTAGTTTTTACTCAGAAAAGTTAGAAGTTGGTGCAGTAAAGGAACAACATGAGATCATTCCAGGGAAAACTGATTAATCACAGCCAAGTGTATTTGCCTAGAAAGCACAATTCTTCTCTGCTGTGGTACCTAATACTGAAAATAACCACTGTAAGACGGAGGCCAGTGCTTCTAGCTAGTCAGACACATTCACTTCAATAAAGTATTAATACTAGCAAAAGACCTTATAATTGTAGACAACTGCAGGTTCATGAAGCTCTTTGCAAATAGTTCAGTTCAACTGCTCCTGCCACTTGCAGCTGCAATGCCATGTACCCTGAGCATGGGACACAGAACTCTCCAAAAGACATGGTGGCAGCAGCTGCAATGCAGCTGCGCTTTTTGTAAGTACTCAGTGTCCTCCCTTTTTCTACCTAAGCCTATTGCTTCTGTATTCATGCATCTCACTTACCTCAGTGGAAGACAGAATTTCTTTGTTTCATTAAAAGACTTGTGAAAAAAGGAGAATTTGGGTCAGAGAGATGGCCCTAAAGACAACGGAGATTTCTGTAAGCAGAAGAGCCTGCTGACATCAAGTTTTCTGTAGAAATAGGTTTAACTGGACTCACCTGAGTTCATATGAAATACTAAAACACATGGAAAGAATGCCTTAAAAGCTAATCCTTTCATTATAAGCATATTAACTTATTTGAGATGCTGGTCACCACTGTCACGCTAATAACAGATACTACTTCTTAATAATGCCAAGAGTTTGAGTGTGTGGGAAAGGAGATTTTGCATCCCTTTTTTGTTTTGTCTGATATGCAATACTATATTGGAAGAGGACAAAAGAAACCACAGGTTTCCATCATGGGCTTTATAAACAGAAAATACCAAATCTATTATTACTTTCTAACCATCTACTAGGACCCAATGAATTAATGATTAATGTAGAACCTACAGAAGCAATATCACAGTAAGAAACTGAACTTTTTGAAAAAAGTACCTGCCTCAAAGCGGTTATGGTATCAATGTGACAGCTGTGAATGATGCAAAGGAAAGAGAAAACACTGTAAATGTAGTACTTCAAAAGGAAAAAAAACCCACCAAATAATCAGAAAAACAGTGTTCCATACATTGTTGTTAATTGCATGGAATTTTGCTGGATGTGGCTTCAAAAATTAGGCAGCCACAGCAACAGCATGGTGGAAATTTCAGTGATGGGCATGCAGTCACATAATGCAGAGAATAAAATTTAAATTTTGTATGAGCAAACATTACACCAATATAAGAAAAAGAGTGAAACAAAGTCTTAATACCAACACATCCCAAACACAAGTACAGATTTTGGTCCTGTAGGTAGGAAAAGTTTCAGGAGGCCACCAAAAATTTCCATCTGTTCTGTATTTTAATTTGCCTGTAGTGACCGTACCTATTTGAGCCGCCAGGCCAGTCTTTTATAATGACCAGATAACACCTTTTCCTTAAAGACCTATGCATGAATACGTTTATTTCAGCCATAAGTCAGTATACACAATCCTAAACCTAAAGCAATTATTTTTAATCAAAGAGCTTAGTTTACGTGCAAGTCCCACAAATGACTAAGTATGTGGGGTTTATTAAGTCTACATACTTCCATAAAACAGAATGTAGCAGATTATTAGACTTGGACTAATTGCTTTTTGTAGTTCCCAGCTCATACATACTGCTATTCAGAAGGATTTTTATCTATTCTCATTATTACTGATCCATAGTACATGTAAAAGGTACTACTAGGACTGTATATACTAAAAATGTTACCTGCTAAATAGCCAGTAACAAACAACATAAACAACTCTTAAGGTGTACAGTTCAAGTAACTTAATACACTCATCACTGCTGAAAGGCTGATATTGTAATAATGTTTTGCATGCCAATAGCCTAACTTGATTATCTGCTATCAAGCCTACAGGTATACCTCTTTCCAAACCAAATGGGATTATATAGCATGGAAATTAGTAACATGACTTCTGCCACTGGAGATTCAATAAATACACACATAGAAATGCAATTTCCAGCATACTAAAAGAGAACAGTAACCAACCCAAAACAAAAAAACTTCTGAGCTAAAGGTGTTGCTAAGATTTCTTAACCCTGCACAAAATCTGTCTTTTGTAGCTTTTTAGGCCTACAACTGGTAACTGTCCCTGTAGCTCCAACCATGACAGTGCTGGTACAAGTTACAAAGACATCCTTGAGCCCACACTAGCCTTACTGATTTAATTGCTCTTTCTACATGTCCCTGTGTCTGCTGGTAGGACTGGCTGTGTTCAAACACTGCACAGAAAACACATTGTTTGCTCTGGAACATTTCAGAGTGCAACCCAGTTTGACAGGGACATTGCTTTATAGCTTAAAATAGCAGCGCAAGGATAAAAACACCTAAAAGCCAGCAGTAACTTTCCGAATCTGAACCTGTGCTCGTGTTATCAAAGAAAGGAAGAAGTGCTGAGTGTAATTCCTTACTCACGTTTTATTTTATTACCACGAGTGCTGCCAGTGCCACAAGAGACCCTGCCCGGGACACGCCGTGCTGTGCTGGGACTGGTAGCCACGCTCCCCCACGGACGCTACGGGAAAGCGGTGTTATGTTCCTGTCTGACTACAGCTTGTACTCCTCCTGACACCACACCGCTCACCCAAGTGTATTTAAACGAGCTCCCAGGGTTACCCCCCAGTCACAGCGGTAAGACCCAAGCCGAGGTTCCCTCTCCCCACACGGGCCGCCCCGCGGGGCCGCCGCCGCTGCCTCAGTGCTGTCCCTGAGGGGCGGCACGCGGGGAGCGGGACAGCGGGGACAGCCCTCGCCACCTGAGGCGGACGGGCAGAGGGACGGCAGGGACAGCCCTCGCCACCTGAGGCAGTGCATGAGCGGGAAGCGGCAACCACAGCCTCTCGCCACTTTTCCTCAGCGTGGGCGGAAGCGTGTGGGGCCGCGCCCAGGGCGGGCCGCGCAGGGCCGGCGGCTGCGGGGAGAGCGCACACCACGCACGGAGAGGAGCGCGCCCAAGCAGCGCCTGGGGACAGCGGCGCCGGCCAGGAGCGCCACCTCCCCTCGGCCACCCCCGTGCCAGCCATGCCCAGTCCCACACACCCGGCCGGGCGGGCGCTCACGCTCCGCCTCAGACCAAAGGAGCGAACCGGCGGCGGGAGTGGCACAGGGATCCCGCCGCCTTCGCCCCCCGCTATCCCGGCACCCCGGCATTAATCGTCTCCTTATATGGACTCCAGAATGTCTGACGTCACCTCGGCTCTGGGAAACCAGCGCCCGCGCAACCAAGCTTGGTTGGGAAGGCGGGCGGTGCGGGAAAGGCCGGGGGCGGAGGGGGAAGGAGGCTCTGGAATGCTGATGGACGCGGCGCTGCGCCACTGGGAGCGGTGGCCCCGGCCCGGCCATTGGGCCAGGCGGCCGGGGGCGGGAGCCGCGGGAGGGGCGGCTCGTGGCGCTTGAAAAGCCGCCGCCTGGTTGAGGAGCGGCGCCAGTGCGGGGTGGGCGCTGCCAGCGGGCGGCAGGAGGGCAGCGAGTTCGAGTCCCGCCTCCGCCAGCCTCAGCCGGCAGCCGCTTCTCCGTGTGCCGCACTCCGCTCCGGGGGCGAAGGGAGCTCGGAGTGGTCGTTTGGTTGCCTATTCTTCCTCTTTTCCCTCTTGGCGCGGAGGCCGCGCTTTTCTCTGTGGGGCGCCAGCCCGCGGGGACAGAGTTTGCCAGGAGTTTGTGCTGAGTTTGGGCCACAGCCCCCCGCCCCGCCGCCGCCATGCCCGTCTTCCACACGCGCACCATCGAGAGCATCCTGGAGCCGGTGGCCCAGCAGATCTCCCACCTGGTCATCATGCACGAGGAGGGGGAGGTGGACGGAAAGGCCATCCCGGACCTCACCGCCCCCGTGTCGGCCGTGCAGGCCGCTGTCAGCAACCTGGTGCGGGTGAGTAGCGGCGGCCGGCCCGCCTCCTCCGCGCCTTCTCCCGGCAGCGACTTTGGCCGCCGTGGCCAACTTGGGAGTCCGGCGGCACCCGCGCGCCCGCCCCGGGCTGAGGCGGACAGGTGTCCCGGCCTCCGCCCCGTGAGCACCGGCCGGGCGCGGCGGCGGGGCCCGCGAAGGGGTTAAGTTGGAAGGGCCGTCCGCACCTCTGCGGCTCCCACCTGGAAGCCGCCTTCGCCTGTTCCCGCTCCGGCCGGTAAAGGAGCCGCGCTGCGAAGCACTGAGGTGTCCCAACAGCGAGTTGCTCGCCGTCTCGGACCGAAGAAGCCTTTGCCCACCTGAGGAGCGGCATCACAATAAAGTGCAGTAAAGCGCCGTAGTTGCTGCCTTTCATACCCGCCCCGAAACGCCTCACAGATGGCTCTGATACGCTGTGTGGTTTTTTGCAGCCTAGGAAACTCCTATTTTAAGTGTATGAGCTATAAAAGGCAAAATACTTACTTGGCGTGAGCCTATCCTAAAAAACCCAAACCCAACCAATAACAAAACCCAAACCTCCCAGGCATTTGGGTTTTATTTTTAAATTGGTGAAGGCTGGCCGTTCCTTATCAGTGCAGGAGTTGAGGCGGGACAGACCTGTGGTTTCCAGGCAAAGTCTGGAGCTGTAAATTGTTCTTATTGAGTAGCCTCGAGTATGAGTTACTGTTGGCTTGTGGGAAGCTAAAGGTGACGGAAATTTGGCCTGACTCTCTCGACTTCTTGTAAGCAGTTATGCATAGCATGTCTCTTTAAGATCTGAGTACTTGCAGTATGGACGCTGCAGTTTGAGAAGTGCAAGTGACTAATACATTTGAAATGTTTTAGTCGTGTTAACACTTTTATAATCAACAAAAGAATAACGAACTGTTGCAGGGCAGAAGTATTTGATATAGAAGTACTGTGACATTGCCCACTCTTCTATTGCATTAAGAATTACCTGGTAATACTTACCTTGCACCTTTGTTAAGCTTGTTTACAGATACTGAGCTCATTTTTGAACATCATATGTTGCTTGCACATTTTGACTCCTGTAAAATTCTGAAGTAATTCCTGGCAAGAAATACCCCTTGCCAATAAACATTGCCTTAAAATGAATAGCTCTGCAAGTTAAAATACTGTCTCACTGTTAACCAGTGTATTAATGCACTGAAATCATGAGGCTTGTGGGCATAAGAAGCTGTCAGGATGACTAATGTATGTGACATGTTTAGCACATTCTGACCTGTAGTACTTGCTACTGCTAGAATAACTTGCCACTTTGAGGTTTTGCAGTTTACTGCAGTGTAGCTACACCTCTTGGTTGCCTTGACTATAAATATTACAGACTGTCTAGAATACTGGTGCTTCTTGCTGACTATAGCAGACTTCTTTTTATGAAGAACAATCATTCTGCAGCAATTCACTGATGTAATAGGTGTTTTGACTGTAAGGGTGTGAAGCCCTGTGTGTATGGAATACTTTTCCTTGAAAGGAAGACGTTGGAATAATGTCTTGCTTCTCTGAGCTAAACTTGTAACACTGGGTTGTGTGACTATTTTTCCCAACCCCACCTTACTCTCAAAAGAAACTTGATCTGATAAAGTCCCATTTATTAGAGAAATGCAGAAACAGAATTAGTTTCCTCCTGCAGCTTGCTAATGCTAGCTCTTCTTTCATTGTGGACTGTTTTGGAAACCTCTGGTTTTCTTTTCTTGCCTGCTAGTTAGGTAAAAGGAAAGATTGTTGAGTTATTTTTTCTGTGTTTGTTCACAAAGAGCAAATAGAAGTGGTGTAATGTGAGGTGGTCGTTACCAGGAAGATGCCCTGATCTGTTAAAATACGGCTTTGACTACATTAGGAAAAATGCAGAATTAAAGTTCTGTTTCCTGTCTGGAGCTGTGTTTTCAGTGCATCATTCTGAAGTGTAAAGGTGATTTATGAAAGAGCAGTTTCACAGGAGCAGGAGAATTTGTGCAGACAGGTTCTCGAATTACAAGCCTTTTGGTGGCTTCAGAGGTGACAGCAAAGATGGAGTTGTCAGTGCAACCAAGAGAGTAATGTAGCTGCTCACTCATTGTGCTGCTTGCTGTCTGCTCAGGGTTCTTAGTGTAGTGTGAGTATCACAAAGTACATAAAGAAAAGCACTGAGAAGCAGGGGGTTTTTTAGTGATAAATTTTCACGTACAGCAGCACTACTCTCCAGCTGCCCAGCCTATAGTAAGGATTCTGCAGTTTGGAAAATGCAATATTTAATTGATTTAACCATCCTGTCTGTATGTAACTGTAGCAGTGTTTAAAGTCTTAAGACCCATTCTTGTGGAAGGCCTGGAAGATGTACTGTGAAGGGAAGTGGGCTAGGAAAAGACTATATGGCTATAAGGAAAGACCTATGTGCAATAACATGAACATTCCTGAGATGGAGTTAGCACAATACACGATTCAAGATGGAACAGAGGTTGATAGACATGAGAGTCTGAAATTAGGACTATTAGAGGAGTGTAAAGGGAGTCCTTCTCCTAAGTATCCTGACTAGAGACCTCTGTAAGAGAACTTTTACTTCAGCATGCATTTCTGTTTTTTCTGTCACTAATGGTTTTGCTGTATCTTAAGGTTTGCCTGAAGCCATCTTAAATCACATGGCTTTTTTAATGTAAAGTTTGTGCACTCGAGTAGACGTACCACAGAGATACTTCCTTGTCAGAACCTAATTGTAAAGTAATCCTGGAGAAGAGATAGTCCAAGCCATTGTTGAAGTTAATGAAATAACCAGATCTTTACAAGTTAGTCTTTCTTGTGATAAAATATCAAAGAAAGACTTGGTATTCTGTTTGCAATGTGTGACGTTTTGATTCCACTGCATCTTGATTATTCTGTTGGGAAATAGCTTTTGCAGAATAATTCTCAAATTGTTTTAAAGTATTTTGGTGAAGTTTCTTAACTGTGGGATAGAGTCCTTGCTGCCTGTGTAAAAATATAATGTGGAGGTCAGCATCAGAAGCTTTTTTGCACAGAAATCAACTTTGGCTGGAGCCAAGAATTTGAGGGAGAGGCTTCAGATACCACTATGCTAGTATCTATGACTATGAATGTACTAAATCAGTCCTTTTTTTAGCTGAAAATCTTAATGTTTGTATTGGCTTATATTTGTAGTGTATGTGTGCCTCTTGTGGGAAGGTTGGCACATGGTATTTTTTTTAGCTAAAAGATGTGACACTGTAAGTCAACAGAAATGGTGCTGGTACAGAATAATTTTGACCTTGCTAAATATCCTATTAGTTCAGAGGAGAGTGATAGTTGAGTTCTAACTAGTCAAACTTCCTAGGGAGGAAATTAACCATGTGGTGATTTTCAAGTTTTTTGTTTGGTAGTCTCCCCAGCTTCCCCCCCCC
>VZTJ01003210.1:463827-538383 GCA_013397795.1 Orthonyx spaldingii
ACCTTTAGCCTATTTTAAAGAGAGGGATTTTTATCAAGGATGACTTATGATGATAGAGACATGTTAAACCACACACATTATATAAATAGTTTTATTTCATGGAGGACAAAAAAATTTGCTACTTTGCAGTAGTGAATTTACAAGCATTTTATGTTCAGACCAATGTTATATTATTGCCAAACAGAGAAAGCCAATTCTACTCTGATGCTGTAAGCTCCAAACGGCCCTTGCACGGATTCTGGCATTCTGTCAATACAGGCATAGCCTACTCTGGTCACTTCTCTCTGCTGTTTCAGACAGAACTGCCTTAGAGAAGTGTTGCTGTTGCTCTGCCAAATACCAACAATACCATGGATGAAGTTGCTGAGTTTGACAGATTGGGCAGTAATTGTCTGCATGAAGATTAAGGTAGTAGAAGGGACTTGGGGAGGACACGTAATTTAAAATACTGGAGCAGGCTCAGCAGCTCAAGGAGGTGTTGGTTTTTCAGAGTCTGCGCTGTTGAACCAGGTCAATGGTCTGAAAGATCTGACCTGCTTTACCTGAGACCAATTACCTGAGATGGACCCTGTTTTCATTACCTTCATTTTTATAGAGCTTGGGGCATCTCAGCAAAGTGATACTCCTGTGAAATGCTCATAATGGAAGATGTAAGACACTAATGGTAACAAATGAAGTAGCTGAGATCCTTCAGAACAGAGATCTGCTCTGAAAAAACAGGGCTTGTCTATTTGATGATGCAACTTCTGCTTTTCCATCCTCTGTGCTGTCCTTTTGTTTGTGAGTCTGTTTCATAAGTGTCTATATGCATCCAGTTTCTATTACATTATTTTTAATGGGAAAAAATTGCTTTACTCTCTATTAAATTGCTGATGACCACATTTCTCAAGGTGTTGTTGTTGGATGCTGTGATATGCATTTATTTACTTATTGAGGCTTATGAAACACTACTGATACCTTTCTATGTCTCAGTTACTAACTGTGACTAGCTAGGTCAGGCCTGACTAGGTCAGGCTACTCATCAGGAAGGGTCTCTTAGATTATAAATATCCTGTCTCCTAGTCAGGGTTTATCAGATGTTTCCTTTAAGTAGATCTGGGCCAAGTACTATTTTAAAATGTAAATAAATGCAGTCTAGAGTAAGATTAAGCTTAACTGGACGTTGTACTTGTTGGGAACAAGACCCTGTAGTACTGGGTCAAACAGCCATGTGTGTCAAAGGTTTTTGTGACTTCCTGAAGTTGTGAGGTCAGTCTCTTAAAACCACCACCAGCTGAAGCGCACCCCATCTAGGCACAATTAAAGCTACCTAGATAATTTTTCAAACAGATGAAACATGATACCAGTACTTTGGCAGAGACATAAAGTTTAAACCAAACAAAAAGTTAACTGTGAGAGTGTTGCATTAGTGCAGCCACAGCAGCTGTTCTATCTCATCTCAGCAGAGGAAGAAGCAGTAATCACCTGAAGCCTGGTGTTCTGGCTGCATGTCCATGGGCCTCTGACAGGGGAGAAGTTGCCTGGGATTGCAGGGCCATTTGGAAAGGGCTGTCCATCTTCCCTGGACAGGCTGTAAATTGCCTACTGGTACCTGCAACCCACTAGCTTGGAAATCACCTGTTTAAATGAATGTGTGAAGAATGCAGTCTCCCTTGAAATCCTAGTCATGATTCCGGCAGCGAAAGTCAAATACATGGATAAACACATGGAATGAGGAGAAATGGTCTGACTGTTGGGGAGAGTGGATGGTAAAATAGCTTTATTATCCCAAGTTTTCTTTTGTCATGGCTGATTTACCTGTAACTCGGTACAGAGAGAGGAGTGAGCTGTTGTGAGCAGCTTAGTGTTTCTCTTTGTTGAGGGGAAAAATTAGCTTGCAGTGTGTTTATATATTTATGTATCGTGGGAAAGGATGGAGAAGAAAAAGATAAGCTTTTTTTCTTATAGAATTTTCTGCACAGCACAGAAGATGACTCTAAAGGGGGGTTGTAGTTTCTGCATTTTTTCTTGATGTTTGTAACTTGTCATGGGATGTGTATAGATCTGTGCCTCCCCATCTCCAGTTTATTATATTGTTACATTTTGAAGCTGAAAGAAATGGTCAAAAGAGCAGTCATCTGAACTCCACAGAACACATGCTTAGTGACAAGTGAGTGAGTACTAGAATAGGCTTGAAGATCTCATAAGAGAATAAGTCTTTTCACTGCAGCTTTCTAGGTCTTACCTATGAGTAGTAGAAAACTGTGATTAGTATCTTAAAAATAATAAAAATTTCCTTTTTTTTTTTTTAACTAGAACCTCCTTCTTCAGTGTACAGCAATTTGTTCAGGGATCATTTGCCATATTGTGGGAACTGTAGCCATATGCTCTGAGAAAGTGGATAAACCCCATTAGGGTGTGTGCATGGGCGGGGCTGGGAGAAGAATGATTAATCAGTCAGACAGCAACTTTGTAATAACAAAAGCACATCATAAACTTCTTTCTTGCTTTTATCTGTTAGGAATCATCTTTACATAAGTGATTAATTAGTTTCTGATTTGAATGGAATAATCTTTGTTCTGTTATTGTGTTTGGATACTTAATTTATACCAGTGTCCTCCATCAGCTTTAAAAGGAATCTTTTGTTCTTTCTTCCTTT
This sequence comes from Orthonyx spaldingii, assembly GCA_013397795.1. Taxonomy (NCBI): domain Eukaryota; kingdom Metazoa; phylum Chordata; class Aves; order Passeriformes; family Orthonychidae; genus Orthonyx; species Orthonyx spaldingii. The sequence continues at coordinate 466,466 of VZTJ01003210.1, forward strand.
AAATGTGCATTGAGTTGGTGAATGTCTCCTCATATGCAGCTTGCTTTTTTGGGCATAAAAACTGAGACTGTTATTGTGGAATGGATAGTTTTTAAGTGGCAGTTGGACTAAAAAGTTCCATATGCCAAGAATTCGGTGAATACCAGTCCTGCTCTGGAAAACTTACTATATGCTTTCTGCTGCAGAAGTCAATTACACCAGTGTGGGAGGAGTTAAACCTGTGTTAAGGGCCAGTGTTTTTAGCAATTTTTTCTTCCTGTTGTTTTATAACTTTAAAGAGTGATACAGTTTTGTTTTGTACTTTGAAACAAGATACTTTTCCCCACATAGTGATATTGGATTGTAGACATGGAAGTCCTTTTAGAGATTAATAAAAAATTAACCAAACAAAACATGGTTCAGAAATGTGTACCTTTAGAACATAAAGTAATTTACAAGTGTTTTCCCTTCCCAATATAGTTGAAATTTGGATTGATAAAAAAAGTCTTTGAGAGGACTGGGTAGGGGTGGATCCAAACACTGGTTTTGAAGGTGTGTTAGCAAATGTGGTCTTAATGCTAGTTACTGGAAATGATGCCAATTGATTTTTCAAAGGAGAGAATAGGCTAGTCCTAGCCAGTTCTTGCCTTGAGTACTGCTTAATTTTGGTAGTGGCTTTGCATATAGTGAAGACTAGGTTTTTATCCCTGCCTCTCTGTTGAACACTTGTGCGTGTTTGTCCTAAGCTGTTTCTGACTGCATTGTTTTACTAAGTCTTACTGGCTTGATACTACTCAAACTGAAAAGCAAGTCAGACCGGCAAACTAGACCTTAAGAAACACTGCAATGTAATTTTTTTTCTTTAGTGACACAAATTATATTCTATCTGTTGCTCAGTCAAGTGCTGAGAAGCAGTTCTTGACACAGAACTTGCCTCTGCAGCCACAGTTCTTGATTTCTGTGAAGTGATAGCCTTCCTGACATTATCTTTGAACGCAGCAATAGGAGTATTGTTGGTATTGAATTTGAACAGTAAAGTGTCTTTTTTTGTAACTGTGTAACTGTTCAAAGTTTATCAACTACATTAATTGTAATGCTTAATTGTATAATTTCTTACTTAATTTTTATGACAACAGGTGAGAGAGAATTAACTGTAGATATTGTCCTGTAATTAGAGTCTAGAGTAACAACTTTTGCTGAGCCATGGAAATACACCACAGATGAGTGAATATTGCAGCTACCTTCATTTCACAAGATACTTTGTAGATACAAGATGACTTGCTGCATGGGGAGACGAAATGATGAAATCAAGGCTAAATCTTCTTTTCAGTTACAGATATTTCACCAGTAAGTATCTCTTCCAAACACAAGCTGAGCATCCTAGCAGCTGAAAACTAAACTGGGAGGGGGGAATGGGAGCATTACCCTACATGCATAATACTTGGAAGTAGGTCTGGTTTGTCTCTGGAGTACATCAGGCCCTAGTGCATCTGTGAGGACATGAAAAACTGACTAGAGAACCAGTAGACATGGCAAACCTTTCCTTTGCTTGCTTTGCACAATAATTAAGATGTACTGAGGTATGGCTTGTACTTGCCTATATCCTGAGACTGGAACCAAAGATTTGTGTTAAAATATATTGAACAACTCACTTTGTAACAAATCTCTTGTACAGAAGTCAGTATTGTTCTGATGCTTCAGGAGAGCTATTTACAACATGAATAATGAACAATCGATAACAGTAGTGGCTAATGAAGGGGGACAGAAGCAAAAACCTGAAAACCTCTTCATTATCAAAGCCTTTCCAGAATTTCTAAACTGCCAGCTCATTGACTCTTAGCTCGTGATGATATCTAACTCTTTCTCTCACTGAGAAAACATGTGTTGGAACAGTTTCTCAGTATCCTGACTTCATGGGTAGGGTAGGAAACTGATGATTCATGTTGTGTTTCTGCAGCAAAGAATGAAGAAAAGAAACAAGCTGTTTTTCTTGGTGTTGGCCTAGGATACTTGTGAAGAGACCTATTGTAATAGTGTTGCATTGCATTTTCCATCAATGGTTACACCCACAGAATAGCAAATGTGACTTGGGTTTTTTTTCAGCAAATATAAATTTTCTTTGTGCCAAGCTCTCTGTATCTTGGGGACCTGGGATTGCTGAAGGCAGATATTCTCAGAAAAGACAAAGGTAAATAAGGCTTTGAGTACATTTTTTGTGTGTTGTGGTCACACACACACACTTATCCCACAGTGGGCCCACATTTTACCTAGTCTGTATTTTGTATTTGTACAAGCGTTTTTGTTGTCTTTCATGCCCCTCACTAGGCTCAACTCTAGATAGACTTTGGGATGGACCCCATCTCTATGTGCTCATGTAATGTCTCTATTGCTCCTGGCAGGAACACTCTATTCATTCAGGCAGGCCTTCTGCCACTTTTACTTGTCTTCTTGCTCCTCAGGATAAACCAGCTTGGAGTAGGTGATCCTTGAAAATCAACCAGCTCTCCAGAACTTTGCTTTCTAGGACTGTGTTCCATGTGATTTCTCCAGTTAGGTCCCTGAAGAGGCTAAAGTCTGTTCTGAAGCTCAGGCTCTGATTTGTCTAGTTCTTTCCTTTCAAGATTCATAATTCCACCATCTAATGGTCACTCCATCTGACATTGGCATCCCCAATCAATTCTTCTCTATTTCTAACAGTAGAGCTTTGGCTCCTCCATCTGTATCTACCAATGAAAGATAACTAGAGCCTACAGTCTGTGAAAGGAAAAGTACAGGTACGCAATTTTCATATTAAACTGATTTTTTTTTTTTGTGTTGACCTAAGAAAGTTTGATTTCAGCAAGTATCATGCTTAATCTTTGTCCTCAGGTACATATGGTGCATAACTAAAATGATGAATAACAGAGCTGAGGAAGTACTGCTTTGGTGAACTTTACAAGCTTTATGCTCAAATATCTTTGTGTATGCAGCTTAAAATATTTGGGTATGTTGCAGCTGTTCTGGTCTCATTGCTCAATGTTTAACTTCCATTTGTGGGAATAGTAAAATACAATGGTATTCGATTTGAACTGCATTTTAGTAGCTGAACCTTAGCATGAACTAGAGACAAGCCTGCCCCTCCTTAAATGCTGAAAAACGTGCAAGAAAACAGCTGTGGTCATTAATTTCTTAAATGAGTATAGTCACAGAAGTGCCATGGTAGCAGTATGAGAAATGGTGGTTAGATCTGCACCCCTGAACTGATGGGAGGCATTCTGGTCACCTTAGTTAAGTCATTGTATGGTGGCAAACTGCAATGAGTGTTCTCAGCCTTTCTTTTTGAACGGGTGCATCAGAATGGAAAGCTTGTTTAAGGCTGAGCCAGGAAAGTCCATATCAACTTCCTTGCTCATTCTCTTCTTTGAGCCATTTGTAGGTATCAGCTCTTCAGTTTCATAAGTCTTAACAGTTCCCCTGCTTGACAGGAAGAGGCAAAGCTCTCATCTAGAACTTAGCTGAGTTGCTTCTACTCCTGTCTTCCAAACTTTTTCTGAGTTTGGAAGAGGCTGCATATTGCAACTGTCTTGGATGAGGGAAGCATTAATAAAACTTCCCTCTCTTATGCAGACTTTGTTTTGTTCACCTGCACAAATACTTGCCAAAAGGAGCAGAAACCGACTTCAACTAGACTGATAGTCAGTACATGTGAGACACAGATATGCTGTGAGCTGCTAGAGTTTTTTGGGTGGATTTGGTTCCTGGTGACAAACTTACGGTTAGAACAAATGACTTCTTATAAATGAGTATAATACCTGTCTGCGCATGGGCAATGAATGGTTAAGTTCTTCAGTGCAAAATGGGATGTAGTAGTACATAATGGGGTGAAACAATGTGTTAATTGTATGCAAGCTGGAATGTTCAACCTTCCTGTTTAAACTCTGGAAACCTTCTAAGTTGCTAACGTGAATTCATATACTTGCTTAGGGGAGGTTTTTAATACTGAAGTGTGTGATGCACTGAATATTTATCTAAAGAATTATCACTAGAAAAAGATTGCTACATCAAGCACCCACATGGAAGTTACTGGAAGTTTAACTTGTTTTGGTGTGCCTGTTTGCTATTGAAATCATAGGCGTTTTTTAAACTTTGGTCAAGATGAATCACAAAAGATACTTCACATTTCAACGTCTGAATGTGTATACAGGTGTCTATTTGCCCTTCAGCTAAGTCTTGAAGAGCTTTTGTTTTTACATTTGATAATAAGTTTTCTGCCAAATATTGAGTGGGCTTTGTGACCACTTTGTCAAATTACTGCATAACTCTTACAGGTTTTTAGGTGAGCTAGCAAATTAACTGACTAGTGTTTGGACTACAGTAAAAATCACTTTGACAAGCCTAGCTGTCTTTGCAGCTTTTGCAGCACAATAGTTATGCTGAATAACAAAGATGAATAAATGGGGTTTCTCTCGAACTACAGAGTAGTAGGAAAAAGGTCACTTTTTATTTAGCTTGCCCTGAAACAATGACAAAGAATGGGTTGTGAAGGGGTAGTAATTGCCAAACCACTGGCTTAACTGTAGCAGGTGAAATGCTCTTTGAGTCTTTGCCACACCTATAAAATGCTCCCTTTTTCTCAAAAAAATCAAAGGGTGGGGAATGGGAATCTCAGTAAATTTTAGGTAGGTTTCAGTTAGACTTGAATTTTTTTCTGAGGAAAAAAACCCATAGTAGCATGGCATTTTTCACATTTCTCTTCAGTCAATGCTGGCAAAATCTGCATTCCTTAGCTCTCAGACTACATTCCACTGGCACTTGAGCTGTCAGACCAGCTGAGCTCAGCCCACCGCAGGAGGAAGGAAGAAATGTATCTTTCTGCTGATCTGATTTTTATTTTTTTCCCTCCTCTTCCCGGCTTGAGATCTGTGATGATTGTAGTTCAAAGCCATGGAAGAGAAAGTGTTTTATCTGTCAAGCGCAAGTAAATTTCTTGTATAAAAACTTTGCTCTGGTAATTTGGAGGGAAGGCTGGGGGATATAGTTGGAATATCTGGCCTGCTCTCCAGTTACTCAGAGTAGTGAAATGTTAAAGATAGTTTTTGACTCTGAAGTGGTCACTAACACTACTAGGCAATGTTGCAACACATTTTGACATAGTTGTTTCCTACTTTTTTTTTGTTGCAAAGGGCAAACTTTTCTGCATAAGACCTTTTAATTATAAGCATCACCAAAGTATTTAAAACTGACTTGGTTACTGTGTGGCAATGCAGGTAATAAGCTGAAGGTATTTGTAAACTTGATGGATCTAGCATTTGCTCTCACAGCTAAATGCAATTCCTTTCTCCAGAGAGATTTTCCTGTTAGCTTGCTAGATGGCCCAAACACTCGTATTTCTATTTAACATAGTATAATGATTGTTCAGAAAAGCGATTCTCTTCTGTTCTGTTGCTATTAAATTTGGAGCAACTTCCTTAAATAGGACAAAATGTTGGGAACAAGTGTAGCTTCCTGTTACAGGAGTTACTTTCAGCTGGATTTGCAGCACTACTGATGTTTCTTTTCCTAACTACGTTATTGTAGCTAGTACAGAAACTTCATCTGTAGTATATTTATTTCACCAAAATTTGAAGACTTTTTCGTTAATGTCTGTTAAACTTGTAAGAGGATTTTAACAGTTAGAAATGGGTGGCCCTATCTTATCCGTTGTGGAGTTGATTTGTCAACCTTCTTGTGACACAGCTATTGTTTACTGACTGTTAGATGCGAAATGGATGATTTTGTGTGTTTGTAGAGTGCCTGGCATAATGGAGCTCTAAAATGTTAACAAATTGCAGTGAAAAAGAAAAAAAAAAAGCTGTTGTTTTAAAGAAGTTGAATGTTCTTATGTCTCTTTATGATTAAATGTCAAATTTAAGTGTTTGTTTTTAAGACCAGTTTATAGAGGCTTTGTTTCTCCACAACTTCTGAACTAACAGTGACTAGGTTTATTCCTTTTGTATGCAAGAGGTGAACCCAGGCTTTAACCAGCTTTGTCAGTCATAGAAACTTAACTAAAGAAGCAGTTTTAGCCCACATATTTATATGGTACTGGACTGTAACCTTCAAGTTGCTTGCTTGTATTACCTAATTTTCCCTCATGGTTTCAACAGAGAATTGAGTATAGCTCTAACAGGAAGCTACTACTGATATCTGTCCATCCTGTCAAGCATGTGCAGAATCCACTGCCGACAGTAACAGGGCCAAACAAATCCATTCGTATAAAGAAAATTGCCACAGATTTCAGTATTATGTGAACTAGGCTTTCCAGTAGGGACTGCAAGGGTAGGAGTAGTGCTTTCATAGTGTTTTAATTGGGTGACCATAGAGAAATAAAATGCGATATATATTAATGTTAGTCCAAAGCACTGATTTAAAAGAAGGATGGCTTCAGCAGTGATTTGGGTGGAAATAGGTTTTAATAGCTCAATGCTGGCTGTAAAAGTGGCTAAGAGTAAATTCTACTCTAGATGCATGGAAAATAATGATTTTTCTGAGAGAGAAATTACATCTGTAGAATGAATTAAGTGATAAAAATTCTCAGAAGAATCAGTGACAACTGGAAATTGGATTATACTGCTCTCATTGGTTATGTCATCCCTGAGTGGAAGATTTTGATTACACTGGTAACATTAGCTTCTGTGCCATAATTTATGAGCTTTTACTACAAAAACCCCAAACCCTTAGTCTCTTCACAGTGTATTGTTTTTCAGTATAAGTCAATAAAGAAATAGCAGATGCTATTGAATGTAGGTGTTTTTAAAGCTTTTTTTATGTGATAGTGGTTTGTTATATGACCATATAGTTAGCTTAAGATTTATTAAAAATTAATTTTAGCAGCTGAGTAAGTCTTCCTCTAACTTGGAATTAATGCTGCATCAGACACTATCTGATTTTTAGTATCCTCTATCAGTTCTTTCTGCTGAGTGGCTGCTTTTTAGTACTTTGCAAATTCTTTGTGGTGACTCTGAACAGAAGCAGGTCATCTTCTACCTGCTGAATTCCTTTGCATAGCTGGTATAAGTGGTCATGAGCACTGAAAGCAAAATCAAGCTGAAAAATAATCATACGATACCAAGGTTCTGACACATGTTTTCAATGGGGCTGTAAATGAGTACTGTCCCTTGGAAAAGTTTACTGTATCTAGTTAATTTCTTTGATGTAACGAGATACTGTTGTAGCTAATTAAAAGATTGCATTTAACATGTGATTTACACCATGAACTGAGTGTACACTAGAACTGACTGTTAGTCAAGTAAAGTGAGACTTGTGACACGCAAACTGTCCAGTGTTCTACAAAAGGTGGATAATTGCTAGAAAATGCTGTGTAGCGTGTGTCTTGCTGGTCAAGATACATTTGCTGTGGCAGAGCTTATGCCAAAAGATTTAATGCTATGAGTTTCTGTTGCTCCAGCCATATATTGGTGAGCATGTGAAGATATTTTTAATATATTAAAAACATAGTGAAAAATATTATTTTGTCAATAAAGAAATTCTAGATGAGTGGTTTCTTTTCCTTCTCATGTTTATAAATTCTGTCTTCCTGTAGGGAACCATTCCTGCCATGAACTTAGGGGGGAAAAAAAATCTCTTCTCTGGAACCACTGATGCTCTTGGAGGGAGATAAGGGAAATGGTGGTACTCTTTCTGTGGAAGAGGGAAAATCAGTGTTGAACAGTCTGGTAATTCAGAAGTCAGTACAAGCATATAACAACTGGAAGATCCTAAAATTCAGGGCCTGGTAGCCCTGACCCTACATTTTCAGTTGTGGCACATTAAAATGCCTCATTTAGGTTACAATACCTGTCAAATCAGCAGTGTTTTCAAAAGGTAAAATGGGTTATAAAAGGTAACAACAGATTTTGCAGTTAACTAAATGGCAAAGGGAAATTAAGGCACTTGTACTGGATGTCTGCCTTGTACCTGATGTAGTCAGTTACTACAGGAGTAAATTTCAGATGCAGAACAGTAGAGAAAGAAACTGCTCTACTGTTCTACATTTGAAAGTTACTCAGGACGTAATAAAGAGCAGATTACTTTGTCTTTGCTTTTTTTCAGCTTCTTGAATATCTGTACCAACACATGGATAAATGGAATACTAACTTGTTGTTACACAGATCACAACATAAGTTAGTTTGTCCTTCTGATGAAGGAAAAAACGACTGGGTAGAAAGTCAGTTATTAGCTATGTTGGTTTAGAGATGCTGCAGTTTAATATTTATCTGTATCAGAACCAGAGATTCTCACAGGCAGCCCTGCTGTATCTGGAACCAAATCTGCCTTCCATTTGATATAATCTGTGCACTTCCTATGGTGAGACTTATTATTATTACTCTGTTACCAACAGGGCCAAAAAGCCTCGAGGTTAGTAAACCTTCTGGATGCTTCTACTTGACTTAAGATTTGGAATGCTGGGAGGACAGGATGCACCTCAGTTACTGGGGCAGGATGGAGATTCTTATACACCAAAATCCTCTCCAACATGCAGATATTAGCACATTGTCAAAGATGGTGCAAATCTACTAGCAGACTCATGGTATTTGGTTTCTTGCTTTTCAGACAGGCATCTGAATAATAAGAACTTAGCTCCAAAATCATGTTATTTTTTAAGTACAGTACTGATATGTGTATATACCTGCAGGAGGATTTATGTTAAGAGGTGCTCTGAACCTCGTGACCACAGATCTGAGTACGTGGAAATGAACTGGAAGAGCTTTTGGAGCCTGCGTGCTGTTCAGTATGTGGTGTTGTCTTTAGATTTTCTTGTGAAGGTAGCTATTTGCAGCTATCAGTCTCATTTGTAGACTACAGTTGCTGAGTCTTATTTTTCCTGGTGAATTTGTAAATGCCCAAGGGTCAACATGACTTACATGAATTATGTTATTTGACTGAAGCAGAGTTATAATGTCCTACAGAAATTTTAACCTGAAGTACTGGTTTGGAAAAAGAAACTCTTCTCTTGATAAAAGAACTAATTTCCAAATTATAATAGTTCTGTAAAAAGTCTCACATAATCAGTATGTGTTTGTTTCCCTTCTATTAACTTAATCCTGTAATTAGCCAAACCACCCAGGCCTCAGCTCTGTACTGGTAATAGAGTGAGTACGTATTAGCAGCATGAACAAGTCTTTTGGTATCCAAATGATGTTGCTTTCTATTTTCCATATGGTTCTTGTTTCACAGTTCTGTATTTTGTGGACAGCAGGACTTCCTTAGCCTTAAGCCAGTTACATTTTTCTTAATTACCAATGTAGACAGATAGGTTGGTTTGCTGCTCTTGGGGACCAGATGGCTGCTGTGTTCTAATTTGCTTGCCAGATGACTTTGAAATTGTACCTTGCTATGGCTGGAATGCAGTCTCCAAGGCAATCCTGAGAAAACCAGGAGTTAATGTGCAGCTTCCATGCCAGCTGAAAGGACAAGTGGCTGGGCTCTGGTTTGGCAGTCTCTTCAGTGTCTTGCCTGGCTTTAAGGAGGAGTCGTGACTGATTCACTGGTGGTATATGTGCATTGTTCATTTGGTGTAAACTAAAAGCAGGAGGAGAATTTAGCTGCATATTTCTTTGGACTTTTTTCCATCTCTAATTGCATTGACCTATTCCCCTACAGAGGAGTAGAAAACTCTAAAGTTTCTTAAATCAGTGGTAACCTCACTAATTGCAAGTGACATATCAATCCCATTTATAATTCAAAGTAAGATGAGTGGAATGATGGAGAAACTGGAAATTTGCTTTGTTAAAGGCTTCTGAGAGCCTTTGAAGGAAAAACAAAAGTTTGAGTTTAAAAAAAAAATTGTAACTTAAGACTCACTTTTTCAGTCTTATTGAATGAGAAGGATGAGTTTGTGAGGAGTGACCTGTAAACCTGTTCACTTTGATTCTTCTTAAAACACTTGAACATTGCTTGACTTTTCTGTTCACAGTTTGCAAAAATCCTGTCTTTACTGGAAGCTGTTTGCATATGATAATTTTTGAGTGACTTGTAAATTTAGATGAGACAAAGTAATTTCATTATGTACCCCAAAGCTGTTTAACTCACTTCTAACAAAGTTTGATACTAGGCTGCTATGCCAGGATGTACACAATCCTATTTTGACACATTTACCACATGGATTATGGCAGCTAAGGGTTAGGCCATGATAAACATCCACTCCAACACCTGTATTTCTAAGAGAGCTGAGCGAAATAGATATAAATACCAACAACTGGATCTTCTTGATAGTGTAAGTAAAGGCAGTGTGGGTTGCGATGAAAATACTGTGACTGACAAGAACAAGGTAAACAGCAAAGTCCTGTTTTGCTTCTTTTTTTCTGACAGCTTCTTCCCAAAAGCTTTCCATGTAATTGGGCTTTGATGACTGGTTTCATTCACAAAAGGAAGACTGAACAATTGTAAAGTAGTTACTGAGCCCTTGCTACTTCTGAAGCCACTGAGACAAACTGATCTCTGAATCAGTGTGGGATAAAGGGCCTGCTTTTTAGGCCTTTAGTGGACAAGCCTTGTCCAAGGGATGAACTCTGAAAGGTATAGGATTCACAACTGGGTATCATTAATTTCAGTCATCATTTTCCCTATGTTGTCATGTGCGAGTAAGACCCCTCAGTATGGAACCTGAATTAAAAATTCTTTCATGAAGATTTAATTCTCTCTGCACGTTTTGTCAGTCTAGACTGAAATATATGTCACCTATGCCAGCAAGGAGTAAGCATAAATTTAGTGTAACTCTGGCTTGCTTCTAGCTCAGCTTGATGCGTTGTTCCTAGGTGTGAGATCTAGGTCAGTGGTACTTTGTTAAAATGCAGGATGTGTGGAAAGCACTGATAATTCCATTTTGAGATGGATTCTAGATGTGGCTGTGCAATGTAGAGACTGTTGTCACTGTAGAATTAAAGCCAATACTGGAGTTTATTTTTTTCAGGACAGACATCTAAAGAAATTGAGAAAGAAGTTGCAGGGAACTTGATGGGACTGAACTGGTGACTAAGAAATTTTTGATGTGAGATTTAATGCTCCTACTGTTGTGTCACAATCCTTCCTGAAAGCTTGCAAAACAGGGGAGAACGCATAAACCTGGTAGTGGATTTTTATCAAGTTGTCCTGTGGTAGAGTTGCTTTCACAGCATATGGACCTAGATCACTTTGTGGGGCACTTGGGTTTGTGAAGCAAAACTCATCCTGCAGCTTATTTCTTGGGGGAAATGTAGGGCTCTGCTAGTGTAACAGCCATGGCTGTTATATGTTGACTGGATGATGATGAGGGAATATTTTTAGGCTCCTTGCTAAAATAACAGATGTTTTAAATTAGGCTTCTGGAACATTGCAAGAGCTAATTCTTCTAAGGTCTTCTTTCCTTTTAACAGGGGAAATCATATAACCTGTGAGGAAAATGCCACTTCCAGCATTTAGCAAATTGTCAAACTGGTATTGTCAACATAAGCATTCAAAAGAATCTTTGTTTAAAAAAAATAAATAAAATAAGCTGACCCTTAAACAATGAACTTTGGGCTCCCATCTTAATTATTTCTGTGTTCTATTTGATATGATACATGCAGTTTTTTACTTTCAAACTGCAGAAGTAAAAAGGACTAGATATTACTGGGTGCTTGTCGGTTTAAACAAACTCTTATAGAATTACAGAAGCTGAACTTATTTCTCCTTCTCACTGAACAGCTGTTGTTTGCTATACCCAGCAAGCTAAGAAGGTGGGCAAGGGACCTTATCTTGTTTTTCCTGCAATAGAAACAGACATGACAGAAAACTGCAAAACTCTTTATAAGGAAGAAACTTGGCCTGATGAAAATGTTTTCTTCTTTCTTTTCCATGGAGAAAATTCTCCACATCAGAAGGCTTAAAGCACACTGGTCTTCTACTAATCAGTGGCAAATAGGACTTGCAGGAGACTTACAAACAAGGTTAAAAGCCAAAAGCAGCAGGAAGCCTCAGTCTCTTCCTGCTGCTTTATAGCTACATTCCTAGAAAGTTTTTTAGTGGCAATATATGCCTTCTGACTTGTGTGTCCCATTTCCTTTAAATGTCTTGTCTGCCTCTTATTCCCTGCTCTTTCGAGCAGGGAACAAGAAGCAAAATAGGAATTTTCCAATTTATTCAACTGATTTGTCTCTAATCTCCAAAGAGTTTGGAAATTAGTATGGATGTGTAGAAGTTATAACTAGGAAACTGTCTTGGGTAAGGTTTGCTTGAGAGCTCCCCTTACTCTGTAATGTGCAGTGTTGAAGTTCGTTATTTTACTGTGTTAGGGCAGTTTCTTTGGAACCATGAGTAATTGTCACTCCAACATTGTGTAATAGCAGAAGCTTCTCTATCACTCTGTCACTTTCCAGTTAGTTAAGGAAACATCATCTTAGGAGTTAAGAATATTTAAAACCCAAGTAGGAATCCTGTTGTTTTTTCCTACATGTGTACTGGTGGCTAGAAATAAAATGTGTTTCCCAGATGATTGTTTTATATTAGCGTGAAGCTGGGCAAGTTGCCTGTGTGAAATAAGGAATGTGTAGATACTACATACTCAAGGAAAAAAAAAAAATCCTCATTTTCTTGCTATTGGATTGTGGAGAGGGTAGTTGTTACCTGGTGTTACACTGCAGTGTGACTAAAAAGTGTTTAGGTCATGTAAAGTTCAGTCTGAAGAAACCGGATCTTCTGAAAACTAAGTAAGAAATAAAGCAACAAAACCCCCTAACCACAAAGCTAGAGGGGCAAATTCACTAAACTTTTTTGAGGATGTATATTTTTACTTATGTGTGTGTCTTCATGTTTTGAGACTTTGCCTGTTAAATGGTATGTGGAGTACATTTATTCTTTACATGCCATTTCTATGCCTTGGTCACAACTGCAAAGAGCAACATCTGGAAAGGTTAAATAACAGCTGTGCAAACAAGGTTTTATATTTAAATAGATTCAGGGAGTGCATTCTGTGTTGGTGCTTAAAATAAGGTTGGAAGTCCTTTTTACTAGAAAGGTAGTGGACCTTTTTAATTGAGTCATCATAGAAGTCATGGTTGAAATCTTGTGTCCTGTCTGTGTGGTATAGAGTGCTGAGGATATGGATGGACTTGGAAGAGAAATGTCATTGGAGTTTAAGAGAGTTTTTTGAGGTTAAAAGTCTTCACAGAAAACCCCCAAAAACCAGAAGAGGAGTTGACTCCTATCCCATATGTTACTTCCATTTGAAGACTAAAGATCCTAGCTAACTATAGCAAAAATTGTCCGTATATATATGTATCTATAGGTAAATAAAGTAGGTATGCATCTGCCTACAATTAGTTGATAATGCTTCTTTGAGTAGTGAACCTAGATCTATCCTTTTATAGAAGAGACTTATCCTTTCTAGATTTAGTGATGAAATGCTATTTGTATGGTCTAACACACCTGGTCAATATAAAATAACAACTGCTAGAATGACCTTCAACTTGAAGTGCCCCCCACATTGTAAGCTTAATTTTTTTGCATTCTCTAAAGATACAGTTTTTTCAATATACTGAACTATATGCAGATTGGTATAGCTGTGAGAAAATAAAGCTTGAAGGCATGGTTCTTGGAAATAAAGTATTGCTCTTCTTTTTTACCTAGTGACAGTCTTTAGTCTAATGATGTGTAATCCAGAGTTAGTGGGAATTATTCAGTTTTTTGTGTCGTCTTGATCATGCACATATCCATGCCAGCTTGTGAGAAATACAAAGGAGGTGTTTCATGAGTGCAATGGAAATAATTAGAACAAAGCAGGCATACTCTCTGGTGGGTCATGATATACATTTAGAATTGTGCTCCTGAGGCATTGCCATGAAGTTTGGGAGTCAAAGCAATACTGCACCGCTGTGCAGTAGGAGGGTGCATGACTATTGGTGAATCTACTGTGAACACAAGAGACAGAAACCTACCATAAAATTCAATATATTTAACTATTTTTGCTTTTCCTTTCATTGCTTTTAAGTATCTGTGTGACTAATTGTGAGTGTAGTATGAATAGGCTTGAAAAAAACCATGAAGTAGGCTAGGCTGAATCTGAAGCAAATAAAATACTCAGGCCAATGTACTTCTGTGAAGTTCCTCTGAAAAGGAGCAGACCAGAGAGACACAGTTTTTGGCAAGCAGCAAAAATTTGCAAGGAAGCAGTGGTTCTGGAAGGCTGTACAGCATTGGAATTGGCAAGTGCTGTGCGTACTGACACACTGCATCTTCTGTCCAAATCCAGTGAATCTCTAAGCACCAGCTGATCGGGGATTTTCAGGGCTATCTTGTCTAGCTTGAGCAGGTCTGGCAGCTCTTAACACAAAGTAGTGTCTGGTTTAAAGACCTTCTGCTTTGTGATGCCTTTCTGAATGGCTTATTCAGCTGGAAAATACAGTGAACAAAGGAGCTGGAAATATTTTGTCAAGTTGGTGATCTCACAGTTCAGAGAGTCAGCTACCAATTCTAAAGACTTCCATTGTATAACACAAGAGCTAGTGTATAGAAAACTCCAGATCTTACTCTGTCTCTATTAGCTTCTGTATAATTATTTTTTGCCTAAAGGGTGGCGTGGATGTGGGGTGTATTCTCAGTAATTAAGTACATTTTTCTAATAGACTAAGTTGACTAACAAAAGGGGGGTAATTTTTTTTAGCCTTGAACTTGATTTCTGATTTGTGGGGATTAGGATGGAGGGAAACCTTCAGAGTTCAGTGATTAAGTTTTTACAATTAAGTACTGGAAAAAAATAGTATTGTTCCTATGGAGAGTAGGAAGAGGGAAAAGTGTGTGTTTGTGTGTCTGTATTTTAGTAGAGATGTTGATAGGAAACAACTTAGGATTTCTAAAACATGAAGTTAACCACGATATATAGTGGTCTCAAATGTAGACACAGCAACAAGAACCGTGTGAAAAGAGCTGTCATTAGTGCAAAGTATTTTTGTTATCTCATGATTTACTTTTTATCTGGCCTTGATACTTAGATTTTGATTCTTAAGTATGTCTTTTTTCTCTTGCAGGTTGGAAAAGAGACTGTGCAGACAACAGAAGACCAGATCTTGAAAAGGGATATGCCACCAGCATTTATCAAGTAAACTAATTTTGTTGTACATCTTGTATTGTGGGTACAGGAAACCTGTTCCAATGTCAGGAACAACCTTTTTGGCAGCAGTGACTTGTCCTGTTACATTCTGTATATATGAGTGCAGATATATGGTATTTCGTCCTTTAAAAATAATAACAAAAATAAATGAGAGTGATAATGGTACTTAGCTGTGTGCCGCTGTAGGTTTGCCTAACAGTGTCAGAGACAATGTGGGGTCTCAATCTTTTTCTGTTTATTTGGCTGAGGTAAAAATGTGTATTTATCAGTATAGACATCTGAGAGCATAACTGCCTGGAAATCTAAGACATTTGAAGAGCAGTGAGTTACTGCAGACAGTGTAGTAGACAGCAAGTCCATTTACAGCAGACATTCTTAGTTCTATGTCTTGGTGTAAAGGATAACTGACTCCTTCTGTTGCCTTAAGCATTAAAAATGATGCATCACAAGTTGTTGTGGAATTCCCAAGCAGCTTATTGCCACCTGATAGGCTTCTATAGAAGGAACTTTCCTCTACAATCTACTGCCTATAGTAACCTCTTTGTTAGTGTTGTCCAGCATATATGGAATTACTGAATATTTTGCTGTTATTTCCAAACACCAAACAGGCAGATAGCCAAAACAAGAAAGCATTGAGACAACTGGGAAAACAATAAAAGGAAAAGGCAGGTGATGTCTAAAGAGAAAATTCATGGTAGGCAGTGAAAAGGTTTAAGTTTATTGCATTGTGGGTTGACAAAACGAATAATTAAAATAATGCTTAGGATCAGGTGGTGGTAGCATATGAGTTCAGGAATGAAATAGCTGAATTGTTAGTGAAGTACTCTGTCACTTGAGACTACTGGTATGTCAAAGTGATGCTACAGCCTGAAAAACTTTCTAGGGAAGTCTGGGGAACAGGAGATCTATAGGTCTGATGTACGTGTGGAGCAAATTATTAGAAATTCTGTATTGGAGAAGAGAGAGACCCCACCTATATATGGTGTGCTTTGGGTAGATGGACAGTGTTTCTGTGGAGGGAAACTCTGCCTTGTAAATCTGTTGGTATTCTTAGAAACATCACAAACAGGGGAAAGGGTAGTCCAGGTAATACTGTATACACTGATTTCTAAACTTGGCAGAGTCTAGAGGCTTTTAAGAGAGTGAAATAGCTGCAGGGTAGTTAGAAAAATTTTTGTATGAAAGAGAAAATTGAAGGTGGAAGAAAAGATTATATGGTTAACCCTGACAATGCAGGAGGAAATCAGTAGGACTGTGGAGCTCTCGGTTGGGATTGTGCTTTTCACCATGTTAATAAATGCTCTGGTGACCAGGCTGATTTGTGAGGCAAAAGTACTTACTTATGACTCCAAGTCTTATGCAGGGCAGAGAGGTTAATGAATGACTCTGGGAAATTACAGTACCTTATTAATTGAAGTGACTTGATGTTAAGTGTGGATTAAATGATCTTTAAATATCTGAAATTATGCACACTTGAGAGAGCAGCAGGTCTAATGTCAGATAAGGTGATTGAACTGACTGTTACCAATAGTGAGCAAGGTCTTGAAGCTATTATACATTGCTGAGAGCATCCTTTCATAATGTTTAAAAAGTAAATAAAATATTAGGCGTATCGTCAAAGAATGAAAGATCAAAATGTCACTATGTGTTTTTCTTCCTCAGCTTGAATACTCCATGTACTGGTAGTCACACAATTTTAGAAAGGCTGTAATAGTGCTGGAAAAAGCTCATAGAAGGGCTTGGAGAAAAAAAGCATGGAATTACTTCTGTATGAGGCAAAGCTGAGTAAACTGGAGCTCTTCAGTTTATGAAAAGTGACAGAGGGGATTGAGGGCCTGACAAGGTCTTAAGTGCGAGTTGCATGGAGAAGATGAAAAGTTGGGTTTTTCCTGTGCAGAACTTGCTGGGGGAATTGCTTTAAGGTAGCAGTTTGTAAGCCAACAAAGCAGTTTGTAGGGAGAGATTCTTTGTACAGCTAGTTGTGTACTGGTAAAACTCTTTATGTGGGTTTGGAGGTCAGTAGCTAAGTACTTAGAAGAATCCATTGTGGGTCATCAAATAGACAAACTGCAGGAAGTCCCAAGAACTGAAAATAGTTGAAGGATGGGAGAGTGCCTAGAGGAAGTATGATAAATGCTTATCCTGTTCTTAACCTTCCCTAGGCTTTTACTTGCGGCTACTTTTGGAGGCAGGATACTGAGCTAAATGGGCCTTTGATACAATCCACTACAGTATTTATCATGCTGTGTTCCTGGTGTGTGATCTTGTGTGGCTGTAGACGGGTTTGATTTTTTGAGGGTAGTGTTTATGTAGTGAAACAAGATCAAAGCTTTTTTCTTGCTTCTTGATGAATTGTATGCAAATATGTAATTTTGATTGTGCTCATTTTCTAGGATGTGTGGAATTCTTAGTTAATTTCCAGCTTCTTGTTCACTTAGACAAGTAAGGGATTAAGGAAAAGATATTTTTGTTAATTGCTATACTGTATTCAGCCTTTGATCAAAATGTAGCATATTGTGCAAGACTTCAATAACTAAATTACTGTAGAAATGTGATACAAGCACTGCTGAGTAATACCAATTTATGCTGGGTGCAAGAACTTTTTCTGCAGCAATTCATGACTGCGTGAGCTATGATATAATGTAAAATGGGAACCAAGGTGATCTGTCAGAGTAATGACACCCACTTCACATAGTACTTACTATCCTAGATGCAGTAACATGAGTTGGGGATGTTCAATGGTTTTTATGAATGTTTCATTGGTGGGTTTTTGTTACTCTGGAGTTTATATCAAAATGAATTCATACATGTTAACAGTTTATTGTTAGCATTGTGGAGTGTATTGTCACGGGTATCTTGGTTATGGGGACAAGCGATAGTCACAGGTGAGCTGCAAAAGGAGCCTTATCTTTTACTGCTGTAAAGGACATAATTTAAATGGAAAAATCGAAATGCAAGATGAGGGTCTTTTTTTGTTTTGTTTTCCTGAGGAGTTCTTATTTGTAAAGCATTAGTTCAGGAATTGGCATTCCTTTGTAAGGGAGTGCTCCAGCAGAATTTTTACTGGCACGTGGATGATGGGTAAGAAACAGTGCACTTGTGCTAGCACTGCATTTCCTGTTCGTATTTCCTCCATTGAAAAGGATCTCCAGTCTTGGAGGATGGAGAGAAGATCTGTTTATTCCTTTGAAAGTCTTGATACTGGTATTGAGGGTTCATATTGAATATATATTATGGTAATCTGTAAAGCTTTTCAGTAGGAGTGTGATTGTGCAGCAAAATAACTTGCTGGCTGCTGAAAAGCTATCATGCATCCCTTCACTGGCTACTGACATAAACCACATTGGAACTGTTGACTTAGAGTTAAAAAATGCTGAGTTCTTTATCTTAATTGTCTTAATCACCAGGGAGTGTATGAGCAATGCATATAATTTACATCAGATGTTTTGCAATGTGTTCCTATTACTTGTTACGCTTCTCTTGTAAAGAAGGGAAGAACTGCAGTCTCTAGACAAAGAATAGAGTTACACTATTTGTTTACACTGAGAATAAAAAATTGTTTGACTTGCATGCACAAGCTCATTTAACAAATCAAGCAATAATGCTATTCTATGTGAACATTATTTTGGTAGCCAAGCTGTAGCTGCATTGCTGGTACCTGTATTAACAAATTATTGTTCATGTAAAATATTTGCTTTTTAGTTTATATTTCTAGAACTGTAGTGGTTAAACTGAAAAACGAACTCTGGGAAAAGCAGAGGTCAATCTTAAAACCTGAAAACTAAAATGATAGTTTAGCATAAGTTACTTTTTTTTTTTTTTTTGCTCATGTTTTGTAAGGAATACATTTAACAACAATGAAGTTGATTGATTACCCAAAGTAGTACGCTTAGAAATATCATGACCAGTGTCTTCCCCACAAAGAATTTGTGTGGTGTTCAGATAGCTTTATTGTAATCATGCCTCAAAAATAAATACACTTTCTTTATAAAGATATGTTTTTCGTTTTTTAATGTTGCAATATAATACAGAGATTAGAAACTTCACCATAGCAATGAACTTCTATTCAAAACTTCTGAACGTTTGATTCTTGTGACAGAACGAGTGGTTCATTGCATTTTTGGGGGTTTTTAGTTGTTTGTGTTGTTGTTTTGGTTGGTTGGGTTTTTTTAATGAAAGTAAATGAATACCTTTTTATCCTAATCTTTTGCTTCCTAGCATGTATTCTTTGCAGGGGATGAAGTGTGTCTAATTTTCAAACACCACAAGGCTTTTCTTGTACACAGTGTACACTCCTGAAGCATTGGGAAGTTTATACAAAATAGATATTATACTATTGAAATTCACGTTTACCTTTAAGAGGTTCAACCTTAAAAACTGTAAAAGAAAACTTTGAATCTTTAGAAGCACTATTTTCATTAATTATGGTGACTTCTGGTGTAATATGCATTTACGTTAATTCTTTTCTTAACAAATGAAAAAGCCAGCCTTGAGATAATTACTAGTATTAAACAGATAACCATGAAATTAAACTGTAGGAAATGAAGTATTTCTGAGCCTACAGCTCTGAGCTGCTGAATAGGTGATTTGTTTAATCCCTTTCTTGGCAGAGTTGAAAAGAATAAGTGTGAGAAGCAAGCACGGGAATCTAATTTAGTGAAGTCAGTTGACTTTGATAATACAACTAAGGGCATTGCATAGTAATGAGCAGACCCTTTCCACTTTCTTCCTTGAAGCCCTTCTGTATTTTCTTGCTCAGTTATGAGTTCCTGCCATCTGATACGCTGAACAGGTTATAATGCAACTGGTTCAGTTTGATCTACTCTAGGGAGCTATTAGCTGAAAACTTTACTTTCTGGACGAAAGTGTGTTTTCCTGTAACTGGTATCTTTTTTCTACTAGTTAAATTTAGATGTAACCATTACGTTCTAATATTTGTGTTAGCAAAGAACATGGGGGGGGGAAAAATGGATAAACTGTAACTTTGCGAAAGTAGTCAACTAAAAGTATGATTAAGGAGCGTACCCAAGTGGTCAGTAGAAAATGGGCTATGCGACAAGCATGCTGAAGTGGTGGTAAGAGGTAGCATTGCTCTAATAAAAGTGCTCAGTGTTTGTTGGAACCTCATGTTACTGAATGAGCACGTGGCACTCACATGCACAGAGCATTATGTATTACACTACACTTAAAGGAAATGGGAGACAGTGGAGAAAAGTCCCAGTCGGCGTAGTCAATAACTGCAGTCATGAGTAGCATAGCTAACATGAAAGGGAAGTCTGAATTTTGTGTTTTGCAAATCTGTCACAAAGTAATTACTAGAGGATAAAACCAAAACATTTTCAGTCTTCCAATTTTTGATATTTTGAAATTGTTATGTTAAATGGTTTGATGGCATCTGATTTCAGAGCTCATTTTCTTATTGTAAGTACCTTTTGTGTTACTGTAGTTACATACTGTAATACCTTGCAAAACCTTCTTTCTGCTTTTATGTCTGGAATTGCAAGCTGCATTTGAACATTGTACCTTACCACATTTTGTGGTTATTTTAAATGCTCTTTCTAATGAATGTTGACATTCTGAAGACCTGGACTACAGCTTTAAAGAGCAGGACACAGTGTCTTTCTTAAAACTATGTTATTTTGTCTTAATGTGTAGCTGTCATTTAATATTTATTAATAGTGGTTGCTACTTGAATAACAATGCCTATACAAGGCTGATAACAGTTACTTTGATTGTGAAGTCCTAAAAGAAGAATTGTTTTGTTCCCTGCCCTTCCCATGAAGAATGTAAGGTATTTTGCTGGGTTGGGAGCTCTCCTTAATGACACTGTACTGTGTGCTCTGTATGGGGTGCTTCAGACACTCCCTACATGGCAAGATTGTGTGACTTCTGAAAAGCTGGGTTGTATAGTTGCTGGTGACTTTCTTGTTAGAATAAATACAATAAATGCTCCTGGCTTTTAAACTATAAAGGCATAGAACAATCAGTTTGCTTGCAGTGCTTTAAGTGGTAAAGTTAAAAATAAATGCAACGTTTTCTCAAGTCTGTTGTCATACAGACAGAAGTTAATCAGCAAGTGTTGTCTGATGGCTTTCCACAGAGTGGAGAATGCCTGCACCAAACTTGTTCGGGCAGCCCAGATGCTGCAAGCAGATCCTTATTCAGTACCAGCTCGTGACTATCTCATTGATGGATCAAGAGGAATCCTTTCTGGAACATCAGACTTGCTTCTGACGTTCGATGAAGCGGAGGTAGGAATCCCAGCATGACTGACGTAGGTGCCTGCACAACACTATTATTAATTAAAACGTTCCTCTATCTAAATTAGCTAAACGAAACTATTGACTAGATTAGTGAGGTTCTGACTATTTTAGCTTGATTGGAAACATATTTTGCATTCCTTTCTGTCAGAAGGAGCTTACACTTTTTGCTCTGTTTTGTTAGGAGCATTTTTGCATGACATAATGTTTAGATGTTGCCTGTGATTATTGCTCAAAAAGGCCAGATCTCATCAACTGTCTGGTATCTTCCTGATGCTTTTCTGTACTCCTTTCACCATACCCATTACTGATTCTTATATTTTCAGTATCCCTTCTCTGAAAAGCCCTAGGCCACTTTCTAACATGTTTGTCTGGCTCATTAGCTCTGGCAATTTAATTGGCCTTGGGGCATGGGAGGTAGTACGCATTTGGACTGTCTGGCTGGCCAGGCAGAAGATGTATTCTAATAAATCTAACAGTTGCTATGTTTTGGCTGCTACACAAGCCAAAAACTGACTCAGAAGTGCTGTTTGTCCATCCTCATATGTACAAAAAAAGCCGTAGTTGCAAGGAAACTTAAATGTCTTATGTTTGAATTTTTTTTTTTTGTTACAAATTATAGTTTTGATGCTCTTTCTGGGGATGTGGAGTCTTGCTCAATTCTAAATAGCAAATATCATGCTACAATGAAGAAATAAAGCTCATGCTGTTAGAAATGCTGATGTTTATGCTGATTTTGCAACAATCTGTTAACCTATGGAATTGTGTTGCTCTTGCTGTTCTGAGTAGTCTAACATGGTATCCTTGTCTCATTTAATCAGCTTGTGGCACTCTTAGCATGTTCCTCTGAAATGATTTTTAACAGAAGTGTTACAGGACTTTCAAGGAAGTTAATCTCTATTTCTAGTGTTTAGGAAATGAGTTTTGTGAAGTTAATGCTTTGTGGAACTTGCCTGACAACTCCTTGTTAACGAAAAGGAAGACATTAGTCAGGAATGATTGACTTTTCCTAAGTACTTAAGTTGGCATTTGTTATTTCTTTATAAACTAACATTGGGACAAACGGAAATGAGCTTCAGAGGAAGCTTTGATCTGTTCTAGGTACTGAACATTGCATGTGGTTGATACAAATTAAATGTTTATGAACTTGTTCTTCAGTAAGAATTGGATGTAGTGATGTCAGAAGTAATGTAGTTCAGGAGGTTAGAAGATTTACTGACTCAGAACTGTTCTGGAATCAAATGTGAACTGAAAAAAGTTAAGCTGAGGCAGAGGTCCAGAGGTAAATGAAGTACAGCCTTCACAGATTATTCTGGAAAGTTTAAGATATTGGATCTATCTTCCCTGCTGGAATGCTGGCTAATGCTTTATCCATATGTAAAGCTGTATGGTGAATGATACTTCCTCTGAAAGCTTGAAGTCTGCTTTCTGTGTAGTTTTGCTTTGTGATTTAAGTTAAATATTTTTATTGATGAAACTGCAATGAAAAACTTCAAGCATAGATGAAGTTCTTTCTAACCTATTTTCTCAATGCTATCCTTTATTTATCATATGAAGTGAAAACACTGGAAGTAGGACTTTGCATTTCTGAGTAGTGGAAAGCTGATTAAATATTGGCTTGTAATTACAGAACTTGACTAACGGCATTTTGGGTAACTTATTCAGTATCTCAGCCCTTTGTGATTGCCATTTGTCATGTTAGTAAATGCTATAA
Source organism: Orthonyx spaldingii (assembly GCA_013397795.1). Classification (NCBI taxonomy): domain Eukaryota; kingdom Metazoa; phylum Chordata; class Aves; order Passeriformes; family Orthonychidae; genus Orthonyx; species Orthonyx spaldingii. Next base: position 489,501 of record VZTJ01003210.1, read on the forward strand.
CTAAACTGTTCTAATAACAGGTTTGCATTTCTAATTCAAGTGTAACTTAGCTTTATCTAAGAAATAATGGAATGTTCATCTTTTAGGTCCGTAAAATCATCCGTGTCTGCAAAGGAATATTGGAATATCTGACTGTGGCAGAAGTGGTAGAGACAATGGAGGATTTGGTGACTTATACGAAGAATTTAGGGCCAGGTTTGATTTCTTATAGTCTTTCATAAATGTATTAAGTATAGTCTTTTTCACCGCTTTGTTTTCCCTCCAGCACCCACCTCACCCAAATTTTGAACGTTGGGACAATGGTAAAGCAGTTGCTTTGGAAGTTTCTTTTGGAAAAAATGACTCTTTCTGTTTCACATTCTCTTTTAAGAATGCAGAAGATGTTGGTAAATGATATATGCACATGGGTGATATGTACTATACTGTGAAGGAAGCATGCATTACTAAGGATAAAACAAAAAAAAATGAAAAAGCTGTGTAACTAAGCACTCACAGATAAAAAAACCCATTATGCTGATAAAATGTCTGTACTGGCTGAGGTTGTTAGGCCCAGTAGGAATTTCTTGGAATAGTATAAGCTACATGTCATATATTAACATCTTAATGAGGTTGCAGAAATAGCTGTCTTGAAGTAAAATACAAAAGCCCAGCTGTTATGAAAATTCTTTGTTTGCTATTTGATGCTCCCTCACTACTTCCTACTTCACTGTGTTAACTCACACTTTCAGTGGTGGAAGTGATTGGTAAGTGAGGAACTGCTGTCTCGTTATTGCTCTAGAGGAAACCTCCCACTAGTCTATGTCATCTGCTATTTCAAATGCTTTAGCTTTAGCATGAAGTAGCTAAGGTATTTAACAAAAGCACTCTGTAAAATCGAGATGTGGTGGTGGTAGTGTAGGAAGGTGTTGGAATTAAAATTGCACTGAACTAAAGAAGGCTTATATAAAAACCTCAGGAATCTAGTTAGTACTTGATATTTATAAATACATGTGTAATGTGGCTAGGTGATAAATGAAATGACTAAGAGCTGTCATAGCACACAGCATGTTTGTAGATTATCCTGTTTTTATTTGACACGTGTATACTTGACCTTGGTTCTAGATGTGAAAAAACTTTAAAGCTCCGTATAGAGGTATAGTGTTCTCTAAACTTTTATTTCCCATTAGAAACTACCTTCAAGTAAATAGTTTTTGCCTCATTTTGAACATGAAAAGATAAAACCAAAAAGGCAGTCTTCTCTTTCCCTCCAGTTTCCTTCCAGTTTTATACCCTGTAGGAGAAAGAATAGGACCACAACAGCACCAATTTAAATAATCTTAAGTTTTTATGAAGCTGTATCTGAAGTTTCCATGTGCACTCTCTTGTAAACCTCACAAGTCTTAGCTATTGAAAATAGATCTGCTCTAGAATAAATTTAATTCTCTTTGGGCTTCTAGGGTACTGAAATATTTCTAGCAAATACGAAGTATAAGTAAATATCGTTCTTGACCTCTGGTAGAACCTCAAAGCAAACAAACAAAATCCTGGTATTTCCTTTTTCTGTCTTTCACTTAATGCATGGATCAAATCTTATCAGAAAAAATGAAGACCCCCCACCCCTTAAATCCGTTTCCAGTGTTCATTAAGTAACTTCATCTCCTAAAACAATACATTCAAGTATTTTCCTATTTTATTGATAGGATTTTAAATCATGAATTTTGAGGAATCCGTTCTACATTACATAGTGGCTAGGTTTTGAATAGGTGACTTCTCTGAAATAATCTGCAATGTTTTTAAAGTAACAGCTGCTAATACAAAGATTAGTTTTAACTGCCAATATAATTTTCATCAATCATTGTGCCTTGTTCTTATTTAGAAATCTCAAGCGTTTCAATGTTCAATTAATTTCATCTTTAGGAATGACAAAGATGGCCAAAATGATTGACGAGAGACAACAGGAATTAACTCATCAGGAACATAGGGTTATGCTGGTAAACTCCATGAATACAGTGAAGGAGCTATTGCCAGTACTTATTTCAGGTATTTTTTGCTTTGTTTTTTGATACCATTCTGAATTACTGTTTTGAACTGGAGTTCCGATGTCTTCTGTTTATTAAAAATAACCTTTGACATCTGTAATCAATTGCAAATAACTGTGCTTCTTGTATTAAAACTACAATTTCTTGGAGATAAAATTGTCCATGCAAAAGAAAATGTTCCATGTAAATACAATAGAAGGTCAACTTGACCACTGATTGGTCTTGCATATACCTTTTTCTAATCTCTGGTCTTTTCACAGCTATGAAGATTTTTGTAACCACAAAAAATTCTAAAAGCCAGGGAATAGAAGAAGCCTTGAAAAATCGCAATTTCACAGTAGAGAAAATGAGTGCCGAGATAAATGAAATAATTCGTGTATTGCAGCTCACTTCCTGGGATGAGGATGCCTGGGCAAGCAAGGTATTTTCATATCTACATTTGTACATAGAAGTCTAATTTTTGTCTGCTGTGTTTTACCCTTAGAAACTTTTGAGTTTTTGAGATGACTGAAATATGTATTTGTGCATCAGTTTTGTAACACTGTAATTGCATCATCTTCAAGGTCAAATATCTTCAGAGATAAATGTATTCATGCATCTTTCAAAATGAGCTTTCTCTCAATAAGCAAAGCTAAGCTAGTGTGGCATTTGAAGGTGGTTCCGTGGTTTACTGCAACTCAGTGATCAAACAAGATGGATTTATTCACGCTTTAGTTTTGGCATCATTAGGAAGTCCTGGAATATAGTGTATTCCACTCAGAGAAGGATTTTTTCCCTTTGTATAACTACCCTACCTAATCGTTTTTGACAGAAGAAGATTTGGTGTAAAAGTTATTGTTCTGTACCTTCAACTGGTCTCGTAGCAAGGCATGTATAAGTGAGATTGAGATTTTCCTTCTAGATCCTGCTAGAAAAGATAGGCTGCTGTTGTATTCATGTATACATGAGAGTAAATTTCAGGTGTTTGTCTTGTCTCAAAGATATCTGTTAGACTGAGCAAGCTTTCTGGGTAAGTCTGGTGCCTGTGAAGCTGGCATGTGGACAGGATTGGTTCCTCACAACTCAGTGTTAAGCTATGAGTGACCGCAAGCACTTACCTGGAGCTAAGTGCTGCTCTGAAGTGATGCTGAAGCTACTGAGATGTCTAGAAGACTGTAAAGCAGGTCTGACAGAATCATAAAAGCATTGTGGGCTTACAAATAAATGCAACTGCGTAACTGAAATTCCTGCCAAGTTTTTTTTGAGTACTTGAAAGTAAATTGCCAAAGGTATTTTTTTAAGGGTTAATGCTATGAGCAACAAGTAAGCAAAAATATAATTGAAGAATTTACTGAGATGGGAAGCCAGAGTGGTTAGCAAACAGTCTTGCAGGAAATCTAATATTGATGTAACCGAGACTTAAAATCACTTTGGCCTGTGTTGTTTGGCACTTGACCCTTAGTTTGCCTCTTGAATTATTTTGTCACTATCACTTCCTTATTATGACTACCATATGCATCTTTGTTTTTGTTGTCCTGTTTCTTACCCCTTTCTCACCTTTAGAAGGTAAGCATTCTTCCACACTTCCACCTCTACCTTGTACTAAACCCAAAAAAAGCATGGCTGTGGGATTTTGTGCTGTGTGCAGACTGTGTGCTGTGCAACATATTGGTGTGCCAGCTGTGCCACTGGCAGATGTACTTACGTATATACACACAAAGTTTTAAAAGGATGGTTGCAGCTCTGTCTAGCTCTGTGTAGAATTGGCTGCTGCTAGGAATGGTAACTACAAGCTGATCTGCATTAAGACTCTTTCTGAGTCTGATTGGAGTTAGGGCAAGATTTTACAGCACATTCTTGCTGAATGCTTTTGTGTTCATTTGTTATGAGTCTTTGTAGTGACAATAAAGGGTCCGGTTGTGCAGGAACGAGCTTTCTGCATGGCCAGAAAGCTTTATTAAGTCAGGAATTTTGTCTGTTCCATAATGTTTTACCCACAGCCTTCCTTCAGTTCAGATGGTTCATGTTCTTTAGGTCTAGGCCTAAAACTGCAGTCTTGTATGGGTGCTTTTTCAATTCAGTTTTATTTTTGGATTTAAGCTTTCCCGTATTTTATGAAATATTAATACAGTTTTATTTTACACAACAAATTTGGAAATTTTTGTGGTAAAGAAAAATGTCTGTTGCAAAGAGTTGGCAATTTAGCTTTAGGAAATTCTTACTCATCTTGCTAGTGAGGCAGATTAATAAAGGATTTAATTAAGAAAACAGTTGGCATATTAGCAGTATTTCCTGGAAAATATTGATCATTATGCTTAATGCATGAATATGTTGTATGGGGAGTATTATCAAAGTATCATTCTGTTCTGAACTGAGAACTTTTAAATTGTATTTTGTTTTTGAGTTAAGGTATACTGATGATTTGGAGCTGTAGCACTGGGCATTAATCAAACAGTAATGACATAGCATTTGAACTGAAAAATGCAGTGGGATGAAGAAGCAGAAACTAGTTTGCTAATGGCCACTTATGACAGACCTTATCCTGTATTTGCATATATATCTGACAGTTGACTTATTATTTTGCTGGGAGAGAGATGAAGGAGCTGTTTAGTTGTAGTTGAGGTCATTGTTGCATGCATTTTGTGCCTGGTGATTAAAGGAAAGATTTTCCCCATGCTTTTCTGGAATAAAGTAAGATGCTTGGGGATGCCCAGCCTTGAATTTTTATCTGTGTAGTACATGCTATTGCTGATGTTGGACTTTATTTTATGTTTATTATTCTATCTTATTTATACCTCAAACTACCATAATCTGTTTAGAGGTAGTGGGGAATGAGCAAAGTATGGAGCCAAAGTTGTAGGTTTTGTAGGAGTTGTAGGTAAACTATTTTGTTGGTCTTTCTAGAGTCTAGAATGCACGTTACTACTACTGGATTGCAGTAATCTCTGCTTATGCTGGATTTTACAAACAGTGTGGTGCTTTAGAATGTAAATACTATTCTTTGACAAAATCTTGGGGAAAAGGATTGTATTTATTTTTTTCATTCATAGCTTTGAACCTTTTTTTCCTTGAATTTTTCATTTTACAGAGGAATTTAATTTTCTCTTGTATATTATTAGTGTTTATTTTAAAATAAATTTGAAGTAATACTGAATTCAAGCGTCTTTCATTTCCATGGAATTGGAGGGAGTGACAGTTGTAAGAAGCTGAGAAATATCTAATATCTTGCAGAATTGAATCCTGAATGGTGACTAAGCTATCTATCCTGCCAGAACACTGGCTTTGCCTATTTCCTCCAGCATTGCCTTCTTTGGTCATGAAATGCAGATATCCTTGGACTAGACCACTTTATTGAGTCAGAGGTTGTGTTTTACATCCAGCAAGGAATTGTGTAGGATTTATTTTGCTCTTTTGCATAGCAGAGCCAATACTACTTGCTCCCTGGACAAGCTCAAAATTCTTGGTAGTGGCAGAAATGATGCATGAAAGTGTCAGAAATAGTATTTACTATTGGAATTGGTTTGGAATAAGTCCAACTTGCTCTTCTCCCTTCAGACAGTATTGCCCTAGTTGTCTAACTTGATTAACTGAACTTGTTTATCTCTTCTGAAAATGTAGTAGTGCTGATTTTGTTAATGAAATTTCTTTTGCCAACAGGGGAATTGTTGGCAGGGAGAGGAGGGAAAGAATCAATTTTTGCTGATAAAACTATATGAAATTTTTTGCAGGATAGCTGTAGGATTTTTAAAATCTTTTTCATGCTTACAACTAATGTTCTGTTGGCAAATGCCAAAGAGTTACATTTTAGACATTTAGCTGTTTAGGGAGGAATTAGGTATTTAAACATCTACAGAAATCAGGACTATCAAGACACTTTCAAGCAGTGAGATCTTGAGCAGGTTGCTGTATTTTTTTAGGTTGAGTGTTTCTGCTTTTGTCTTCCTCCTTTTTTCTTAATAGCCTGCATTGGTGCATAAGTCCAGACTTTTCAGTATGGCTACACCTTTGTTGCTTGCCAAGTATGTGATACCAGACACAGCTCTGGAAGCAACAAAAGTCTGTACCAACAAACGTAGTTAAGGATGCATTCTAGTTTTCTATTACATTACTCAGCTCATTGCAATGAAAACTCCTTATCAGGCTAAAGCTGAGAAGGCTTCCTTGGGCTGTGAAGATGGGAAATAGGTGCTTTAAGAGCAGCTGTATTGAAACACTCAACTGTTGTGCTAGGATTTCACCAGAATTTTTTTAAATAGGAAAAGGGGACAGTGTTTTGCCAACATGAGTGCAGAGGCACACAGGATAGCAAGACTTAACCCTGCAGAGCAATCCAGTTATGTAACTTCATGTGGTAGGGCAGATGGATCCTGTTGCAGCTTGGGTCGTGCTGGCAGTTACCAAATCATGAGTGCAGAAGCTGGAACACCCATGATTGTGTCCACAGACATTAAACTTTAGATTCAGAGGCTTCTACATCATTCTGCTGAAACTGCAACTCTGCAGGCAGCTGAAACAACACAAAAGCCTGTGAGAGTAAAAAGGGAGGGGCCAAGACACTTCTCCCAACACTTTTCTCCGCCCACACCTATCATCTCATTGACACAATGAGAAACATCTGTTGCCTTTTAAAATATTCAGCTAGTTCTTTGTTTCCAGTTATTTCTGAGTAGACAGGCCTGAAGTAGACGATTCAGTTCAAACTAAAGTGGCTTCAGCCCGATAGAAAACAACAGAAAACTCTAACACCTACCTTCATAGCTAGTAAGATTTATATACACGTTTGAGAACTTAAATGAATATTTACTTGTCTCTTACCATACATTAAATGCACAGTTCTTGAGCTATAGAGAAGATTACATTTAAAATAATGTGCTCATCTCCCACCCCTAGCTGCATAGTCTGCCTTTTGAAAGTTTTTTTCAAACAGATCCTGAAGACGATCTGAGATGAAGTTTCTAGATTTGAGACACAGTCACCCAGGTGAAAATAATTCTGCTTTTGATGCTCTCTCTCAGGCTGAGATTCAAGAGCCTTTAAAAATATTCAGCTGCACCACATGACATTTTAGAAAGTTGATTGCTGAATTGTATTATAGCACCTTATGAATAGCTGACAGACCAACGTGCCTGAATAAAAATGCCAGAATACTTAGTGTTGTATCTTTGAGATTAGGCATGAAGAATGAACAACTCCACAAAAATGTGGCATTTCTTTAGTGTTGCCAGGACAGCACATGCTATAGCAGATATTGATCACTGATGGTAGCAGGTTCCTCTTCAAAAGTGTTACACATGGGCAGTCCAATTGAGGTTACGTGAGAGCCAGGCTGCTTTTTGTCATGTGTATACCAATCATAGGATTCTAGATGCATTTCAAATCTTTTCCATGATATGTGTGGTAAAAAGCTATTTTGGCTTTTCCACAGCTTTTTACTTAAGTACTTGTTACTGTTTTCACTGTCCTTCCATTTATGTAAGATGGAAAACTTGTGGCCTCTAGTGGAGGGATGGCACATGAACAATTAACAGAGTGTGCAGAGTAATCAGAACTGGGAGGTAGCTTCCCCTGCAGCTAGAGGTGTTGGATAGTAGTGGCATAATAGTGAAAGAAGCAGCTTCTTTGATGCTTCTGGCAGTGGAGTTTGGAGTTTTAAACCATCACATGTAAATACATGTGTTTATTTCCAAAGACATTCAACTCCATATCTGAGACTTTCAGAAATTAGCTGGTAGTCTTATTTTTCTGTAAGCAGTCACGGTTTGACTTTAAGCAGCAGAGCAGGTGAAAAATGCAGATAAGCAGCCTCTTACGCTGAAGTAAGTAGTAAAATTCACTGGCCAGTTTCCATCTCTGCAAAGTTTACTCCAACTACGTTACAACTTTTCTACGTTTCCTGATGTAAAATGGAACTAACTTCAAGATGTGTGCTTATTAGAGCTCCAACTGTAGAAATTAAAGCACTAGTAAATCAATAAAAAATTCACTAAAATTGCATGCATAATTTTTGCATTTTGAGTGAAATGAAGGTGTCTGTTCTAACTGGAAAGAAGCAATTATGACCTGCTAGTTTGAAAATAGGTTTTGATCTGCTTATATGAATGTGTTTTTGTAATAGACTCTGCTTTATAGAACCTTTGTCAGCTTTAGTTGCATTGATTTCTTGTGCTTTGATTTTTTGTTTTGAGAATCATTTTGCTGGTTTCTCTTTTGTAAAGGACACTGAAGCCATGAAGAGAGCTTTAGCCTTAATAGATTCAAAGATGAATCAGGCAAAAGGTTGGCTGAGAGATCCAAATGCACCTCCAGGTAATATTTAAACAAAAATAACAGCATAAAGTATTTTGATTTTTGAAGGTCTTATTATTTCTGGTGCTTAAGACAAAATTGTCTTTAGGCATTAATAACCCTTACATGGTGGATCATTCTGAAGAAGCCTATATTTATTCTTTTCTTTAGATACTGTGAATTAAACAGGTTGTATCTAATGGCCTAGAAAGCTATGCTGCTTCTCAGTGATCTAAAAGATATATATTCTATGGAACATATGTGTTCTTAATTTGCATTCCAGCAGAAAACCCAAAAACTTAATGAATTGCATTGGACAGTACTTAATTGCAGCCATGGCTAATATTTGAAATCAGTTACTTTATATTTTCAAATTTTTATAAATTGAGATTTGCCTAACAGACTCTCTTTAAGTGTTTTTCTTTCAGTCTTGACATAAAATTTTTAATACGAAAATCTGCCATAAATGCTCTTAATTGCAATCACCTTTTCTTACAGAAGGGGTTGTTTACCTTTGTATACATCTTTGAAACAAATAAAACTTGATAGAGGCCTGTTCCATTTGGATGTTGAAAGACCTTATCAGATGGACTTCCTCTGAAATCAAAGCCAAACTAATACAGTTGTAAAAGCTGGTTGTGAATTGTTGTTTTTTTTGTGTATCTCTCAGTTTTTGATAAATGTACTTTCATGACTGAAGCTAATGCAGTTCGTGTGTTGTGACACGATGATATCAGCAGTTTTCTCGTACGTGTCACGGAATGTCTTGTTTGTTGTACTAACGGAGCCTGTGTCTCAGGGGATGCTGGTGAGCAGGCCATAAGGCAGATCCTCGATGAAGCTGGCAAAGCAGGAGAGCTGTGTGCAGGCAAAGAGCGCAGAGAGATTCTGGGGACATGCAAAACCCTGGGGCAGATGACTGATCAGCTGGCTGACCTCTGGGCCAGGTGGGTCTCTTACTTGGGATGGACAGTTCTCCAGGGCTATTCAAAAATGTTACTTCTGAACTTGCAGTTGTCACCTCCTAACCTGTAGGAGAGCAGGCTAGAAGTGTATTTTATCTTCTTTACTTCCATTTCTACTCTTCTGAAAAGAATAATATGTTTTAATAAGAGAAATGTTAATTACATAATGTGATCAGAATTGCTCAGGTAGATAATTCCGAGTTTGCTTGCTGTCAAACACATAACCTTCCTCCAAATTAGGCAAAAATTAAATTTTAAACTCTCCTGTTAAGTCTGTTCTCCAAAGAGGATATACCCCAATTACATGGATATTCTACTTTTTAGATGTTTTTTGGGATGTTGGACCACATGTGGTAGTTGTTGTTTATCCTTCATCGACAAATTCTGCTCAACTTTTTGTGTCACATGATTGAGGCAGCTAAGACATTTTCTTTTCTTTTTTTTATTGACTTGCTGTTCTCACTTAGATGTGGTGAGACTTTAACTCTTGCAGATTCTGACTCTCTGCAACAGTCTATAAATGAGAACAGGCCTTGTTCTGGGTACTTTAATGGAACTGTATCCTTAAATAGCCTTACTTTGTGACACTTGAAAAATGTTTATTCTTCTGAGAATACTAAATGTCGCATTCTGGAATAGGGAAAATATGCTCTTAGGTTTTATCTCCTCTTCTGTTCCTCAGTTATTTTTTATTTCCTTAGGGAGGAAACAAAATCTGATTAAATACTCATAAATAGTTTTTGTTGCCTCTTCACTAGAAAATAGCTTTTGTCAGTCCTGAGCTGAATCTGTGGTGCTTTTTTTTGTCTCGGGCAGAGGACAGGGTGCTACGCCCATGGCTATGCAGAAAGCCCAGCAGGTGTCCCAGGGGCTGGACTTGCTCACTGCCAAAGTGGAGAATGCAGCCCGCAAGCTGGAGGCCATGACCAACTCCAAGCAGGCCATTGCTAAGAAGATTGATGCTGCTCAGGTACCACTAGTGATTAATAAGTACTTCAGAGCATGATTACCTGACTGCTGTTACACTGAACTACTGTTGTTGTTTCCAAACAAAACAGTTACTTGATAGGAAGAACATAGAGGGGATACTTGCTTTAACAGAGAAAAATCTTAAATTCAGTAATTTACAGCATACTGGGAGTTTTTCTACAGTTGATCTTTTTTGGTAACTTACTTAGCATTACTAAAAATTTCAAGGTTATTAAATTAAAGTGATGGAACACCCTAAATTAAAATGATGGAACACCCTAAATTTGTATATAAATGAATCTTACTAAAGAAAATAAGAGTATCAGCTTGAATAGACTCATTTGTGGATAAAGCTAGAGCCCTTTCTTTGGGCTCTGTTTTGGGAGTGGAGTGCAGGATTTAGAGCTTCGTAATAATGACATAAGCAAAATGATGTTAATGAAACTTCATTTTCTTTCAATTGATCCTTTATTTTTGTAACTCTTAATGTCCCTCGATGGTCAGTCTCTTACCCAGTCATGATTATGATGGTCATCAAATAATGAAACTTCTATTTATATACCTTATCTAAATGTGCATATGTGTATTATTATCAATATATAAAGATACATTAATATTACATATTTATCAAATGATATGGTAATGGGACTTTTTAGGAAGAGCTCTGTGGAAGTATCCCACTGGGCTCAAGAGTATCTGTTTTCATTTTTTTTCTGAAAGTCACATATCAGTCTTTAAAGGCACTAGTTCAATTTTACTTCTAAAATATTGTTGGCAAATGTAGAGGGGAGAGAGAATGTAAATTTGGGGATAGATTTTATCTAGTTTGACATTTTGTTCAAAATAGAAAAAGTATGGGATAACAGAATAATTTCATGGTACCTAAAAACCAGAAATTGCTTTTGCCAAGTATTTTCTGTTAAATAAAGTTTTGAAAGGTGTATTGGTATTTCTTTCTCTACAAAAGCATGTACAGAGTAAACATTACTTTTTGTCTTAACTTGTACGCAATTTCTTTCTTTTAAGAATTGGCTTGCAGACCCTAATGGGGGCAGTGAGGGAGAAGAGCATATTAAAGGAATTATGGCTGAAGCAAGGAAAGTTGCAGAACTATGTGAGGAGCCTAAAGAAAGAGATGATATCCTTCGTTCCTTGGGGGAAATCTCTGCTTTGACAGCCAAGCTGTCAGATCTGCGACGACAGTAAGTATTGGTTTTATCACCATTAATTTATTTGAATGACTTTCATGTGCAGTTCACAATGCTGATCAGAATACTGATGATGCAAATAAACCCTTTTTAGTTGTTCAGCCTAGTGATTTCTGTCTCAAAGCTGAGGTTGCACTAGCTCCCTTAAGAAAGGGTAACCAGAGATGTATTACATAGAAGTGTTTTCTTTCTACTACCTATGGAATATTTGACAAACAAACTGAATCCAAAAGTGAGCTTGTTTGTACTGTCAGAACAACAAGGTAATGGGAAATAGAAATTTGTTTATACAGATGGATGTAATCACTGGTTTTTGCTAAGCAGTTTGTTAAATATCAAGGTGGAATATCTACCACTTCCATCACTGTCAGTGTTCTAAGGTGTAACTGCAAACTACACAAAAGATAAGACTTTCAGAAATTAAATTTCTGTATCAGTTTTGCAAAGAAGCTTCTTGAGAATGGAAGAGGAGAAACAGTTATTGTACAAACTGTGACCGTCACCTAAGGCTGGTTGCAATATATCAATAAATATTTTTCTTGCTTCATTAGTTAGATGCTTTAATCAAGTTTTTATTGAGCCTTAGCTGCTGTAGGTCTTAATGTGCTACCTTTTGTCAAGTTTATATATAGCCTTTGGTCTGTGGCTGCTTACTTTTCTGCTTGTAATCTGTATGGCATTATTGCAGTTGCTCATAAGGCAGCCATGGAAATGGGAAATCAAGTCATACACCAGCATTGGCAATGACAGCATTGTGCCTTCCCCCACCTCAGTGCTGTGCTGAACATGTAATATCTAGGTACCACAGCAAAGAATTGCTCCTCAGAGTCTCAACTCAAATGTCAAATTCAACCTTACTTAAAAAGATCAAGTGCCTTTCATTGTGTCTTCCTGCTGAATTTGAGACAATCTGTAAATGAACTTTGTATGACTATGTTCTTTTTTTTTTTTAAATCCTTAGTGGGAAAGGTGACTCTCCCGAGGCCCGTGCTTTGGCTAAGCAAATAGCTACATCACTTCAGAATTTACAGTCCAAAACAAACAGGGCTGTAGCAAATACTAGGCCAGTTAAAGCAGCTGTCCATTTGGAGGGCAAGATTGAACAAGCTCAGAGGTGGATAGACAATCCTACAGTTGCTGATCGGGGAGTAGGTAAGTGCTTCTCTGTGATTTTTTTTCCCTCCAGTTTTACAATCAAACTTGTTACTAATTTTTGTGGTGGAAACTACTGCTCCTGAGATGCTGAGGATGCATTGAATTTTCACTGATGTGGAGATGTGAAGATTTGTATCTAAGTCCTGACTGCAATTACAGAATTAAGCTGGCCCATGATTCTCTTTGTGTTCTTTCCTAAAGAATGGGAGAATGTGTGCTGTAGAGAAGACAGACTTAAGATTGCTCCTTGCTTTTCTTATTATGCAAATATTGTATTTTGAATTTGCATTTATACCCACTCCAGCAAATTGAGTAATTAAGTCCTTCATAGAAGAGAAAAACACTCATAAACCTGACCTAAAAGCATCACTTCTTGTATGGTTTCTGGGTTATCTGAGGAGGATGCTAATAATTAAAGAGACAGGGGATCTGATAATCCCAGTACGCCTCGATGAGCATATAACTGTGGTTCAGAAATTGCTGGCACTTGGCAGGATACTCATAGGAAAAGTAAATTAAGAACATATAAAAGATGGCAGCAGTGCTGAGTGATTCTTGGATAGTCCGGTGCTGTGACAAGTTTGTAAGTAATTTTAAGCTTGATCGCAAACTTGGATTACTTGTGGGTTATCATTAGCTTAAAATTATTCTTCAGTAGGTCTTTGATGGACTTCATACACGGTAAGTTCTTTTAGAAGAATACTGCTATTGTATTATTGAAAGAACAGAGAATTACGTTCCTGTGAAAGAGCAGGAAGCATCTGTAAGTGAATGCAGGAAATTACCCATGCTAAAAATAATTTTTTTTAACAGAAAAGGTTTGGATACACTGTGGAGGCTTTGTAAAGTGTTCTCTACCCATACTGTCCCCTCCAATCCAGATTACTTGACACTTCTTACTTGTGGCTTCTGGAATTCTGGGAAAGGGCATTTGGTTTTTTAAGTTATGCTTTCTACTTATCTTTTCTTCCCCTCTTGCTGCTCATCTTCTAATGATGTGAGGATGAATTGCAGTACTGGGAATTTGCAAGTGCTTTCTATTGCAGTCAACAGATTAGTTATGTAGAAATACCTGACAGCTGCCATGGTTAATTTTTGTCAGATCACTCTAGTTAAAAAGGATGCATCTCTCGCCAGAGTTGCTGAATTAAGCAAAAATAAACTGGAGACAGTTCAATTCCCCTGTGCTTTTGAACTGTAATTACTCAATAATAAACTGCAGAGGATCTTTTCTATCACCTAGACAAGTGTTCTTAAAACCCCAAGAGTTCTGCTGTGTGCAGCGCTTGGTGGTGCCTGTGGTTTGCACGCTCAGTGTCTGTGGCGCTGCGCGTTAATGGTGGTGTGCTGTCCCCCTGTAGGCCAGGCTGCCATTCGGGGGCTGGTCGCCGAAGGCCGGCGCTTGGCCAATGTCATGATGGGCCCGTACCGGCACGACCTGCTGGCCAAGTGTGACAGCGTGGAGCAGCTCTCTGCACAGCTGGCTGAGCTGGCTGCACGAGGGGAGGGCGAGTCCCCCCAGGCCAAGGCCGTGGCTGCCCAGCTCCAGGACTCGCTGAAGGTAAGTGTACTAGTTTGAAAGCAAACCAGTGGGAGACTGCAAGTCAGAATTATAATTTAATAGGAAAATTAAAATAAATGCAATAATACAAGAAAAAAACTGACAGAGTCAGGATACAACCTGACACTCTGTTAGTCAGGGTGGTGGTAACAGTCCAAGTGAAGTGGTTCAGTTGAAGCGGTGATCCTGTAGAAGGGTCTGGTCTCCACTTGAAGGTCCAATGGTAGCTCTTGTCCTCTGGGAATCCAGTAGGCAGGGCTGGCTGGTGCAGTTCCAAGGCCCAGGTTATATTCAGTTGGGAATGCTTGGCTCCTCCCTCCTGGGCGGAGCATCTCATAATGGGATGAGGTAATTCCATGAATCATGAGGTGGTTTCTTGATGGCCCATTAACAGAGATAGCACCCAGAGGGAGTTATCAAGGGTGAGTCATGACAGGAGATGACAAACAGCGCCCCACCTCACCTGTTTTAACAGCTTGTGGAGATGGTAATAGAATATATCTTATATTGCAACCTAGGACAGTAAAGACCTGCTCTCCTCAGGCAAACACACGGTGTATATGAGGCATCCATGAAAACAAAAATGCAGCTAAATACCTGTTGGTTTAGCGGAGTTGTTTAAAGCAAACCTTCTGGAAAGGCCTTGCTATCATGCTATAGGGGTTAACTTCAAATCAACAGTTTAGAAGGAAAATGTATGTCTTTTAAAAGAAAACAGTATGCTAGCATTGCAAAGCTGAGGGGCAGTGGTCTCAAATCTGAGGGGCAAGGTCTCAAACTATGCTTCTCATGGCTTCTAATGCTCCTTCACGGAGTAGTATGTAAGCTTTGTATATTTCAAATTATGTAAACAGTGATCAGTTGGTCATACTTTTAAGCTAATTTTATCTTAATGTCTGCCATTGGAGTGGGTATTTTTTGGTAAGACAAGGTTTTATGGGATTTGAACCCCTACAACTTTATATCCCTATATCATATGCTAATAATTTCCCACTTTTTTCAAGGATCTTAAAACACGAATGCAAGAGGCAATGACCCAGGAAGTTTCTGATGTTTTTAGTGACACCACAACTCCTATTAAATTGTTAGCAGTAGCAGCCACTGCTCCCTCTGATGCTCCCAACAGAGATGAGGCAAGTATCTTTCCTTTCCATGTAAAGCTTCGGTTATTGCTTAATTTTACCAGAATTGGTATTTTGAAAAATAAATCAATGGTCTGAAAAATGAATTGTTTTTTTTTTCCTCAAGTTTGTGATACATGCTTATTAATTCTGACAACATAGTGATTACTATGCAAACCTCTCTGGACTCCTGGAAACTGTGAATTGTGTAATCCTGGAAACAGTGTTGTCCCCAACTTCAATAAATGGCAAGAATGTCTCCCTGTGTTGTTGGTACCACATTGCCTTCAGTGGGCAAAAAATTCTTGTGCGAAAATCACTGCTACGCTAGTTGGTTGATTTTTATATCTCAGCATACATAAACTGGTTACAATAGTCAAATTCATGCCAGAATTAATCAACAGACTAAACCTGTTCTCTTGCTGGATATTGTTTCCTGTACTTCAAAGCCTGTGGCTGCACATGAAGTAACTAAAATGCAGTGTCTGGCAGTTCTGTTTGGCTACTTTGGCTTTTGGCTACATGATCAAAATAATTCCCAAGGCCTTGGAGAATTCAGCTTTATGGCAGGATAGCTTTTTGTCCAAATATTCTGTTCCTTGAATATCTAAGGATTATGAAAGGAGGGAATCTTTTTCCAGTGTGCAACTTGAATTTTTAGGGTAAACCCCCTTATTTATCTTTCAAATATAGTTAATTTTGGATTGTTGGTTTGAAGATGAATCTCTGAGCTAAAATAGTTTTGAGAGTATTTCTTGCAGCAGTGGTCATCAGAGTTATTGAACGTCATACCTTGAAGCTGTAAAGTGTATATATATATATATATCTCCTTAGTTGCCCCATTGAGTTAGTAAAGAAGCAAGTCTGGTAAAACGTAAAGATTTAAAAAATCAAATGCCTTCAAAGCTTTTATGTCCTTTTGCATCCTCTCAGGATGAATTAAGTAGGGATGTTATGAAGGTGTCTCTGATACTTTGCAGAAATTTTGTATTCTGTTAAGGAGGTTAGGGCTTTTTAAAATGTTTTTTTCTCTTCTGACAACTAGGTGTTTGATGAAAGAGCAGCAAACTTTGAAAACCATGCTGCTAGACTGGGAGCTACTGCAGAAAAAGCAGCTGCAGTTGGAACTGCCAATAAAACTACTGTGGAGGGCATTCAGGCAACAGTGAAATCAGCAAGGGAACTCACCCCACAGGTGCTTGCTCGGTTTGAAGGGCTGTTTAAAGGGCTGGGGATGACTTCTGGGGAATTTTCCTTATACTTCTGTTCTCAAAGAAAGATGTTAATACCAACAAAGACCACAGACACTCTTAAAAGGGGAATGGCAAATATTTCTATATGTGATACTAAGTAGAATAAAATGATTAAATGACATATTTTACTCTTCAACTTTTGGACAGAAGTATCTGTGACTTATACTTGAAACAAAATGATTTTGAGACTTAGTAAAATATGTAAGTGGAAAAAATGCTCTTTTTTTTTTCAAAATAAACTTCTATCTAAATGTTGGTAGTGTAGTAAGTAATGTACTTTAGTGCTTTCAAGAATTGTTTATAAGATAAATTAGTAGGTAATTGAAGTTCCAGAAAAAAGTATTCGTGCCAACTAATTTCAGAAGTATGGTAGATCTTTAAGGAGCTAGATGTTGCACTGTAGTTAGTGAAATAGTTTTTCAAATGTGGAGCTACACATCTAGTCCTGAAAAAACAAATGGATTTTCAAGAATGTGTGTAATGTTGATGTGTACGGATAATTAAGAATGTTTTCTGTTGGCAGGTAGTATCAGCAGCTCGTATCCTCCTGAGAAATCCTGGAAATCAAGCTGCTTATGAACATTTTGAGACCATGAAAAACCAATGGATTGATAATGTAGAAAAAATGACAGGTGAAGTACGATTTTTTTTTTTAAGATCCTACCTATGGCTAACTAGCTTGTCTAGATTTTTCTCCATTCTGTTTGGATTGATGAAACATGCAAAGAATAATGAGTGATTAAAAATAAATTAAGAGAAGTGGAAATGTGGTCTCTGACTCCTGGAATATGTATGTATTACAGGATACACAGTAACTGGCTTCTTATGTGTTAATACTGAGCTGTAGGGGAGCAAATCCTGCTTTAGTTCTTTCGTGGGAAAACCAGAATACCATCATTATTTATTGCAGCTGCTATTCTAGCAGTATATCACTGTGACAGCTTGGGGGTTTTGTTTGTATAGTCCTGGCATGTTGAAGTACGACAGATAATTCAGTGAAGGAAAGAAAACATATTCAAAATATTGGAACAGCTTGACGAATGCAGAGAATAAAACAAAGCTACTGATACTGCTGAGGCACTGAAATGTATCAGTCCTTCCCAAGTGCAGATCCTTTGCACTCATCTGCTAAACACCTGACTGTATACTGCCTCCTCCTTCATCCCAGCAATTAAATCCTGGGTATTTTAAATCTCACTGCCTTGTCACTGTGAATCACCCCCATGCAAAAAGCACAGCCAGAGGGATATTTCCTTTGCAATGAATGTGAGAGTACGAAGAGTACTGAATATGCTTAAAGAAATTTGCTGTGAAGAAAGAATCTCTGCTGCATATACTGTGTAAGCCAGTTCTTGACTGAAACAACATTCCATGGTAGAGGAGTGAGAGCTCAGAGTGTCATTGACAAGCTTCACTATGGTTACAGTCACAGAGGCACAACAGAATCAGAAGTTAAACTGCACTAGTACCTTTGGTCTGATTTCCATATCCTCTTCTGCTCTTCCCCACACCCCAGTTTTAAAATACTTGCTTTTCTGGTTTTGAACTATGTCTGGAATACCAAATATCCATTTCCACAGATGAAACTAGAATATTAATGTATTTAACTTTGATTCTAGGGTTGGTGGATGAAGCCATTGATACTAAATCTCTGTTGGATGCATCAGAAGAGGCTATTAAGAAGGACCTGGATAAATGTAAAGTTGCAATGGCCAACATGCAACCTCAGATGCTGGTAGCTGGTGCCACCAGCATTGCCAGACGAGCAAACCGCATCCTGCTGGTCGCAAAACGGGAGGTGGAAAATTCAGAAGACCCTAAATTTCGGGAGGCTGTGAAAGCAGCCTCTGATGAGCTGAGCAGAACTATATCACCCATGGTAATGGATGCTAAAGCTGTGGCAGGCAACATTTCTGACCCTGGTAAGGATTCAGCCAGCTAATTTAAAATGTGCCTTTTACTGATGGGAGATGATGTCAAGTGGCGCTCATTTTTTGTTATACAGCTGTGTATCTCCTTTTATGTAAATATTCTACACTTACATCTCAGAATGATGAAATCAAGCTCACACCATTAACTGCTGCATCCTGCTGTTCTAAAATGCAATCAAAGGCCTTTGGCATGTTCAAGGGAAAAGGATGCAGCATTCTAGTATGATAAGCAGTTTCATATTCTTAATTAAAAGCATTTATTACTAGTTTTCAGTAGTACTACTTTATATAAGAAAACATAAAATCACTTTTTTTGATTCTAAAAGTTGTTCAGGGAATTACTTTGGCTATTGATAGTGATTATTACTGAGCCAAAACTTTGTTTTATGCATATTGCATATGACACTAACATTTCAAACACGCAAGTTCACTGTAAACAACCAGGTAGTTTTTAAACACACATGTAAGTGTACTTGGCACAGTACATTATAAAAGTAATTTTTGGGGGTAGTGTTCTAAATATTACTGGGTTCTATTCAATTGGTATTAAACGGGTAATGGAAATTTTGTCCAGGTTTGCAGAAGAGTTTCTTGGATTCTGGATACAAAATTCTGGGAGCTGTGGCCAAAGTCAGAGAAGCCTTCCAGCCTCAGGAACCAGATTTTCCTCCTCCTCCTCCTGACCTTGAGCACCTTCATGTAAGTGCAGCGAGTTTGTAATAAAAGATGCAGTTGTCATTGATGTGTTGATTACACTGAAATTACTTAAGTATATTATTATTCCTTAGAAATAAAAGGTCTGGCCAGCCATGCACACAAGTAACCTCAAGTCTAAGAAATACCAATCCAGCATTCAAAAGGAAAGATTAAAATATTCTATTTTCTTTAACAGGATACACTTGAAAAACTGGAAAAAGACCTGAGGTCGTATAATCCTGTCCTGCCATGACACCATCCTTTACTCAGTCTTTGCTCTGTTTCATTGCACTGAATAAGATGTTTGCCTTCCTTAGCTGACCGACGAGCTCGCTCCTCCCAAGCCACCGCTCCCAGAGGGTGAGGTTCCCCCGCCCAGACCACCACCTCCTGAAGAAAAGGATGAAGAGTTCCCAGAGCAAAAAGCAGGAGAAGCTATCAATCAGCCCATGATGATGGCTGCTAGACAGTTGCATGACGAAGCCCGGAAATGGTCTAGCAAGGTAAGAAATTGTTATAAGTGTTGTGTACTGAAAGGATTCTTTCATTTTTATTTTCAGGATCAGTGTGTTTCATCTTATGACAGTGTCTTTCACAGACTAAATAGAAAAAACACTGCTGTAGGAGGAATTAGGAACCTTTTCAAGTTCAGAGTGAACTAGGGTCAACTGTCCTAATACTTAGAATTGCTAGAATGCGTTATTAACATAGCCCTGGGAACACAAATATGCCCTGTATGCTAAGCTGTTTGTGATCCTTGGTGCTGGTATTGCCTAGAGAGTCACTAGTACTTATGCCTGTGCAGACTGACGAGCTGTTTGCCATATTTAAGTAACTTTGAAGAGTCTGCATGGAAAAGTCCATATGGATGTTGCAGATGCCCGCTGCAGGAATCCTGAGTTGGTTTGTCTTAATTCTGGAAGAAGCTGCAAGATACTTTGAAGTTAATCTGATGCATTTATGAAGGGGGAAAATGACCACATATAGGTGGCCTGGTCTCTTTTTTTTTTTTTTTTGGAGTGAGTCACAGTCTCTTTTAAGGCTGAAATCTTGAATTTCCTTCCCATTTCAGTGTTATGACGAAGAAGTGTGAATTTATCGGTCTCATGAAAGCTAGTATCACTTTGTTTTGCTTTTTTCTCTTATCTCTTCCTTCCTTCCCCCAAGAGCTACATTTTTCCTCTGGCAGAAGCTGAGTGCTGAGTAAGAACTTCAGAGGTTTAGGCTTCTGCAAGTGTAAATTAAAGGGTCAGGATTTGGCTTTTAAAATCTCTCCTTTTTTCTCCCTACTAAATTAGGTGGTGAGTAAGGAGATAAACTTGAATAGCTTACAGAATCAACTTCAGTGCTATGGGCTAAAGGAACATCTGTTTTGGAAGTACAGATAAAATACAAAGGAAGATTCTGCAAATCTGTTTGGGTGTCTCTTATTCAAAATCAAAAGCTCTATTCTCCCCATACTGCTGGATATACCAAACACATTTTTATATTACTAAAGGGACAGTACTGGAAAGTATCAGTGATCTCAGAAGGTAATTTTGAGGCTAAAAACCTTAATTTCGGTTTCCTAAAAGTGCTTTGATGTTGGAATCCAGAACTGATAACTTAACAATAGAGTATAGGTAATAAAATGCTTTTACCATATATATATACACTATGTGCATTCTAAATTAAATAACGCAAAGCCAGGCAGCAGACCTTAAAGCTCTTTGCTGATTATGAAAGAGCTCCAGACTCTTTGACTTTAGATTATAAAACACTGTATTCATTGCTGTTTCTTTAATTTGAGACAACAAACAAGTATGTTAGCCTGGCAATCTTCCTTCTAATTCCTTTTTAGCAGCATCATTTTAGCAATAGGAGTTCAGTTATTCTCACAGTATGTTTTGGGGGAAAAGGTTTTAAAAACACTTCTGTAGTCTCTGAGTTCACCTGATTGGTTGGAAGAGGGATTGATGGATGGTGCTACTGAGGAATATGGGTTAGATTTGGAAAAACACTACTACAAGGTCTTGTTCATATGAAGTCCCAACAGACTGTGTGTCTACGGTCTTTTGCCTTCTGGCTGAATCCTTTAGCCTACTTTACCTATAGTAAAGTGGGGAGAGGGGGTGGGTGAATAAGTACTCAGTCTTTAAAAAATGTTGATAATGTTGTTCATTCTTGTAGGAATGAAAATCTGCTTTTTCTCCTTCTTTACTAAAGCTCCTCTTCACTGAGTGGCTTCTGGGCTTTCATGTACTCCATTTTTGTCATGGAGCACCAGCTGAACAATGTCTGTTGTTTTAGTTTCCCTGGCTTTCCCCTCAGGGATAAATCAGAAAATGAGGGCTATTTGGATACTTTTCATTAGATTAAGACTTAAATAAGAGCTGCTTTTGAAGGTGAGTTGATTTGGCCTTACAGCTGTTACAGTTTCCAAAATTCCTGTATGTTGTTGTTGACATAGATTTTTTTTTTTTCCCATAAAAGGCCATATCTTAAACAAAACACAGTTGCAAATGCATAGTTTTTGTTAAGGCTACCTTGACTTTTATCACACTTGACTTTACTTGAAGAAATACAGTTAGTAAACTTGTAGACTCTTTTTATATTGACATATTGCTGTCTTATTAATGCCTATATTGTTATACCTCTTCCTTGAGATCTTCTCTAACACAATTTGCTTGAACCCTCTTTTTTTTTTTCTTTTTGAGGTAATGGATACAACATATGGCAAAACAATATCATCTGTTTCATAATGCTCTTTTTAAATTAATTCCATTTCAGTCTTCTTTTAACAACTGTAATATTCACAGTATTCATGGCATTCAACATTACCTCTTCTTTTTCCAGCCCGGTGTTGCTCTTTTATGTGTTCTGTGTGGTACATCAGTGCTTTCTTCTACAGTGTCTTCCATCCCATCTCTTTTTTTTTTATTCTACAGCAAGCAGTGTCAGTGGTTTTTCCATGCTTCTGCTGCTATCTTCTCTTATCACACATGTGAATGTGCTTCCATACAAAGCTTTGTATCTGCACAAATACCACAGTCATCAGCTGCTGTGCCTGCTCCTATGCAGCCAGAATGGCTTCCATTGAGACAGAAAATCCATTCATTCCATTGTTGGCTTGCCAGTAAAATGTTGTTCTGTGGATCAGCCTCTGCCTGCAGAGGCTGAATGCTCAGATGGAAAATGTTGCTGCATATTTGAATTGTAAATTCTTAATATTTTTGATAACTTTGGTTCACAGGTGAATTGTTTTTCTTTCTGCTAATCTTGTATTCCTTCCCCTCCTCCCCTTGACCTCATCCTAGAGCTGCCTTGTCAGATCCTGAGAGGCCAAGAGGATGTTTTGGTCGCTAAAACTGCTCAGTTTGTGCTCTTCTACCAACTTCTGCTTCTTGTACTAACTGTCCCGTTTCTCCACCCTTACTGCCACCTGCAAAGCCTGATGTGACTGTGATTAATGAAGCGGCTGAGGCTGGTGTAGATGTAGATGAGGAGGATGATGCAGATGTTGAATTCACTCTCCCCTATGACATTGAAGATGATTACGAGCCTGAGCTGCTGTTAATGCCAACCAATCAGCCTGTTAACCAGCCCATTCTGGCTGCTGCTCAGTCTCTACATCGGGAAGCAACCAAGTGGTCTAGTAAGGTACTCCTGAGTCCCCGGGGACTGATCCGCGTGCATCCGGCCACTTGGAACGCTGACACATTTGCATCACTCTTGATCCCTGCTGGGCCCCGCCATCCCGAATGAATAAGTGTGTCTGCACTTCATTTTAAGGACTGAGAGTGGCTTCACTTGCTAGATCTGTTTGTCAGTGCTGGATTGAAGCTTGATTGGGGTCACTTATTAATATTCAAAGACTACCTCTTCCTTTGCATCTGCCTGGTCTTCTTTGTTATGGCAGTTTTCAAATTGTAATAGGGATTGTCTTCCTCCCCTTCGGTCCTTTTTCCACCCATGTGGGCTACCTGGGAAGCCATGGTTAATGGTTTCTTAATGACTTCCGGATACATCTGAGTATACACAATTCAAGAAGTCATTTCAGGTGTCTGTTGTGCTTTGCCTCAGTTGATGCCATCAATTAACATACCTTCCAACAAGGAATGGCTTTGTATGGCAGTGGTTATGGAAGAGACTGCCTGACTGCTGGCTTGCACTGGGCTGTATTGCAAATGCTGATCTTGAGAGAATTCTTTCCTGAAGAAGCTGCACTGAATGCTGTTAGCTGCTGAATTGAGATCCTGTCTATATGAAAGCAGTGGAAATCTAACATGAGGTTCAGACATTCACGAGTAGCCTGTCTTCTGTCTAAGCACAAATGTTTGCAAGACTGGGCACTTTTCATAGCATGCTGCAAAAAATAAGGTTGGTGTCCCATAACAAACAAAAGTTAGGGGTATGTGCATATGGATGTGTGTGTATACTTACACAGGTAGTTAATACTAACCCATTTTAATAAAAAGGGCTTTAAAAATGTTCTTGTCCTTTTCAGATTCTGGTGCTTGGATAACTTGTTAGACACTGATCCTTCTACGTGAAAACATGGAAAAGCTTTGTGTTATGTCATTTATATCCTAACTGGTTATAGTAGCAAACTGTTTAGCTAATAGGTCACGGTTCAGCTGTTTGTGTCACCTGTATCTGTAAAATGCCTGGGGTATCCTCTTGAGCTTGCTCGTAGTGAGTCACAGAAGTGTGTGCACAGGGTAGAGGATACCTTGGCTCAGTTGAGTTCTCACTGTGTACTCTTTGCTCTGAACTTCATCAGTCATTATCTGTGGGATTATTCTAGGGAAGAGTGTGCTAATACTTAAACTCACTCCGCTAATATTTCATCCACACAATAGGAATGCTTCAAGGCATCAAATAGTTCACTTCTGACTAACAACTTTCTACAAACGGGAATAATATAAATATACTAAATATACTGACAGACTACTAACAATCAAGCAGCTAGGTCTGCTTTCCCTTGCACTAGGTTTCTCTTTGGAACAGTGTATAAGAAATGCGTTTGCCTTGGTCACGATTAATTCACATTTTAAATATTTCTCAGATGTATTTCTGTGACTGTAATTTTTGATGCACAAGAAATCTTGATTTTAATATCAAGAAACATCACTAGATTATCTTTTGAACTATCATGTTCTTCTCTCCTGGAAGCTTTATTTTAAAGGGAGAGATTGTATCAAAAAAGATTTATTTTCAAGGAATAACTTTTTAAAAAGTAAAAGTTGCATCTCATTTCCACATTACTGGTGACAGAAGTTTTATACATCAGATTCTCTTCCATTTATCCTTTAGCATTATTAGCAGCATAGCTGATGCTTTAACAACTTCAATTTCAGATTCCACCGAGAAGTTCATGCTCAACTGTTATGACTACAACTGCTTTTAGCACTTCTCATTTAACTTTAAAAGAAGTCTTTTTTTGGGGGAAATCTGGAATTTCAAATGCTAATAACATCCTTTATCTTAAAACCTAGTCAGCAGAGCAGTAACTCATTCTATGGACAAACTAACACTTTACAACTTCTTTTTCAGTTTTGAAGTGAGCTGTTCCCCTGAGTGTTAAGAAAAAAATTGTCAGAAACATGTAGTTAGTACAGATCTTCCCTGTTCCTTGAAGAAACCTCCTCTGTGTCCACAAACGGTTCTTCCATCCTTAACTCCCTCAGAGCGTTCCTGCCCTGCCGTGCCGGGTTGCTGGCCGGGGCAGTGACTGTGTTGTTCCGTGCAGGGCAACGACATCATCGCGGCGGCCAAGCGCATGGCGCTGCTCATGGCCGAGATGTCGCGCCTGGTCCGTGGTGGCAGCGGCAACAAGCGCGCGCTCATTCAGTGCGCCAAGGACATCGCCAAGGCCTCTGACGAGGTCACCCGGCTCGCCAAGGAGGTGGCCAAGCAGTGCACGGACAAGCGCATCAGGACAAACCTCCTGCAGGTAACGAGTGAGATGGGAATGCCTCAAATGCTTCTTTGCTGTTCCTCTCTCAGCGGAGGTGAGCGCAGGAGTTATGCCAGTAAATCATGGGTGTCTTCCCTTGGCTTGTAAAGTTTTGTCAGGTTCTGTGTTTTCAGATCCCATGGGAATATATATATATATATTTATGTGAATATATATTCTGTAAAACAGAGTTGTATGCTGAAAGACCTTTTCAAAAACTGCTGTGCTACAAATACTCATCTGTCCTAAGTCGGCATTGTTCTGTATTTCATTTACTCATTCCTTTGCATCAAAGAATAGTACCGGAAATGCAACACTTCTAAGCTTTTTCAGTCTTAGCCAAATATATATACATCATACTGTTCCTAACCAAACAGTCCTTTGAGGAGTATCAGGAAGAATGCAAAAATATTGGCTCCATTCCTAGTATTCCTAAAGCAAGTAAAATAAGATTCAAATATCCTATCAATATTTATCAGATAGTCTTGAAGGTTATAGGATCACCTCTATGCTCATTCATTTTCTAATAGTAAAAGAAAATAAAAAAGTTTATCTGAAAAAAATGGATACAGAATGTACTGGTTCAACTTAAAATATTGAAGTGGTTTTTATCCGTATTACTTAGGTCTGTGAGCGAATCCCAACCATCAGTACACAGCTGAAAATTCTCTCCACTGTCAAAGCTACCATGCTGGGCAGAACTAATATCAGTGATGAAGAGTCGGAACAGGTAAGAAGTGTAAAGACTGATGGTAGCATGGAATTGTTGATCACTTTTATGGGGACAAATATACAACCTGTTCTATCAGATGTATTCTGGGAACTTGATGTTTAAGCTTACCTCAGCTGTTTAAGGAAAGTAATTTTAGTACAGCACCTTGGTTTTTGGCTCAAACGCTGCAGTTTAATAGAGGAGCAAGCCAAAAAGCTACTCGGGTTCCAGTTTTGAGAGGAACAATTTGTTAATCTTCTGCTTTGCCAGTAAACCGCAGGCTGGACCTGGGAGGGGCAGGGGCGCCCTCGGGTGGAGTCCAGGGGAAACGTTTATTTTCCAACATCATCTCGAGTCTCTGCAGCTCCCTTACCTTCCAAAGGCACCTTTTCAGGAGAAATCCCACGGCTTTGGCTTCCGAGAGAGGTTTTTCTACTTACTGACACTAAGCTTTTATTCAGATTTTGCACAAGTATACGGTGAGGAACGGGAAAGTTTTGTTTTGAGTCAGGACAACACTTGCTGATTCCCAGAGACAGTTACTTCACTTACATTTTCATAGTTTAAGTCACCAATTAGCAGACAATATATTTGTACTGGGAGTCTTTGTGCACAAAGAGTTTACTTGCTACTGTCCTAATCATGGTATTTACTGATATATTGGCAATGCTTCCTTTTCTTGACAGGCAACTGAGATGTTGGTTCATAATGCCCAGAATCTCATGCAGTCTGTGAAGGAAACTGTGAGAGAAGCTGAAGCAGCATCCATTAAGATAAGAACAGATGCTGGATTCACTCTTCGCTGGGTCAGAAAGACCCCATGGTATCAGTAAATACTTGCCACATTAGTATTGTTTTCTGTAACATAAAATGCCTTTTTTTGGAAACAGAAGAGATATATTAACAGCAAAGGGTGCTGTATACATGAGCTTAAGACTAGCTTATGCTAATGCCCCATTCTAAGGGTATGAATTATAAGATGATGCATTTCAAATGTCTTTGGAACACCTTTGATATCCAACACCTCTAATTTGCTGCCAACAGTAGACAGTTCTTATAATTTAAATTTTTTTTTTTTTGCTTTTCGAGATTCTCTTAGTGAATTCTGTACTCCCAGAAGCACATTTCATTTATGCACTGTGTATTCCACTAGTTTCCATGATATAAAACGTGGACCTCACTTTAAACTTGTCTTGAGAGTTTAGGACACTTGGTTACCTGGCAGTTTTTTAGGGACAATCATTGACATAGAAACATTCAGCTTTTCAACAGGATTTTAACTGGCTGTTCTAAAACCATGCAGAAGTGATGGAAGGTGTGGGGTTTTTAATTCAAAGGGGGAACGTGGGGCAGCAGAACAGTTGTAAACTGAGGATTAAAACTCCATGTCTGAAATGCTATTTTTTTCGCTTTTGATTCTTGCCTGGCAACAGTACCTTAACAGAAACTGGAGCTGTCTCTGTCCCCCTCCTGTCACCCTGTAGGTAGGCATTCCAAAACTCTCGTACTGTACTGAAAGGTTTTGCAGAGGATGTTAGTGGCACACTGTTGACAGCTTGAGCCTGGAGACTTTAAATCATGGAACTCTTTCCTTGCTCAATTCAGTAATGTATTGAGCTGGAAAAATCCTGGTTCTCTTAACCTAGCAGGACTAGAAAATGCCACATGATAGCTCTTTCTTTTTGAAAACCAAATGAGCACATGCAATTATTCTTATTTCCCTCTTCCCTCCATGTAATGTAATTCCAGCCACTCAAGATATTCGTTAAAAAATACCTTTAGCCTCACTGCTCTTATTTCCAACAATACATAAGCTTTTTGAAACCTGAGCTCTGCAGGGACAGGAAACCCTCTTTTGGTAGTCTGGTGGCTACCAGCAAGTGGTGGTTCCTAATGCTGCACATACCTCATTATTTTTACTGCTTGTGGAGTTTGGAGTCTCAAAATCTTTTTGTCACGTTCTACTAATAATGAATTGAACGAAGTGTTACTGTATCTTAAAAAAAAAAATCCCAAACAAAATGACAGTAAATCCCAAACTCCCTCCCCTTACTAAAATAGACTTGTGATGTTTTATCCTTCCATAATTGAATATGCCTTCATATATATATATATTCATGTACATTCATTTAATTGTCCCATAGAAAGGAAAACTTGACAATGAGTTTCTACATTTGCAAGGAATACTTGTGGACTTTTGCCCAAATCAGCACTGACCTCATAATACCCTCTTAATTTGCTGAGAATTCTTGCACGATCAAACCACCTTGGATAGAAGTGGCCTTGTGGAAAAACTTCTCAGTCTTAACAGCTCAAAGGAAGAGACACAGCACAGCCAGCTGTCCTCTACCTGCCTGCAGCAGTTATTGTATGCTTGGACCTTCTCCCCTCCACCCCCTTCATTGCACCGTTATCTGAAAAGGGAAGTTAAATTGTTGATAATACAACTGCCTCAAACTGACCTCAGCGAGAGAAGGCGCGTGTTCATCTTGAATTTGCTCCTTGTGTCTGGGTATTACGAAATACGTGGTACTTAGGATCTTTCCTTAGTACTCTCTTCCTGCAGTTACCTGCAACAGGAATAGGAAGGAAGGGGTGCCAGAGCCTTAACCTGGATGCATTTGGTTGGTTTATACCAGATCTTTAACATAATTTTAACGTAGTAATTTCTATTTAATAGTAAATAACACTGAGTAAGTAGGGATTCTTTTAAAGGGATTTTCTAAATAGTTTTCCTGTATTGCTTTTCAATGCTACTCACATCCCCTCATCCTGCTCCCCTATCCAGGCTTCTCTGTGAGATTTTTTAATTATTATTTAGCGTCACTGTTTAGTTGCTTGAATGATATTAATGCAATATTACTAATGCCTTTAATACATAATTGTTTATGCCAAAGATCACTTTTTGTTTATTGAGGAATGTTTGCAGGAGAGTTATGGATCATGATTGCCTTTGATATTCTTCCAGAATGTTGGCTCTAAGTTCTCGAACTGTTTCTAGAAGCCGAGATAACTTGTCCACTTTATGCAATTACTACATTTTTGAACACTACTGGTCTTTGGACCTGACGTGCAGCAAAAATTTGAACAAGACCATGAATGTCACTTATGAGATGTTTTACCACTATGAAACTTTGTTTATAAACCAAAATGTATTGTATAGTCTAATGTTTTCAACCGTTCTTTGGTTCTGTTAAAACAATAAAAATGCATTTGTACAAATGTCAGCTTCTGAGTGTTAATGATAACAGAGTGGTGGATGATGCTGTAACAAGAACAGCAGCAAAAGCTACAGCAAAAGAACAATTATTTCTAGATGTTCTGAACAGAAGTGCAAAGTTTCTCAAACAGGAGAAGATTAAACAAAGGGGTTTTTTGTCTTTTGTGCCTGTCCAACTAGTAATTAAAGAACTTAGTGGAAGCTGTGTTCAGTGGGAGAAACACGGGAGATTTTCCTGAGGCCTAACAGTGATTTGCTGTATTCTGAGAACCTGAAATGAGATTTGCCTGGTTCTGTCAGTAAGGGAGGAACTGCTGTGCTGACCAGCATCTTGTTAATCTGAATTTTACTTCTCAAATTGAATGCATTTGACTGAAGGGTGATGAGCATGCAACCACGGTTGTATTTCCTTCACCACAAGAACCTCTTACAAACATTTTTTCTTGCTAAAAATTTCTACCAGCACACATAATGTTCAGACTTGGTGAAACCAATGTTCATTGGTACTGTAGGACCAAACATAGCTCCATAGTGCCAGAAGGCACCTGGCATTTAGTAATAATTGGTAAAATTCAGAGTTTTGTACTGTTCACATGGTTCTTTCCATATCTGAGAGAAGATGAGACTCTGACAGACAACCACCTTTGTCAGTGCTCCCAGAGCTGGACACGTGGAGAAGGGGAGATCAAAACTTGAAAGTGTAATTCCCTGCTAATGACATCCTCTGATTCGCTAAGCTCTACTCTTCAGAGAGGTGCTGGTACATTATTTTTAAAAATAGAACAGGAACACAGGCCCCTTCTGCAGTTGAGCTTCCTGTGTTTGGAGATAGCTTTTCTTGTCTGTGTGCTGGTTCCTGCTGTATCAGCCTTACACACCTGCAGCCATTTCCTTGACAAAACACATCTCCGTGCAGAGGCTGGTTTCCTACCAGGTGAGTGCAATTCTTGCTAACAGTGAGTTCTGGTGATGAGCTGGGAAGGACGATTCCCAGATTTCCTCCTGGCGACAGCTTTGTGCGAGCTGCCCTGGTGCCCGAGGTCCCGGGGCAGGCAGGGCTTGTTCTGTCACACATGGGAGACAGTGCTGGGGTTGGGGCTAGAGCTGACACTTGTCTATGTCCTAGCTCAGCAAGGGTGTCAGCTCTGAAAGGCCATGGTGCAGAATTCCAGGCTGCTAATGCGGAAAGCAACTCCAGATGCTCAGACTTCAGCTTGGGATGTTATCAGTTACCTCTGAAGACAAGATTTCTTCTACAATTACAGTAACTGAAGGGTGCCATTTGCTGAAACATGGATCAGAACTGTAGGATGAGTATTGAATTGATGGATGTTTCTTCAACTGAAAAAGGCAGACTAGAAAGTTGGTAGCTTTTAATAACCAGCGTTGTGGCTACACAAATGGAAGATCTTATTAGATGCAAAGTTACAAATAGAGAGAGCGTATGCTCATTTCTTTCCTTAGTGACTTGCTGCCAGATTCCGATGGGTTTCCCCTCCTCTTTCCAGACTGGATCATGTTTTGTCCCAGTATTTGAAATTTTGACTACTAAGTGACTTTAGTTGCTACTCTTCATCTGAAGCAAAGCTACTACTTATTCATCAATTTGTAAGGCAAACAGGTCTCTACTATTCCACCCTTAATTAATACTGACCAAATGCATGATTTGGAACCTGATAGCTACTGTGGAGTATGTATTGGTTTAGAGATGCTTTTGTTGGTGTGTAACAAGAAGTTCAGTCAGCTTTGCTCTGATTGTTGAGTCTTTGAAATATCATAAATAAATAGTTGTCCTCCATTTAAAAATAAAAAATATGAAAGGGACCTTACCTGTCGTGCTCCTAACAGCCTTTTTAAACTCTAAGCAGCCACACAAGTTCAGTAAAGATGTTGCAAATAGTCATTGTTTAATTGTGTATAAGATGCCTCCTGCTTAAGAGCATCATGAACCATTTACAAGAGCATGAACACTTCATAAGATGAGACATATTTGCAGTAGAGTTCCCTTTATTTCAAAACAGTAAAGCACACAACCATTAAATACACTTGACACTTCCACTGTGCTATCTAAAAAGCTACGTTCGAAGGTACACACTGCACAGGTCTGGTGGCATCCACTTCAAACAAGTGGAATATCTAAATCAAAGCAAAGGCTTCACATAAAAAATAGATCTTACTCTCTGCAACTGTATTCTTAAAAAAAATGATGGGGATGATATTGAATGGAAAGAAAGTGGATTACTGAAGCAACAATCACCTCCCAGATTTAATGCAGGATGTTATTTTTATCAGCTCATCTGCAGATGGCAGAAATGAAAGCTGATTAAGGCAAATGCTTCTTAAGAAAGGCGATTTCTTGTAAACAACACAAAAATTATTTCTTACTTCATCAGAAGCTTTCTCAGGAGTGACACCTGCAATATCCCAGGCCCTGGGGGACCCCTGCCCCTCTCACTGCTGCTCTCTGTTTCTGAAGGGATTACGTGCTGCTTTGTGGAATGCCAGCTTGCAGCTGGCTGTGGGTGGAACTGAGCTTTGTTTGCAGGTGGGTGCAGCAGCAAAACATGCCACCAGAAGACTTTTCCAGTGGCCTGTCTGGCCTTCAGAACGTGCTTGACCTCAGGGCTTTGGTATCTGACTGGCAGTGTAGTGTTTGCAACATTTTCTGGGTTGCCCATATCAAACTATTCACCAGCACAACAATTCAGTAAAAAAAGAGTGGAAATGTAATAGAAAAAAAGTACCTTATTTTAAAGCCATATTAAGAAAAACTAAGCTATGCGTTCATTTTAAGAGCTGCTGTGCACAAATGCTTTGATCCCAAACTAATCAGTGTCTATTAATTAATTGGCACCTAACCAACATAAGTCACTAAGCAGTCAAGTTTTTTAAGGGGAATTTCCTCTTAGCATCTTCTCATGTCCTGACTTGGAATTTTCCTGCTTTTGTA
Organism: Orthonyx spaldingii; assembly: GCA_013397795.1. Taxonomy (NCBI): domain Eukaryota; kingdom Metazoa; phylum Chordata; class Aves; order Passeriformes; family Orthonychidae; genus Orthonyx; species Orthonyx spaldingii. Next base: position 521,462 of record VZTJ01003210.1, read on the forward strand.
ATATATTTGACACCTTTAAAAGGCTTGTATTTTTCTCCATACATGTCCAGGCGATTCACTTTCAGTCCTGAAAAGAGACAGAGACAAGTACAAAGTTAAAAGCAGAATGCTAGGAATCACAGCAGACTGATTAGAAATCCGGCTGTCTTGAAGCACATTAGGATTGGTTAGGGAGCTCATTTTCCTTTCTTTCATGAGTTCATCTGGTTTGAAGTGCCAGATGAGAACATTCTTGTCACCTAATCATTGCTGTTTTGGCAGGGCAACAACTTGGTTCTCTTCTACTCCATAAACCAATATTCTCCTTCCAAGAGATGAACTATGGAACAAATGAGTCTCTCTTCCACAGCTCCTGTACACTGCACTCATTTCCAATCATGGTGATGAAGCAAAGGACAAGTTTCAGAATTCTTTTCACTCCAAGCTGTAATTGCAAGAACCAGCAATCCCTCTGCTATTCCTTGAGGAAGCCCAGTAGCTATTAATTACCTATGGCTTCAGGTTGTTCTGTGCTTTCTCACAGGTCCATTATCTTTAGTGTCCAGCCACTAGACCAAGTCTATCTTGCTACATTAAAACTAGTTTAAGAGGAAACTGCAGGATTCTGTTCTTACACAAGAAGTAACTGTTATTTACCTCAAGTAGCCTAGGGGCCAAAACGACCGTAGCCTAGTACCTATGCAGAAAGGTGCCACATGTACTAACACCAACTCTCATCAACTGCCTTCAGTCATCGTCCTCTATTAGAGCCTTAATCCTGCAAAGCTTGCTTGGAGAAGCATTTTACACAGAGACAGCTCACATGATTTAAGTGTTTGCAGACTGAGGCCTTCTCTGCTTTAAGTTTACTTTTGTGTTTACCCCATAGACTTCAATCTGCTTTTACTTGCAGATTGTTTTAAAGATGAAAAACTAACTAGCTCCAGAAGGAAAGAATAAGAAAGGCATTCTTCAAAATGAATGGATTTTTATGACCACTAGAATTAGTGGTACAAGTCAGGAGCAGCACACTAAATCATCATCCATCAATCCTCACTTTTAAGAGGATATGTTTGCATGTTTAATGCATGAATCAACAAAGAAAAATCCATTCTTCTGTATACTTCTCCCAGTCTTTCTTGAGCAAAACAATTGGAAATTCACAGTTCCCAGCAAAGGAATCTTTCAGCAAGGGTAACTGTCAGGTTTGGGTATATCAGACTTCATCACTTTGGACCAAGCTGACTTCAGATCTGCATCTCCAACTGAATGATTAACAGTTTCCCACTTCACTTCTACTACAACTCGTTCTGCCAGCACCAATTTCATGTAACACCCCCCCACTCACCTGAAATTGCAAGCTGTTGTATCTTAAACTGGATGTTTAAACTTGGGTTCTCCTCTGGCTTGGGGGCACCAGACTGCAGGTTCACTATGCCCTTCAGGTTTGGTAGCTTTTGAGGGGTAATTTTGCCCACATCCCATGTTAGCACCTTGTCAGGAAGGAGAGAACAGTAATAGTAGCATTCTAGGAAACAACCTGTGAGTTCAAGTTCATGTCCAGCTTTCAGTTTGCAGGCTGAGTACAGACAGCCTGGTAGCCCTGAGAATTACCTCACTGGCTGTGAGAGGGCTCCTGCAGCTATGGGTCTTTTTTTCACCCTGTCAGTGTTCCTTAGTGGCTCTGTGCACTGAGAGTATCTTGTTCCCATTGCTAAAGACGACTGACCCTGATGTCAGTTTGGGTCAGCCAGATCCATGAAGCCAAGACCGTAATCAGCACAATGATCACAGAAACTTAATCACATGAAGGTGAAGGGTAGGAGCAAGGCACTGGTCCAAAGATGTCTAAGCCAGACTAACTTTCTTAAGGCTTACTTGTTTGCCATTGATTCTGGAGAAATGTGGAACCAAGCAGGCCCTTTACTCACCCACAAGAGGATGGTTGGTTTGTTCTTATCGTAAACTGATAAATGCAGAAAAATCTCAGTTCTCCCTGCTTCTACAAATTTTTGCAGTTTCAATCCCCCTAGTTATCCCAACTCTTGACAAAATACAGTAAAATTTATTTCTGCAGAGAGGAAAGCACATCTTAAGTGTTTTTGTTAGTGTTTTTCTTTTAAAAAGATCAAAGTCTATTATTTTTGAAACAAAATGCTACTTGGAGAGCTTTCCCTAACAATTTTAATCAATTGCTGACTGAGATATTCCAAGGGCAGCAGAAATCTCAGAGCAGGGTATTAGAGCCAGCAGAATGGTTTGGCTCAAACTGCTTTTCAGCAAAATGGCTCCTGGATACTAAAACGCTTCAGGAGCTTTAGGAAATTTAGGTCTCAAAACCCAACTGAGGGGCAAGAAAGCAGGAGCCCAAGATAGATTTTTTTCAGATACTTTATCTTCCTGTGCATCTCTAGGCAGATCTTTTGGAAGAAATGTTTTTCTCATCTCCTGCTCCCTGTTTTTCTGGCTACCTATTTTCAAGGCTAGTGCATTTCCTTCAGATAAGTATGTTTTCAGAATATAGACTGCAAAATATATAATGGATGAAACTACCAGCAAAATACTAACGGAAAATATTAGTGGGTAAAGGAGCAGAGGGAAAGAGAGGAAGCGAAGGAAAAGGATACTGACCAAGTCAGAAATCACAACTGGTGTGTATCTAAGTTTGAAAAAGCAAAATTTAAAGGTAAATTTTTTATTCATAAACATATGCTGAACAGAGCTTTCTGCTAAGTGTGGAACACTGTTCCGGTGTTCTGCAATATGGGTGACTTCTTGTAATGCCATCTTCAATATTTAAAGAAATAAAAATTTAAGACTTACTTTAGTAACTGGGTCAAATGTATAGCTGCCTTGTGTAGCAGTGAGGTTCATGTTAAGTACAGCCTTTGGCATGTGAACTGTCATGACAACTCCTTCTACTGTTTTCCCCATATTCTGTTTTGGTCCAATGGTAACATCAAATCTTCCTGAAGAACTATTTTCCTTAAAACTGATCATGTGCTTCACATATACAGGAATTGCCACCAAGCTGAAAAGAGAAGACAGTAGCTGAATGCATCCTGGCTACTTCTCTGCTTGAGAAATTAAAGCACTTTCTCATAAACAGTTCTTATGTTTCTGGTAGGTGTTCAAGTTAGAACCGGTTTGTTTCAGAAGTAACAAGTGAAGTGATACTCTGCTCTTCAGCATCATTGCTGAAGTGATTTTATTAGCAGAGAATCACAGGAAAAAATTATTTATTTTCTTCCAAATACCTTGTCCTATTCTCTCTTCCTTCATCTGGTTTTTTTTTTTTTTTTTAAAGTAATCTCACTGAGCCAAATCTCAGAAGAGCCACTAGTCAGATCAGGCTTTAGTTTACAAATATCTGCAGTTTAGACTGTTTTTTCTTTATTCTCTTAATGAAGCTCAGAGTCCTCCATGTACACAGAGACTTACCCATAAAGCATCTAGCACCAACAATGATTACTAGGAATGAATAGCCCTATATTGCTGTCATGTGTGATTTATTCCACTGAAAAATGATTGCTGAGTATCTGCAGGTCACTGAAAAATGGTTTTCTTCTTTTAGAGCAACAGATGAGACAAAACCTGAGCACATGCATTTTAGAACAATGCAAATTCCCCCCTTAACCAGGAGGAATGTGCTGTTACTCAGGTGGAAAGCAGCAGGTGGGTATCTGGAGAAGCAGTGGGACTGAATGGAAACGTACTTCTGGGAACTGACGCGGTAGGAGATCAATCTGAAATTGCCATCGGGAGGAATAAATGAAAGGACTCTCTCAGACTCCCAGCGTTTGAACCGGATACACGGATGGAAGCTGACATCATCCAGCAGCCGTGGGTTCTGGAAGGAGTGGCAACATGGTAAGTGAAATCTCATCAAGTACCAGCAGTTTGAGCTAGCTACTGAACTCCACCCAATTCCTATTTCTTAGACTCTGAGTAGCCATTATCAGAGACATGTTACTGAGCTAGGTGTATTTCTGATCTGATCTTGTACAGCAGCTCCTGTGAGGGTATTTTTATGTACAGACAAAAGCCATTCCAACTACTGAACAATGCAGCTTCTACAATATAATGCAAAACTTGTTACTTTTCACATGTGTAACACATGAAATAGTGGTAGTGCTCTTAAAATTGTTTAACTCTGATCACTAAGAAAAATAAATCCTGAGCAATTAAGATTTCTAAATATAGGCTGAATTTACCATGAAAGACAGAGAAAGATCTGGCATTCCTGAGAGCTTAATACACGAATCAATAACACCTTGGATTTCTGCAAAGACTGTGGAACCTGCAGGGAAAAACAAGACACTTGACTCAACATTATTATGAAAGGCCTAACAGATGTGATGAAGTGCAGCTAGAGGGCACAGATGACATTTGCACAACACTCAACAACATGCCAAGTCCAGCTAGGAAAGGTCATTCCAGTTACCTGTGTCCTGGGCAGCTTGCTCAAACACATGAGCCAGAGCAAACAGCCTGTCCCAAATTGGTTAATTACACTTGTGCCAGCTGTTACACAGGACTTGTACTGGATGTGCTTGAACTGGTTGCCAGCAATAAGCAAATAAGAATTTCATAACACACCAGTTCTGAATCTTTTCTTTCATGCCTGTCCCCAGTCTCCACAAAACTAGCAAGTTGTGTAGTGGTGCAGGGAAGGTGAAGCACATCGAAACAGTCAATATCAAAATGCAGTAAGTTGGTGCTATAAAGCTCCAGCTAACCTTGGCTTTCACAAGTAAAGGCTGTTTAACAATGAAATGAAATATTCATCTTGATGTTAAATTCTAGCAAAAAACCCCAACCCCCAAAGCAAGAATACCAAGCATTTTACACAGGAAATGTTCATTTCCTGAAATACCCTCTAAGTAAGAAAAGCATAAGCAGGACCCTGGACTAATTAATTAGCTCCACATGCAAAGGTAATTTTAGAAGATAGGTAGAAACTAGCTCATCTAGGTAAGGGGAAGGAGAAATGGTGGCTTTATACTTTGTTTGAAAAGAAGGGATCCTGTTTCAGGTTAAAGCAGTCGACCATATCCCTATGAAACAAGATAACTTTCCTATTCTAGGGGAGCAACCTCATCTACTTCTTAGTCCTAGTGAGTGACACAAAGAAAGGCTCTTGCATTGCTAGTCCGCAAGGGATCAGAGCAGAAAAGAGTAGCTATGACTACTGCAGCAGATCCTCAGTAGGAAATGAAACACTCGGTGCACATGGATTTGGCCTGAAATACACCATGGTCTTGATTGTACCTTCTCAGCACTCACACTACTCCTGGGAATGAGCTAGGACAGTAACACAGTCATCAGCATGTTTTGCTCACTTGAGGGCCTTCAAGGACTACAGTACATTGTTGGCAGGAACAATGGGAGATAAATTTCTCATCACATTTAAAACTTCCACTACCTTTTTTCCCCACTTGTATCTGTTAGGAGATAATCAATATACAAACAGAAAACATATTTCTTGTGGATGTTCTCGAAGCAGCCCAGAGCATGTTGCTGTTTTAAGATGAACTGAAGAAATACATTTAGGCACATCATTTTAAATTTAACATTTCTATCTAAGATATAGATTCATGTATATAAAACATATGCAAAAAATAAGTAGGTTGGACTGTATTCTCTCTAAACATCACTAGCTACATGTAAACACACTCAAGAAACAAATGTTAATTTGCAAGGCATCTTACCTGATTTGTCTATAATCGCATCAATTTCTTCAATGACATCAAAATAGGCTTCATTGTTTGTGTATTTTACCCCAGCTCTGCGCCAAGGAATGTTGGACAACTGTCCAGTGGGAAGTGTGTCTCCCACATTACTACTGCCTTAAAAATGAAAAGAAACTCAAAATCAGTAATTAATTACAAAGGAATGTTTTGACTGCCAAAACTGAAAATCAAGGCAAGGCTTGCCCTCAAGAACTGCAGGCTGGAACTGGACCCCTACAATGTTATTCGTGAGGTAACATGAAGGCACTGTAGCCATGTGTCCAGACTTAACAGCTTTCAGACTATATTTTGCACAGCAAAATACAATGCTCAAGTCTGCAGGAGATTTGAGTTGGGAGTAGATGTGGGGCTACATCTTGTGAAAGATTATATCACTAATTCAAGACATGACAGTTCCCTGTGAGGGCCTTAAGCCTGCTTCCCCCTTCTCCTGAGAGTTTTAACTGGATGACTTCAGGGCTGATTAACAGGCAGGAGTCATTAGCAAGAAAGATGTGTAAGAAGCCTTAGGGATGGCTCCCACAACCTTTGCTTGGAGCTGGTGTTAGGCTGAGGGTCTCACCCTTGGTACCCATCTAAGCTACCCCACATCAACGTGACAGCCATGTCTTTACCTGACCATGTGCCAAAGTGGTCCAGACCCTGGCCCAGGCTGGACTTTCTGGCTTGACCTATCCCATTCTGCTGGATGTTACTGGTAATTACGGAGCTGTAGATGACCCGTTATCATCTGATCCTGCCCCTGACCTGTTGCCTCAACTTCTGGGCTCCTGACCAATGATGCCACTGTCCCTGCCTGCCTTGCTCTCACCCTTGGCTCCTGGTTCTCAGTATCATCCAGCATGAGAAAAGGGCTTCCTGAGCTACCTAGTTATAAATTGATGATACTTTAAAAAAGAAAAAAAAAACAATCTTATCACTTCTGAGGCTTAGGTGATTGATGTTGGAATCCCAGCACAGTGGAAACAACTTCCTCTGCTAGAAGCAGGTCTTGGGTTATGGCCACAGCCCATGGTGGTTTGTGCCCTTTAGCACAATGAACGTGGTAGCGCGTCCTGCCACATGAAACACGTTCACTGAGAAGCTGGTGGCCAGCAGGTATCATTTCTACAAAACCTGTTGGGCAGGGCCTATCCTGGCAGGCAGAAAACAGAAGTTTTCATTCTCTTGAGATAGCAGATAGTTACACAAAAAACCCCCTTCCTAAAGTCCACCCCTGTATGTGCTATAGCTCCGGGGGGAGGAGTTGCAACCATTTCTTCAGTCCCACTGTATCTCTGAAGAGGAGCAGTTGCTGTGTCTGTCCCTCAGCAGCCTTGCAGGGTGCAGCAGTGCTGCCAGGCCAGGTAGGCAGGACAGCTCTCAGGCTGCTGTTTCCACATACTCAGCACTGAGCTGTTGACAGTGACAAGATGCAGGCTGCCTTGGGCAGGCGCTTTAGGCTCCTAGGGAATTTTAATAAGGCTTTAGATAAAACAAGAGGATTTGATGCTGCAACCCTTGGCTTCAGGAGTCTTAATTCTCCTTACAGAGGTCCAGCTAGTCCATTAAGGTCATATTTTTTGTAAGTGTAAATACTAGCATCCAAACCTACATTTAAAAAAACCTAACCAAACTCCAAATAACAGAAATTAAAACTGATGAGATTTATACTCAAAGACTAAACCATATCTACTACCTTAAAGACCAGCTCCTCTGAGTTCTTCGTGTGTGGCCCTGCAGCCCAACTACTCCCCTCCTCTAACACAATATACAGGCAACCATCTCGCATCTCTCTGTCCCCATGTGACACCTCATGGCTCACCTCCCTTGCACCCGCTTGCCAGACAAGCAGATTCCACCAGCTCAGCTGACAGACATTTGGCTTCGTCACTGCAAGACAGACCCATTTACAACAGCCTGAAATCAGTTCTGAAATCAAATCCATATGAATCCATGTGCTGATCGGTGGTGGGGGCAGGGTGGAGGATGAGGACAGGCTATTTGCTTCCCTTCATGCTATCTGCTCCCACCCATCAAGGATTTATTAGGTATCTCTTATATACCTTCCTATATGAATTTCTTACAAAATGCTTAACCTTCTCCAATGCCCCTCAGTTATTCAAGGCTTGGGGTTAGCTGTGTACCAGTCCCAGAGCACCTGTCTCCAGTACGTTCTGACTGTGCTAGGAGCTGCTGTTCCTGAGGGACTTTAGCAGCTGTGGCTGAACCAGACAGTGCCACCAAGGACAGCAAAGGAGTCACTTGTAAACTGCAAATAAGGAGGGAGTTGTTTTTATTCAACTCCTATTTATGAGAAGTGGCAGGACAGTGCCCTCACCTTACCCATTCACAGCAATATAATATTTTTTAGCTACAAGGAATGATGGGTTTTTTTTTTAAACAGCCATCATTGCTGAAATTAGGTTTTCATACCTGTGATGGAGTTGACAACAGAGCGCAAAATTGTGGGAGGCTTAATCAGCTCCTTCAGTATGTTAGATTCTGTTGCCAGTGGAAAGCCATTGTCTAGCATTTCTTCTAGAAGTTCATACACAATTACTACATTGTCCTTAATTGCAGTCTCAGAACATTCGCCGAAGTAATCCTAAACAAATTCAGAGATTACAAAAGAGAGGATTTTTATTCCTGTTAGAATGCTTTGCAAAAGGAAGCTTGTTTGGTTTTTTCTTCTTACAGAAACCCTCCAATCTATTGAAGGCATTTTAGTGCCTAAACTGGCTACCTATTTCTATAGTCTGGTGGCAGCATATTGTTAAGGTTATATTTATCACCAATTGAAAATAAATACAAGCATGAACAGTGAAATTAATGTGATCTGATGTATTACTATTTATGTCACAAAGGTCCTTCCACTTGTGAACATTAACACATCTTCAGTTACAAGACTCTTGTAAAACAAAGATACTATCTTTTTGCAATGGTCAATCTTCACAGTTTCCTTTATATACAGTATCTGTGAAATTGGTTTAGCAGTGACTCATGCTTTGCAGCCCTTTCCTCACTACAGAGTGCTGCCTGACTACATGCTCCTTCTTCCCATCTACATAACATGAACAATACAAAATCTCAGAGAAAAAACCCCAGCATTTACAAAGTGGAATTTGGGTTCTAGTGCCTGTGAGTGCATAAAATAAACCTTTTTTTCCTTTGTACTCTATAAACCTGTGCTTGACTTAAAAATTGTCGATGAAAAAGTGACTGACAGAAGGGTTTATTACCTTTCTCTAAAAGAAGTTTATATTAAAAAACGCCCTGAAGTTATTTTATAATCACAGAATCACAGAATGTTAAGGGTTGGTCCCAACCCCCAGTGCCATGGGCATGGACACCTCCCACTAGATCAGGTTGGTGAAAGCCCCATCCAACCTGGCCTTGACTACTGCCGGAGCTGGGGCATTCACAACCTCCCTGGGCAACCTGTTCCATTCACTGTTTCACCATCCTCACAATATAGAATTTTTTCCTAATATCTAACCTAAATTTCCCTTCTTTCAGTGTGTACCCATTACTCATTGTCTTACAGATCCTGACAAAGAGTCCTTTTCTGGCTTCCTTGCAGGCCCCCTTCAGACACTGAATTTTAAAATAATTTAATGGTGACAGACCTGGAAAGTATCTGCTACTCGGTGCAGAAATTCAATTACAAAGAGTGGTGGCACTTCTGTCTGTATGACAGACACAAAGAAGATTTTATCACGATAGATGCTGATGAGGTAGTGGTGTGGAGTTGAGATGACAGGAGGCACATTCTCAACATCAATTGCTTTCTCCTGAGCTTCAAAGAAATAATCGCACACAGACTGGCTCACAACACTCTTCCAGTGCTTCTCCAAGAATATATCACCAGAACAGTTTATAAGAAACAGGCTGTGGATCATTTTCTGTTGGAAACACATTAAAAGAAGTTAAAATAAACAAAAGGATATGTGGATTGACATTTCTTATCCCAGATTCCCTTTCTTATAATGGTTATTCTTTATTAACATGCACTGTGATTTTAGGAAAAAGATCTACTTTGTTGCTTTTCTTTGAAGTCCATTTTCTTTATTTAGAAGAATGTTCTACCAAAAAATATTTGCAGCTAGAGTAAGTTGCTAATGTATATCACAATGCAAGCAAGAAGTAAGTACCCTTGTTTTCCACTTTCATCCCTATCTGGTATTTGCAATTTATTTCTTACAGAAAAGCTGACTGTCATGAGTTGGCACTCGCTCAAACAGGTTTGCCGACACATAAGAGTAACTCATACATAAAGTTTCCTATGGCAGTGCAGTGGGCCTGGCAGTTACACACATAACTTAGAATTGCTCTGTCTTAAAGATACAGCTCTTTAGCTTGTCAGCTTTCAGCTGCTGAATTGGAAAAGTGCTTTTTATTTGCTGGCAGATTAGTCTCATGATCTATGCCAAGCTGCACTTGGGTAAAGGGCTGGAATTCATTAAAAGTACACAAAACTAGCCATTTAAATCTGATTTAATGAATAAAATTGCCTCAAATGTGCTTGGCATACATGAAATATGTTTACATCAAATATTTTTCACTTAAAAACTCACTTATGTAACAGGGGAGTATGAACAGCAGGTAAGGAATGTAACTGTTTTTCTTATCTCTTTAAACATTTATGAATAACATGCCTCAGCCACTGATCCTTCATTTTATTCATGGGGCAGGAAGCTTATCTGCCTTTTAAAAGAAAATAATTACCAGACTATTTCTCAGCTTTCAATGATAAAATGAATAGACTATTATCTCTGCATCTACAGAGGTGACAAATGCTAGCAAACGTCAGTTCATCTCTTCTGCCTTTACATGAGACAGATACAATGCTTTGGCTGACCTGCAGCATAATGATCCTCTTATAAAAGTAAGTTCCAGTTAAAACTTGTGCTTGGAAAACCAAATTGTAACCCCAACAGCAGCTTCTCAAGGTGTAGTTAACCTGGTACTCAATGTCAAGCATAAATTCATCTGTAGCTGAAGAAGCTGCCCCTGGCACTGGCTGTTCTTCCCTTTTGCCTCTCAGGTATTGATTAGAGTAGGTCTGTGGCTCTGCACTTATCTATAGTAGGAAAACAGTTCAGCCAGAAAGTGACCCAGCACAAGGAGCTGCTGGTCAGATCAGCTTCCTAATGCAAGTTATTGCACTGCCAGAGAGTGCTAGAGCTGGCACAGGACAGGAGGTGGAAATGGGCAGATGACAGCAATGGAGATCCAGAATTGAAACTTAGTCTTTGGAGGAAGTCAAACATGGCTGGAAAGAGACCAGACAATTACTGGCTGTCCACACCTTGAAACAGGAAGACCACCATTGACTCTGCATGACCAAAAGAAGCCAAACAAAGCTACCAAAAACCTATCATAGTTTTCATTAATTTTACCATGTTTAGCCAGGAGTTTGCCACAAAGTGCAGATAAAATTTGCTCCTTGGCTGTTAACCCTGGCACGTTAATGTGAAGATAGCACTGAAACATCTAGTGGTACATGACCCAGTCCCAAAGAGATGAATCCAAACACTGCATGACTAAATCTAATTCCAAAATACTGGAATCAGCACTTAGCTCTACCCGGAGTGAGCTTGTGTTGCTGTGTCTGAATCTAAACTACCCAGAGTACTAACTCATCTACCAATACACTTATAACAATGAAAAATGGTCTGACCCTCCAGACTTTGACATAAGTATATTTTCTAAAGCTCACCAAACATGGTGAAAAAGGACAGCTCAAGAAGGTTGTCAGTATGCTATTTCCCTCCACCTAAGTCAGTAGATGTGGGAAGAGAGCCAAGATCCAGCTTTTCAAATTCTAAACTCCAGCTGCTCCTTCACATGCATGACAGCAATGTGCTCATCTTCAGTGGGGCCTTGCCAGGTCTCAGACACCTCCTGCCAAGAGCATGCTGTCTTTGGTGGCAGACAAAAAAACACCAATAGTCAAAAGGTGGACAAAAAAATTCATCTAACCCAATATGGAATGTAAAGGGAAGTTTTCTTAGAATCTGTGATTGCAAATTTGCTTAAAAATGGGAAAGGAAACAAAGCTACCAAGTGTTATTGCATGTTTCTACTATCTCTCTCCTGGACCAAATTAATCTCTAATTTAGTTTGTTAAAAAACCCAGACAATTTTAATACTGTCAGCACAGCACTTTTATAAAGGAGCCTTGACACAATTGCTTTAATCCAGTTTAAATAAACATGCTCTGAATTTAGCCAGCGTTGAACATTAAAGCCTTCCAAAATCTCCTGGATAGTCACACAACGGTGGCAAGTATAATCAACCACTGAATGTCAGCATTGTTCGACATCATGGCTGCCCACACATATGAAGGTGCTCAGCTATAAAGCTTAGAATAGATCTCTGTACATTTTAAAGTGGATACAATAGCATATCTGTTAACAAATGTAAGACCCATTTCCTACTAAATGCACACAAAGCTGCATCACAGAGTCCAGAACAAGCAGCACTGGTAAGACTCCACTTCCAGAGGAGCTGATCCACAGCTCGCTCTGGAGGAGCTATGCTGGACCGCAGGCAGCTTCCAGTGACACTCTGACAGAGTGCATCAGGCACATGTGACAGTGTTTGCAAGCCCCAGCAGTTGTGCTTCTGTTACCGTTCATCCAGATTCTATTCATCTACAGATCAGAAATGCCTGTATTTGTCACAATATACTTTCAACAAGCACAGCTGTGCAGCAGACCACACAATCCCAGCAAGCTCCTGGTGCACCAAACGACAGTAACAGCAGAGCCCCTTCTTTTGCCCTAAGTTCCACTCAGGATATTAGACCATGACCAGATAGGCAACCAAGGGAGGGCGTGGGTAGCCAGTAAGGGTGGCAGCACTGGGTCACTGCCCTTCTTTACTCATCTGCCCCAAGCTGCCCAGGTACCAGCTGTGTTCATAGCAGTGTTTGTACGGCCTCGTGGTGAACTGCAGTAGCAAACTGATCTGGGGGACCACGCTTAGCAGATGACAGTTTTACAGTACCTATGGAAACTGAGCAGTAAAATCCCACCTAGCTGCCTACCCTATCTTCAGAGTAGGAAGATAGGGATTACAGGATTTCCCACGATACATATTCTGCTTCTAGTGTAAGACTTCCCTTCAAATCCTCTCACACACTCCTTCCTTCACAAGTTTTAGCAGTATGCTAATTTGCTGCTAATTTGAAGTGCTCTGGAAAACTGAAGCTCTCTCCTTGCAGCCTGAGTGCAGAGTAGACAAGCCCTGCCCTGTCAGTCAAGGGGCAGCTCAGTTGGTACACTTCCCAGTGCTGACTAGAATAAAGAAGCTCTTATAGCAGTGGAGACATCAGTCTATTATACACCAGACTAAGTAATTTGATTTATCCCATCCACTGTCAAGTAACTGGCACCAGGTGATTAAAGATGGATTTCATGTTCAATATCTTAGAACTGGTAACACTACAAAAATATCAATATAAGGTATGAAAACTATTATTTAACAAAAATTACTTACATTGCCCCAAATACTGAAGATTTCCCAGTTACTCTATTTTTGAGTGCCAGATTTCATTTCAGATATGTAGAGATCCCTGAATTTCTCAGTACCTTACCTTCTTGTCTCATCAGAACATTAGACTTATAAGGAAAAAAGACTGACAAATGCTGAACATAAGAAATCAATCCAGTAACATTAAAATTCCTCACGCCAGTAGGTCACTATTTGTGGCCAACAGCAAAGTGTGTTAAGAGCTGCAGCACTTTGAGGGTAAAGGTCTTGAAACCAAGTTCCTAAGTTTAAAAAAACAGTAGCAAAAGGTCATCACCAGAATTCATGAATTATGAGATTCTTCTACATGTAGCAGTGTATGCAGACACCACTTTGAGGTGCCAGGATAAAACCACTCTATGTAAGGTACTGAAGGTGTTTCTACGACTATTTCAAAATGACCTGTCTCCAATCTCTCTGCTTTTAGGCCTACCTAAGAGCAGACTGAAGGTGTACATGGATCATTATTTGCATCTAGGCCAAAGCAAACCGTTCAAGCCCATTTCCAGCAGGTTGACAGCCTTTCACGTTACTGCCTAACTGAAAGGCATCTTACGGGCTCTGCAGCAACAAGTAGCCCTGTAGTTTTGCAGCTTCTTCTCACAGACTTCTCATCCTTGCTCTGACAAGCAAAATTCCACATGATTCTTCTCAGTCATTTCCATCCTACCAGAAGCTGAAGTCCACCCAGAAGGAAAATATATTTTAACTACAATGCCTTCAATGTGCTGTTTCCACGACTCTAACTTTTCTTTTGACTAAATCTGGATTTGCAATGTTACTGATTTTCAAATTCTTGGCACGGAAACATCTGGACTAAAGTCACAGCAGGCTCACAAGACAAAAGTGGAGCTCATTGGCAAGAGAGAGAGGCTGTGAGCATGGGAAAAAGAACTGATTGCACATGCTTGTCCTTAGCTACAATTAAGTACTCTAAAATGTAATTAATGCAGAAATACTGTTAACAGCTGCTTTTACATAACACTGAGCTGAGTTACATTCAAAGCTCTGAAAACAGGAAGTGAGGAATGTATCACTGACCTCTGCAATGCCCTTTAGAGCTAGCACTAATTACTGAAAACAGCTCCAAACAGGACCATCACTAGGAAAGTATTCCACAGCTTCCATGTTCCCTGAATTTGGCATAGCTTCTCTGAAGGGTGGAAGGATTAGTGGAAGTAGACTGAGTCTCTGTTATGTATTTTTGGAAATGAACTTCTAGTGACAAGTGAAGGGAAAGTAATCAAATGCTCAAAGTAATCTGGAGAAACAAGATAAAGCAGGCAGTTCTATTTCTATTGTAAAGCTAGTATTTTTGTGACAATCAGCTAGTCAGTACTTCAGCTTTTTCCTATAAATCAAAATGTGCCACAAATGTGTTCCTGACCTCCCCAACCCCATTCACTGGCTTTCAAACCACCAATCCTAATAAACAGAAGTCCCATTAAACACTTGAACAACACTTTCAAGACAGCCAACATGACAGCTCTGAAATATTGTATAATTGGCTGGACCAACCTGACACATCATCAGCAGCTGTGATCGAAGCTGATAAATCTGGACATCTCAGGTTTACTAAAACATGAATGTTCTGTAATTTCACAGGTTTTTTTATGCTTCTATTATTGTTTGTGTGCCCTAATGACGCTGCTCAAGCGTCATGAATCTTTTTACATACAAGATGCTCATGGCTTAGGTATCTGCATGTCAAAGTAAAAACATTACTGCAACCTTTTTAAGAACTGCCTGTTGTCCCCCTCTGTTAGTCAAGCAAAACTTGGTATCTGGTCGTCATCATGAAGTGCTTGTGTCTGTACAACTACTAAAACATATTTTATCAGCAAGATCATCCCTATTAAAGGGATGCTTTGCTTTCCAGATGCTCAGTATGCATTTATTTATCTTTGCTCTCATTTAAAACACTGTTAGTAACTTTCTGGAATTGTTTTTAAAAGGAAGTAGTCCTTTGAGAATACTCTGAAGTTGTCTTTAACCAGTGTTTGGTATCCACAACAAAATCTGCAACTTCCACCATGCTTTTATCAGTAGCAGTTACAGCCTGCATGAGAATTTGTGCAGCATTTCATCTACTGTCTGATGAACTTTCCAATAATACACTTGCATGGCGCCTCTGTTCAATTTAGTTCCAGTAAAAATCTTCTAATTGCTGGCAAGAGAGTTCCATCTCTTGTCAACAGAACAGTATTAGATCCTGAATAATCAAACAATATTAGATTCTGAATAACTGCAGTTCCCTTTGGGACATGCAAGAATAGAAAGCTTTGCTGTAAAAGCAAGAGTTTCTTAGGAAAAAAACCACACCAAAATGATTAAAAATTCATTGCTAGAACTGCATTTTTACATGGAGATGGAACATCTCAAACACAACTTACATCTGAATCAGTAGCTTTAGGACTATTAAGGGACAATTTAAGAAGTTCACTCTCTGCAAGTAGTACTGAATAGACAGAGAGTGCCAAATGGACACAGATAAAGCGAGCATCTTGTCACATATTTACTGTCCATAGTATTTTCAGGAAAAGACTGATAATTAGGCTCATATTCCAGACAAACCATGAAGAACTCTGAATGGACAAGGCAGCAGGATTCAATCACAGGATATAAAAGCCACAACTCAGTAGTTCTTTGTGAAGATGTTTTCCATCATGCTCTCCCAATCTACTCCTCCAGTAAGTCTGACAGGCCAGAGCAACTGTGCTACCAGCTTTATACTACTCTCTTTCATGGGCTCTGTTTGAAGAGGCACTCGAGGTTCCAGAAAGGACAAGCACAGTGCCAGAGAGCCATGCACTGCTGAAATACTCCACCAGAGCCAGCAAGTACCACTGGAACTCTGCTGTACATGACAGCTCTCCTAACGTGTGTGTCTCTGCCACAACCAGTCCAAACACAGGGGGCAGAAAGAAGGCACATAACCACCTGTACTTTCCTTCTCCTGCAAGAGAAGAGAGCAAAGCAGCACTATAATTCTTTCATCCTGTATAAATGAGTCTCATGAATACTGTCTTATTCTAAGAAGCTTCTGTTAAAAGGCTGCGTTTCACACATCATGTTCAGTAAGCATAAAAAGATTTAACTTATCTTCTCTGTATTAATTTTTTAAGTTATATGTGAAGCTGTAAGTTGGGGGAAAATTAAAGGGAAATAAGAGGAAGGAACTTAACATTTTGAACACATTTTAATTTGGTTTCTTGCCATTATTACAGCCAAGAAGTACAGCTATCACTCATCTCCTGCTGTTCAGACTTCTCTACCTCAAGGACTTCAATATCTCTTTTCTGGATCCTTATGACAAGGTTTCTATTAAAGGTTCTTCATGTAAAAGGAGATCTTTATATGAGAGAATAACTGTGACTTAGCTGGTACATAGCTGTCTTGCACAACAGAAAATTTAATTTCTGAATAAAACCAGGCATATCAAACACGAGAGGGCACTGAGTGTTCTTAATGTTTGATTTGCCATTTGGAAGGAATTTTCAGATATGTGCACACAGGCAGTAAAGAATCTGTTTGTCCCTTCCCCATCTCCCCCCTCAAAAAACCCCCAAATTTGCTTGTGTTTTTGAGTTAGCACCCAACACAGCACATATTAAACCCCAGACATTTTTTACAGAGAAATATTATTCAGATATTTCTTCTTCTTTTTTTTTT